>CM076577.1:809259758-809859758 GCA_034641835.2 Pinus albicaulis
GGAAAGTGGTTCACCAGGGACCAAGTTCAGCAGAAATTTCCTCATCTCATGGAGGAACTTAACGCAATGGGGACCATTGCTTCCTAAGGGGGGAGGAATGATCCAGGTGGATATTGGTGGTCACCCGCCTATTCCACTTGGGGCTCCACCATTGTCTATTTCTGTTTTTCAGTTTCGGCACAGTTTACTATTTTTAGCAGTTTTTCGGGTCCTAAACTTCCGGAGCCGTTTTGAGGCCCTAAACGACGTTTTTTGGGAAAACAGAGAGCAACATGGGTCCATGGACCGATGTTGCTCGTTCCAAATTTTTAGTCCTTGGATAGATCTTTCTAACGAGGTATGGTACACGTCAAACGGAGATCATATGCAAAAGTTACGCCCCTGGGAAGTTGAAACACCAATTTACCCAAACGGGGCCCATAGTTTTGGCGCTTCATCTCCTAGGGTTAGGGTTTTGGCTGTTTAGGATTTCCCATTGTTTCTAAATGATAAATAGGCCCTCGAGCCTCCTTGTAACACAGTTCAGAGGCCTGTAGCCGCCACATCTCTTCTCAGAGATAGCTACCAGCGCCCTAGCTAGTTTTATTTCCATTCTGTCTGTAAGCAAATTTCAGTTCTTTGATATTAATGAAATGAAGTGTTATTTCCGCAACATCTCTGTATTTATGGTTATATGTTTATTCTGTTGCGTTCCTGCATAAATCTGGATCACACATGATCTAGAATTAGCTACAGTTGTAATGGCCATGAGACTATGGAGACATTATCTAATGGGGCGCCAATTTGAATTAAGAATGGATCATAAAAGTCTTGAGAATATATTCACCCAAAAGGACCTTAATGCTCGACAACAACATTGGAGTGAGTTATTTAGTGAATATGATTTTAGGATATCCTACATCAAGGGGACAGAAAAAAAGGTTGTAGATTCTTTAAGCAGGAGACCTAAAATTCATTCAATATTGTCAGTGAAGATAGACCTAAGAAGCTAGATTCTAAACCACCTAATATGGGACTCGCAATACCAAAAAATAAAACTTGCCTTACAAGAAGAGGTACCAATGGCATCCAAGTGGGAAGGATACACCTTAGATGAGAATGGGTTGCTGTGGTATAATGGTAAGATGTATGTACCAGCTAATGATGAACTTCAGAAATTAATAATGAAGGAATCCCACCAAGCTCCATATGATGCAGATCTAGGAGTCCATAAAATGTATGCATATTTGAAACAACTATTTTTCTGGACAGGAATGAAAAAATATATAACAAAGTTTGTGGCCCGTTGTCTAGAATGTCAACAGGTTAAAGTTGAACATCGTCACCTTGCATGTCTTTTACAACCCCATGATATACCAAAAACTAAGTGGGAAGTGGTTTCGATGGATTTTTTTGGGGGATTACCTATGACTTCCCAAAGATATGACTGCATCATGGTCGTTGTTGACAAATTTACTAAGAGTGCTCACTTCATTCCAGTTAAGAGCACCTTCGAGGCACCAAATATTGCTCAAGTTTTCCTAAAGGAAATAACTAGCCTTCATGGAGTGCCTCGGAAAATAATATCCGACAAAGATGCATGGTTTACTTCCAGATTTTGGAAATATCTTTTACGATGTATGGGAACACGACTAAACTTCAGTACTGCATATCATCCAGAGACATATGGGCAAACAGAAAGAGTAAACCGAGTATTAGAGGACATGCTCAGAATGTATGTCATGGATCAACAAAATCAGTGGGAGAAATACCTTTCCTTAGTGGAATTTTCATACAATAATAGTTATCACAGTTCAATTCAGGCAACTCCCTTCAAATTATTATATGGAAGAACATGTCATACTCCATTGATATGGGATCGATTAGACGATTGTGTCATGTTGGGACTTGAAATGCTCCAAGAAATGGAAGAACAAATGGAAATAATTAAGTAGAGGCTAAAAGAAGCCAGGGATTGCTAGAAAAGTTATGCCGATGCAAAGAGAATTGATAGAAGATTTGAGGAAGGAAGCCAAATTTTTATTAGATTCAAACCATCTAAGAGTTCCTTCAGATTTGGTAAGGGAAAAAAGTTATCCCCTAGATTTGTCGGCCCATTTAAGATCCTAGAGAGGATCGTACCAGTTGATTATAAGCTCGAGCTGCCATTGCATCTAAGAAGAATGCATAATGTGTTTCATGTTTCTATGCTCAGAAAATATGTACCTGGCCCATCCCATGTGCTAAAATTTGAGAAATTACAGGTTTCCGAGGAGGGAGTCCTTCAGTTTGAACCATTCTGTATACTGGACCATCAGGCTCGTCGGCTCAGGAATCGCAAGTTTGAGCAAGTCAAGGTCCAGTGGGACCAATATAGCCCAGGTTCAGCTACTTGGGAAGATGCAAATGTTATTTTTAATGACTTTCCTTATCTATTTGATTAAAATTGTGTGGTGAACTAAATAGGAGCACATAATTTAGCTAAGGTAGATACTTTTATGGACCCTCTAGATCGTGTCTTATTGTTTAAATTTTATTTATACATCTAAATCGTACATTATGATTTCAGTTATGGTTTTAATTAACTGTTATGAGATGATGGTAATGATGGAAATGTGGCTCTTACTTATATAGTTGTATGAAAATGATGATTATAATATGCATAGGGATTATGATGTTATGATTTGAGGTTATATTGACATGTGATTAGTTTATTATGTGATGTCATGATTCATATATGTTGATGATATAACTTATGATGGTATTTCACGATGTGAAGCATGTGGAATCGATACAGATTTTGTGACATGCATGAGGATACAGTTCTTTACTATTTAGAATGTGGTTATTAACAATGACGTTATACTATCATGATGAAATGCAAGAGTTAGGATGTGTATTATTTTCTATGATGTTATTATTATAACTAATGCATTGAATGCATCTTGAGATGAGATGATTGGTAGGAAATCCACAAATAGGCCAAGAGGGCTGGTTTATTTGATGATATCATAGGATTCCATACCTATTAGGAAGAATATGTAACACCATATGGGTTGGGGACAAACTCAATCAACACTACATATACCAATGGGACCATATTGAGGAGGCAAAGGGCCTGATATTGTAGATCAAGTGCCTGGTATTGGATTGGGATGTTGAAGTCTGGAAGGGGTGTAAGGACTTCAATGCCTGGGGTTGTGCACCTTAGTGAGTGTGGAGGGAGTGGTCCAACCTTGCGAGATGCCCAGAGTCATTGAGTATTGGGACTGGATGCCTGCCTTAGGGCAGATTAGGTCTGAGCCAGGCACGAGCCTTAGGCCAGCCTTGGGATATGGTATAGACCGATAAGGCTTATGCCTAGTTCAAAAAGTGGAAAAAAGGATAGAGATTCCTTGAGACTTCTTGGGTGTTGTGGAAATTTCGATGCCTGCTGGTTATACTAGTTCAACAGAGGGTGTTGGGCTAACATGAAGTAACAAATAACTAAATAAATAAAATATTAAATTATTCAACTTAACTTCGGGACGAAGTTCCTTAAAGAGGGGGAGTATGTAATGTCCCCTAATAATAATAAAAATAAAATAATATAATATAATTAAATAAATAGTAAAGAAATAATAAGTCAATAGTAGTAAATACAGAAGAAATAATAAAGAGAATAATAATAATAATAAAGAAAATAGTAAATAATAAACTAGAGTTCTAAATAATAGATAATTAAGTGAAGTTAACAAAAGTAAAAATAATAAATTAAGAAAGAGTTAAACTAAGAAAACTATAAAAATAAGTAAAGTTAACAAAAAGTAAAAAGGAATAAAATAAGAAAGAGTTAAATTAAGAGAAACGTTAAATTAAGTAAAACTTTAAATAAAGAAATAAAGGTTACATGTTGACACAATGAATGTGTGCATGTGGTTCCCTTTCCATTGTTTGATCTACTTAATAGACATTGAGGAAGATTCATTGATCATTCATTCATCCATTCTCTTGAGAGAAAGGTATTGTGAGGCAAAGGCTTCCCTGGCAGTAGTACATTGATTGAGGGCTCAGGGGTGGCCAGCTGTGGAAAGATTATGTGCAGCTAAGCCTATGGTTGGGTGGAGATTTGTCCCCAAAACTTTGTTGCAGTTAGCAGGATTCAAATAGCGTTCAACTTTGGAGTCTCAAGTAAGGAATATTATTGTTATAGGTAAGTCGTCTTTGCTCGTGTTTCTAAAATTTATATGTTGATTAGTTAAACAGTTTTTGTGTTGATTATTAATTTCATATTTGATATAATTAATTGCATGTTAAATTTGGGGTTGTCACATACACCCATTGTATAAAAATTTGTTCTCACTTCAACTTGGAAATTCTCCATTTTTCACAGCGTCAGTGAAAATTTCATGTCCATTAAAACTTGGTAAGTTTTCCTTTCTATCTTATCAATTGTATTCCTTTGTTGCATAGTGTTCAACAACCCCTTTACTACTTCTAGAATCTTGTCCAAGAGTTGATTCAATTTTTCATGCTCATTCTAGTAATTGGATGGCCCAAGGTCTGTCATGGAAAATTCTGTGTGCCTTGATCTTATGAAGCCAATTCATGGCCCAAGGATGTGAGCACTCTAAACTGCTACAAAATGTGCTCGAAGAAGAAAGGAACCAAGTAATATGACTCTCCCATAGTCAATCATCAACCACATCTCTCTAACTAGAGCTCTCAGCAACATAACACTATAAATGCGGATATTAGTATCGCCATCCCTATTATAGTTGAGTCTGGCTCTGATACAACAACCTAACACCATTAATCGTAATATTGTCGAATCCATATTCATATTGCATCAAGTGTGGGATGAATTCTAAATGATACAGAGGAGTGCAAGAAATTACATTCTACAAAAAAATGGATGCAGGAGCAAGGTCAAGGTCATTTCCACCTTGGTATTGTAGTTCCCAGCTTGGAGTATTAAATTATGTTGACACTTATGTGAGCGATAGGGTCGAGTTGACGGCCAAATGTTATAATTTTTTGACATTAGTACCACCTTGTTAATCTTCGTGATTGTGGTATCAATTTTAGCCACTAATCCTTCTTTGCAAGCTCTGGTGTATGTGCTTGATTCTTTGAGGTCGCATTTGATCATATAAATAATTCCTTCAGCTAGAGTTTAGCCTTGTGTTTGGCTTGAACCACCTTTATGGTTTGAGTTGTGCCCTAAGGGATCACCCATTATTTTCATGGTAAGGTAAAATTTATAATCTACCTATTATCCAATTCTAAGTTCCCTTGCTCCAAAATAGTTCCTTTGTTTGCTAATTTGTCAGTGATTGGGTTCAATTGTATTAACACATGAAAAATTCCAAGTTACTCAAATTGCATGACTTGGAGCATAATACTTTGCAATACAGGAGGGAGGCCGGAGTTTTGCAATCTCTTTTTTTTCAACATCTATCGGATACCAATCAATGAGTCTCTAATCACTGAGAATTTTGTGATTTTTCTTACTATTACTAGTTCTAGTCCTTGATATAGAGCTAGATATTCAACTTGATTGTTGGTTTCATAGCTCAATTGTTAGTTTATGGTAGCATCAGACACATGTTATAGTCTCAGAAGATGCTAAGAATCTAAGGAACATAGGATATCCAAAACCCATAAAAGGTTTCGCGAGATAAGATTGGAAAACACCTTAATTAAATTAATTTGTCATAATTAAATATTTCCTAAGTCTAACTTAGGAAAAGTGGTAAATTAAAGTTAATTAATTAAGGATGTTTGAGATTACTCTATAGACTTCTATTGATGAATTTTAATTGAGCTTATTTGTTGAAGGAGATTTAATCATGGTCGTTGAATACTCAATGAGAGATTATAAGAGCAACTCAAAGGAATGGAGAGAGATAACATCGAGCATCAGAGAGATTAGTGTGACCAAGTTGTGAGAGGTAGATCAACCTACCCAATTCACATTTTCAGTGAGGGCACAGTTTAAGCTAGAGAGAGAGAAACAAATAATTTGGGAGCAAGAGTCCAAAGAGTCTCCCAGTGGTTTTCCAGTGTCGGAGTGACGGGAAAAGGGGGGTTGAAAATCATCTACAAGGAAATTGTACAAGTAGTTCCTATCCAGAAACCCGTGAGCAAGTTGTCAGAAGAGGGTTGATTTAGTTGTTGGAGGTTGGATAAGCTTCTAGGAGGAAAATCTAGTCACTTCCAGAGGTAGAAGGAGGCACTAAGGCTCGCTTTGCGCCAATTTCCAAGCATTGTGAATTATCTAGAGCCAACAATGCAAGTTCCAAGCTGAAGTACAACTAGCCACTGTGGCATTTTAGTAGGCCAGAGTAGGCTGAGTTGATTAGTAGAGGAGACCTTTGATCTCCATATTATTTGGCCAGAGTATTTCTGTGGGATTGAAAACTGGGATCCAGATTGTAATTATTCTCAAATTGCTGCATAATAAAATAAATCCTCATATGTTGTACCAGTTTTCCCTACGGGATTTTTCCAGAGACGTTTAGTCCAAAAATATTGGTGTCTATTTTTATGTGTGTGCACCTATTTCTCATTTTCTCAATTTTTATTTTGCAACATATTTTTATTGTGAAGAATGCACCAATAATTTATTCATTATTTGTTGTAAACAAATAAACTACTAACAATTAGAAGAATAAACTCCAGTTGGTGCATTTAAGGAATTTCATTGGTACCAAAGCAAAGAAGATCAGATCAGAGGCTCAGAAGTGAAAGAAGCAGTTTCGTGCAGTTTCAAAGGAATATTTGAAGCATCAGTTTATAGGTTTGTGTGGGTCAAGACAGAGGTGTGAATAAAATAGAGGTAAAAAATCGATTTCCAGTTTAAGTGAAGGAAAAGTTCGATTTTGTCTCATGTAATTTGTAGCAACATGAATAATAGTGTCCGAGATAGGGTTTTAATGAGCAGATTAGTTGACTCTTCGAGTAAATATGGGCACAAATATTTGTATCAAGGGTTTGCAGTTGCAAATTTGTGCAGGTAAATAAGAAAAAGAAAAAAAACTCATAGTCAAACCTACCCCATGTTGACAAGAGAATGTTGCCGGAGGAGAGGTCCAAAAGATTCGAAGGAGGAAGAACAACTTGGATACTCGATTCGAAATCCAGGTAGGGTTGCAGAATACTAATACTAGGTATGTGTTGGCTCAGACTCACAGTCGGTGAATGAAGCATTATAGTTGTATCTTAGCATAAAAATAGGGTTGACATTCACATACATTTGGAGTGAATGAGAAAAAGTATTATATGGTAGGATGGTTGGAAGTTTCAAGTTTACTCACTGTGTCTGAGAATGCTACCTGATAGTATAGAAATATGTATGATATTTCTATCTATGTGTGTCTCTATTAAGTTGTTAGTGGCTCTATACAACATGGGCTGTAAAACAAATGTTAAGCCACGAAGATAGTGGAAGCTCGCAAGTATCATCGAGTGACTCAAACTCACAAACTGGTTCAAGGTCCTCCAAGTGGGTATTAATATGGCGTAAGTGGGTGGAGTCCTTCATAGTTTCTATACCCTGTAAAAAATTTGGATTCAGGTTATGTGCAAGGTGGTGGAAGTGCCCGGGATGTTTATGTTGCTATTGTTGTCACCTTTGAAACCTCCTTCTGAAAGACCTGGTTATTCTAGGGGAATTACCTGCCTGTTTTTCTAACCATCATTCTGTTCACCGGAAAATTTGAATTCGGTCAATCGAGGTGGGGTTGGCATGCGAGTACATATTTGTAGATCGTGTCAGATTCGGATCTAAGGTCTGTGGAAGGTGGTAAGTATGCAGCTGAGGATCTGGAAAACATCGTATATCAAGGCCACATATAGTATTGTTTTATTTATATCCGGGTGATAGATGCCATTTATGGAGGGTCAGAGGACGAGAGTATAATATTCCTTTAGCGTCTGACAGTTGAAGTTGGCGGTGTTTGCAGTAAAGGATACTATTTTTTTTAGTATATTTAGGCACTGTTTACGATTGATAGTATTAATGCAAATGAAGATTTCCATTTAACGAATGTATTTCGAAGCAGGTATTATAATTGATGAGAATCAGGCAGGACAAAAAACAAGAATGTGCTCTGTCATACATGATCCCGAGGGATGCGGGTGGGTGGAATGATTAGACATCAAGGCTTCATATAGTAATGGCTCTTTATACCCGGGTGAAGGACGCCATTTATGGAGAATCGTAGGATAAGATTAATATAGTCCTTTCGCACCTAACAATTGTTGTTGGTGGTGCATCATATCGGGCGGGAATTTTATTCCCTTTGCATCTGGCAAAGGACAACTTTCTCTTTTGACTGGAGCATTGATAGGTGTCTCAAAGATTTGACACTGGGAAGAAATAGCTTCCATTCTTAAGAATATCCTATCGATTTGTGGGGTTGTTGCTGACTACCGTCACCATGTCTAATGGACGGGATGTTCTATCATCTAACACATCGGCTCAAGAGGCTATGATTGCTACCGCCATGGCTGTGGAACACAAGTGGCAAAAGAAATTTGAAAAGGATGCTTGTTTGATAGCACAGTCTTTATTTTCCCCTGAGGATTTCAAGAAGAATAGATGGGGCTCTGATAGTAATTTCCAGAAAGGTGGTAACCAAGGTGCTACCAGAAGAAGGGGATGCAAACAGAGACAAATATAGCTCTCATGTTATAAGCCTGCTATGACTGTCAAAGAGGTGGTTTTGGAGTATGGTGCCCTATGGGGTCGGGTTACGAGCCTGCGGAAACGTGCACTCATTGGAAGTTAGTTATTCTCTGATGGTAGTGAAAAATGTCTGGAGTCCTCTGGTGGGCTATACTCCGAAGGTGAGTCTACTGTTAAACAATTGGTATAGCATTCATTTTCTGCATGAGGACGACATTGTAAATATTGTGAACAAGCCGTGGGTTCGGGGGAAGAGCTTCCTGCAACTTCTTCCATGGTACCTGGGGTTTAATACAATCATGGAGGCCCCCAAAAACAAGACTGTTTGGGTCAAGCTTCTAGGTCTGCCTCTCGAATTTTGGATGATTAATGTGCTACGAGCCATTGGAAATTCTATAGGTTGTACGAAGTATATTGATCCAGGAATTTTGGGTGCATGTGACAAGCCAATTGCATGGATATTGGTAGAGGTTAGTTACTCTGGCAGGTTTCCTGAGGTTGTTGACCTGGTTTGGGGTCTTCGTAGACATCGACAAAGGGTCGATTACTGGGGCGTCCCTTTTCGTTTTCTGATATGCCATCGTACTAGACATTTGAAAGCAAGTTGTCTGATGCGGCACAAATTCGGTGGTTTGGAGAAGCAGAACAACCATGGCACTGGCAACAAAGACACAACATCCGACCGTCTGGCGAATCCCCTATCAGGTAAATATAACCCATCTTCCTCAGATGTTGACTCATATATTTCTGCTAGTGCACACAGTGGGAAGTCTGTCCCCAGGGGGAATGGGTCTACGCATTTGGCTAAGGAGGACCCTCCATCAATTGACGAGGTACCTCTGGTCACCTCTAGATCAGATGATAATCGGGGGGTACCTACTAGTAAGAAGGAGGCTATTAGGGGATCGGAACCATATGGGGACCTCAATGTGGCCTTAGTTCAAAATTTGAAGGATAACAATATAACCCTTGATGTTGAAGATAGGGGTGGACGAAGGGTTGGAGCTGGGTCAAATTTATCCTTTCTATTTGTGTCACCTATCAAACCCTCCTTACCGCGATCTGCTATATCCATGTCCACTCCTGACCCTACACCATCGCGCTCCCCTGCTGAGCCTTTGAATATATCCCCTTCCATGCCTCCCCTTGAGTGGGCCTCTTCACCGCCTTCACCCTATCACTCTCAGGGAAATGAAGCTCTGAATTACAATGATTACCCAAAAAACACAATAGGTTGTGATATCGATTCCTTTATTGGAAATCCCCTTATTGATCTGGCCACTCTCACTGTTTTCGATAAAATTCCGAAGGATGGGGAAGTTTTCATATCTCCAGTATCGGGTGAGAACATTACTGTGAGGAAAAAAACTAAGTCGAGGTCTAGACATTTCCGTGGTAGAGTGAAAACAAAATCTCTCTTCCAGAATGAACTCTTGAACCTTACTGATTTGCTGATATCTGCTCCAGAGGAACTCAAGGTGTTTAGAGCAAGCAACCCTCTAACTGGCCCAAAATGAACCTCATCATATCCTTGAATATACGGGGTATAGGCGACCCCGCTAAAATACTGCGCCTGAGAGAAATGTTGCGGGAAAAGAAACCTGAGATTGTACTTATGCATGAGACTTTATGTAACAGGAAAAGGCTGTCAGGACTGTAATGGCTATTTGCCCGAGATGGAATGCGGACGGGGTACATGCAGAGGGACATGCTGGCAGTCTGCTTGCTTTTTGGAACCCCTCCTTTGCAAAATTTTTGGCATTTAGTTTCATTGGAGGGAATTTAATGTCTGGCTGTATTCGGGGTCTCAAAGGCAGCTTTAATATTATTAATATTTAGGCTTCATGTCGTGATAGAGCGCATTTATGGGACCATATTAACCATTTGGGCATTCTTGGTATGGACAATCTTATGGTTATTGGAGACTATAATGCCACCCTCCGATAAGATGAGTCATGGGGGACTCGGGCACGTTGGGACCCAATGGAGAGTCAAATTGGTTTGATATTGGAGGCGGCGGGGCTCAGGGATATCAGACCCTTCCCAGTAGTATCCAAATGGAAAAACCTCCAGGCTAATGGGGATTACATTGGAAAAAGGCTAGACAGAGCGATGATAACTGAATCCATTTTGCAATCTTTGGGACAGATTAATCAAGTTTTTTGGCCTCAGGGATATCTGACCATATGCCCATAACCCTTTCTTGGAAGGCATAATTGGTGTATCGAGCAATACCATTTAAATTCAACCGGGCTTGGCTGTCAGACCCTGGTTACAATGTGCTTGTTCGAAAGTGGTGGAGCGAAAATACTTCTGTATTGGGTACCTTTGGATGGGAAAGTTTCCAGAAAAAGATGCAGAAGGTTAAAACGATGACTAAGCAATGGGAGATTCAGAAGAAAGAGGAATTGCATTATGAGCTGAAGGCCACTAATGAAAAGCTTCTCAGTATTTATGGGCGGCTGGAGTTCATGATCCCTGATAAACATACCTATAATCATATTGAACTCCTTCAGAAGCGAAAGCTGGAGATCTTGAGAATTGAAGAATTAACCTGGAAACGGAAAAGTAGGAATAACTGGTTGAAGGAGGGTGACCTGAATACTAAATTTTTCCACAAATGTGAAAATGATAGAAGGAACAAGAATACTATATGGTAGATACAGAAAGCAGATGGAATTATTGTCTCTTCTACTCAGGAAATTCTGCAGGAGGCATTTAATCATTTTTCATCCTTCTATAATGAGGACTCGGGGGCTTATTCTGACTGTCAAAAATGGGTACTACAACATACTCATTATAGGTTTGATGAGGAGGCCATCAATGCTTTATGGGATGTTTTCACTGAGGAGGAAGTGATTACGACTTTAAAATCATTTTCCAATGATAAATGCCCAGGTCCGGACGAATGGCCTACGGAATTCTATATTCACTTCATTAATATAATGGCAGCTGAAATCACTACAATTGTGGAATAGGGTCAGATCTTGGGACACATTCCCTCCAACATGAATTCCACCTTTTTGGCTTTGATTCCCAAAACCTCTGAACCCTTAACCTTCAAATATTTCAGGGCAATAACATTATGCAATATCATCTATAAGATTTCTTCTAAAATCATAGCTAACAGAATCAAACCAACCCTCTCCAAATCTATTTCACTCGAACAATATGGATTTTTAAAAGGGCGATCCATTCATGATGCTATAGCGATTGCGCAAGAAGTTTTGCACTCTATGCATTCTGGTAAAAAGGAGGGCCTTATTTTGAAGATTGATCTCCTTAAAGCATATGATCGTGTTGACTGGTCCTACACCCATCTAATGCTGCTAAAGGTTGGTGTTCCTATTGGACCTATCCATTGGATTATGGGTTGCATCTCTTCAGTTCGTTATGTTGTCTTGGTTAATGGTATACCCACTTCTTTCTTCGGGGCCAGTCATGGTTTGAGACAGGGTTGTGCGTTGTCACCCCTGATATTCATTATGGTTATGGATGGATTCAGTTGTCTTATGAAGATGGCTTCTCAAGCGGGATTTATTGCTGGCTTCTCCTTTTCGAATTCTGTAAGTGTATCCCATTCACTATTCGTTGATGATATGCTTATTTTTGGAAAGCTTGTTAGAAACCACTGGTTCTATGTCCACTTTATTTTTATACAATATTCTGTTGCCACTGGTTTATGTGTAAACAAGGAAAAATCCTTTCTTATATTTGAATATGGGGATGTGGGGGAAATTTCGTTCATTGCTGAATTTTTGGGAGTACTAATTCGATCGGCTGCCGAGGGATTATTATATCTGGGGTATAGGATTAAACCTTGTGGGTATAAGGTGAAAGATTGGTTCTGGCTCGTGGAAAAAATCAAATACAAAATATCAAAGTGGACTCACAAATGGTTGACTCTGGGGGAACGGTTCATTATGATACAGGCTATCTTGAATCAGTTCATTGTTTATTGGGGGCACCTTTTTTACCTTCCGGAAAAAATCATCATACATATCAACTCTATTATTGCCCACTTTCTATGGGGCGACCCAAATCTGGAGAAGAAGTATCACCTGTGTAAACTTGAAACTCTTTGTTTTCCAAAATCTCTGGGTTGTTGGGGTATTATAAACACTAGGGCTTTCAATTCCGCCTTACTTACTAAATCTCTATGGGGAGTGATCAATCAAAGAGGCATTTGGTTTGATATTATTCACTGCAGATATCTTTCGGGGGTCACGATGTGTCTATTATACTGCAATCAACTCAGAACCCCTCGCTCCTTGTCTGTTGTATGGGTTGGCTTTTTGAGGATTCAGAATATTTTGGCGGATGGATTAGCCTGGAGGTTCGGAAAAAGTCACTCGATCCTCGTGCATGGGGACAAAATCCTTGGAATGACTGAAGTGCATAATTTTTCTGCTCCGATGCTTCACCGGTTGAATCAGAGAGGGATTTATTATTTATCATAGGTGATCCTTTATTGGAACCACAATGCTCCGATTATTAAATCAGCCACACAAATGGGCCTCTCAGGGCTGGATGCTGAGGAATGGTCGATGTTTAAGATTAAGGTTCAGATCACTGGTTTATGCCTCTCAAATGTTGGGGATAAAATTGTATGGGGCAGTAGGTTGAAGAAAGAGGCTCCGATGGTGAAAAGAATCTATTTCAACATCAACATAATTTCCAATCTGGAGATGTCTGCCTCCAGTTTTGAGAAGTTTTGGAACAGGAATATCCCTACTAAAATCCTTCTATTTGGATGGCTGGTCTGGAGAAGGAAGATACTCACGTGGGATGGCCTTAACAGGAGAGGTGTATCTGATCCGGGATGGTGTGTTTTCTGTCACCAAAATGGTGAATCGATCGATCACTTATTCTTTTCCTACCCCATGATGATAAATATTTGGAAGCTTTTTGCATGTTATAATATCCGAGTGTCATGGACACTTGTTAATTTTATGGAGGCGGAAAACAGGTGGGATAATCTTAAAGGGAAGTTTCAATATTTTCCTTTCTTCTTCATCTGGGAGATATGGCTGGATAGGAACCAAATTATATTTGGGAGTATGCCTCTTAATTTTGGTCGCATTTACAGTGCTATTATGCGATGGATTGATGATAGAGTGATTCCAAATGACACAGTTGTTGATAGGTCTAGAAGGATCGGACCTCACCCTATCTCCCTTCCTGTAGTCTTCTTTGATGGAGCTTGTGTAGATGGGGTGATGAGCTGTGGGGCTTGGATCAAGCTTTCTAAGGACGAGAGGATCCTTATATGCTGGAATGGGGGTAGGGGTACAAAAAATTTGGCGGAGTTGATGGCTCTTTGGTCCAGACTGTTAGCTGCGAGAAACTTAAGTTTGGAGATTGTCCATATATATGGTGATTCCGAGATAATATTACAAGCAATCATGGGCAAGTCTACTCTTTCCTCTATGCGATGTTTTGGATGGCTTAAAAGAACAAAACTTTTATGGTCTTTGCTAGATACTCCTCCTTTGGTACACATATATAGAGAAAACAATACCAAGGCTGATAGATTGTCTAAAGTTGAAGTATAGATGGATTTTGGCTTCCTACAGATTACACATTTTTTGAATGGCAGGGAGGTATGGGCAGATAAAATACCCATCCCATGATCTCTATGGTTAAAACACACAACAATTTTTAAATGTTTTGGTTCTCTTTCAAGCGAGCCTATTTCCATTCCAGATGAAGTCTTCCTCCTTCAGGCGAGCCAGTTAATATATTTACTTTTACAGGTGCAAACGAGTCAGTTTTTTGGGTGATACATAAAATGCAAGCGAGGTTGTATACTCTCACGATATCCTTACCCAGTTGGGGAGCCGGTATCATTTCCTGCGAGTCCATTTCTGTTCACTCCTCTTTTAGGATGGATGTGGCCATAGGTTTCTGGCTGATGTTTAGTTTCAGTTTTACTCTGGATTCTAGATAAAGTAGTGGCATTATGATGATGATCTGTTAGTCTTATGGTGCCAGTCCTGTTGATATTATTAATTGGCACACGATAATCTTTTGTTCCTTCGTCGGTTACTCTTTGCTGGCATATATGAGATTTAATATGTTGTATTAGATAAAATTCTTCTAGGCTCTATAATCTGCTCTATTTGAACAGTGCTACTATGCATTGTATCATCATGTATATCATGTACTTTTTTGCATATAATTATATATAAAGCAGCGTTTTTTTCCTTCTGAAAAAAGAAAAAAAAAAGAAAAAAATGCACATAGAGAAAATTTTCAGTTATTCCTCAGAGGATTTCTAGATTCCAGTATCTAAGAGGATATCTCTGATTTCCAGTAGTAGAAAGTCATATCAGACTTTCCAGTTCAGCGAGTGTATACCTGAAGAGTAGCGGTACATGTGCGAGAATCTAGAGAAAGACTTCTGAAAGGTAGAGTGAGTTGCCCAATGGAGGAGTAACAGACAGTGCAAGTGCTAGAGAAGGATTTCTGGAGGCAGGTGAGACCAAATCTATGCATTCTATAGGAAGTTCAAGTAGCAAAAGGAAGGTTAAGCAGGAAGGAGAAAGACATTTCCAACACTAGTCTCCAATTTATTTGAGTTTTGCAAATATGGCCACAACATGACTCAAATATCGCGACATAGTTGACGAAGCCTCTAATTTTGGCGTATGGAAACCCATAATGCAATTCTTACTGAATGATCATGGAATTAAGGAGTTTGTGACAAATTTCATGGCAGAACTAGCATATCCATAATAGCTGGCAACCTTCAAGAAAGAGATGGCCAAAGACTAAGAGGATGGTCTAGACAGGGTTCTAAATCACATTGTCCCACATATTGTAGACAAGAATACGACAAAGGACATATGGGATGCCATCGTGAAGCTATACCAGGATCCATCTGAGAATCGTAAAATGATTCTCAAGGAGAATTTGAGGACAATTAAGATGCAAAAGGGCGAGGATGTTACTTACTATCTCACTTGGATTCAATGAATTAGAGACAAACTTGCGGATGTAGGAGAGAAACTAGCAGATATTGAGCTGGTACACACGACTCTGAATGGGTTCTCCAAAGAATGGCATACATTCATCCAAAAATGACTTTATTCAAGAAAAAGACTAACTCTAGACAAATGTACAAGTATTCATGAGATTCTAACTCTATTTGACATTTGGATTTTTATATTCCTAACTACTATAATATATATATATATATATATATATTTCTTTTTTATAAAGAAGTGTGATAAAATAAATTTGTAAAATAAATCATATATATATATATATATATATATATATAATTTAATTAATTTAACCTCCATGGCGTTTGCCATGTTGATCTGCAACTTGTCCAGAAATTGGAATCCATGAGGATGTTTTCCTCCCAGTGAATGATTTAATTCCTGCTCTTCTCGTGCAAGTAATTGATTCCACGGGCAATCCCAACCGGATGTTGACACGTGTTTCCAGTCCAGCACATTGCTCTGAGTGTGATCATCATCGTTGTCAGTTTTGTGGAATAAGGAGTTGAGAAAATCGTTAGGCATATATTTGTACACCAACAATCTTCTGGAGCCCTCGGCATATATTTGTACACCAAAAATCCCAACCCTGACCAAATTCACATGCCGTGTGATTCCAATGGTGCTCACTTTTATGATTTATATGAATGGAAATAAAAACCAAATAATATTGAGGGTTAATATTAAATATCTTTAGATAAAAATATTGTTATTTAGGTAAGTTTACTGATTAAGAATATGTGTGATTTAAAAATAAGATATATTCATCTCTTAAATTATTATAAAGAATATTTTAAAAGTTAATATATTTAATATACGATTAGTATATATATTAATACTAATGTGATGCATGGAGTAAGACAAGCTTGCAGAAGAATACGACAAGGTTCGTCGAAGTTTACTAAAAATATAAATTAAAATGAAAATTGATATAAAATTTGTTAATATTAAGTATATTAGGAGAGTATTAAGTTTTATGATTAGAATGTGTTTCTTTTTAAATTAACATTAATTTCTTTAAACTAAGCACTATTTAAATAGTATAATTAAGAAGTTAGTATTATAATAAATATTTTAAAATTGTGATTCAATGTGGGTGTTTTGCACAATATTTTAAGAGAAAGTGCTTTTTTTTCTCAACTCTCTTAGTGTTTCAAAAATGACACCCATGTCATTTTAGAAAATGTCTAAAGCATCATTTCATTATGGAGTTGGTAAGAGTTTGCGCTTATTTTAGTAATGTTAATTTTCTTGTTTACCCTAGTCAAAGTAGAGTGAGGTTTATCACTTCCTTACAATATCTTAATTTTATTTGGAATTGTCTTTAGTGCGACTTTTTGAGATTTCCGATGCTAGAATCCGGTAGAAAAATTTGAGGTGAAATCTAGATTTTTGTTATTTAAACTGATTTTTTGACTATATTTATGGATTCAACACCCCAAAAAACCCCTAAGGCACTTGGATTGTGCAGGGTTACGCATCAAACATGTGATTTCAATGAATTCTTGCTGGATTTTAAAGAAATTTGATCGGAAAAATCCACCAAAAAAGTCTCCAAAGAGTCGCACTAAAGACAACTCGATTTTATTTTATATTCTAATTATTTATTACACCATAATTTCTCCTTAAATTTAGAAGCAATGACATTTTCAATATTATCATTATTTTGCATTATAATCTTTTACTTTATTCCCCAATGATTTAGCCAAGACTTCACATCTTTTATGCCACTACATGTGGTTTTGAATAGATTTTGAATCAATATTAGGAAGCCTTTTGTCTTCCATGTCATTTATCTTGTTCTTGTGTATTAATAACGTAGTCCTAGTCATGCTTTCAAGATGGGGAAAGACTCAATTCTAGGAGGATAGGAGAGATAATATTACCTTTAATTTTGAGATTATAAGCTATAAAATGCTTTTGGATTTGCTTTGTTTTTCTGGATAATTCTCTAAATATGAGATAACAAGAGTGATACGAGTTTGAAAGACAAGTTTTCATTGTCCCATAGCTAGAGGTCTAATAACTAATGGTCTATGGACTAACAATTTCTTTCTAGGCCATAATCTTCTTAGCCTCCATTTATCTTTTTCTCAATGCTATAATTCTAGTCACACTTATAATGAACATCTATTCTAATATTTTTGTATAAATTCACTTCCAATTATAATATAATAGATTAAACACACAAGAGACTCACTTGACACAATATGAAATTTAATATTAGGTTAATCGATTTGCGTTATGTGTGGTAACCACGGCTGGAACTGGAGCTTTCGGTGTTCCTTTGCACCTCTGGGTGCAATTCATGCTAGTTAATATCTTTCTATTGTCTCTACAAACATTGTACTTGAATTTTGCTTGAGCAAACTAATCATAGATATATGATCATATTATGGAAAATTTTAGGGGTGAAATTTCTCAAATGGACTATTTTTTGGACATTTTATGAAAAAACTATTCACCAATTGGGTTAAAAATTCACTTATTTTTTACATATTTATGATTAAATGGATGATATTCGCCAAAACTTTACCAAATTTGAAAGTAAATTACATGTTTTTTACTGAATATTCGCCTACATTCTATGCCTATGAAATTTCAAACCAGAATAGTAGCCTACATTACTCTATATAGAAAATTATTTAAATCCTTAAAAAATACCTTGGATCATATTTTCCTTCACTCCCAACTTTTGAATTTCCAAAAAAAAATTGAAAGTCTTGTGTCATTTTTAAGATGCAATGCAACTTTCCCAATCTTGGGTTTCAGTCTCTACAGAATCGCCATGTCTGCACCATCTTTCTCCTGCTCTATGTCTTCCTTCTCTCCCAATTATTTTTATCCTTAGTCAATGTCAGATGAATATAAAACCTTCTTCGTTGCCAGAAGAGATTTGATCTCTTGCTGGGAGAGCAATGTGTATTTAGCACACACACGCCTTAACCATTCTGTCCAAGAGAAGGTTATCTTGACTGTTTCCTTGACTAAGTAATCATGAATTAGGTATGCTTATTAAACTTGATTTTTCTAAAGCATATGATCTAATCATTTGGAATTATTTGTTTCAGATACTCAACACCTATGGATTTTCTGATCAATGGATATGGTGGGTATCCTCCCTAATATAAACAACACTTTTCTCTATCCTTATCAATGATTCACCCTCAGACACTTTTTATTCCTCTAGAGGCCTGAGACAAGGAGATCCCTTATCTCCCTTCTTATTCATTTTAGCGATGGAGGGCCTTCGGAGAGTTATTCAGAAATCTTGCTCGTTGGGACATTTGGATGGGTTAAGATTATATGGTACAAATATTCCTATTTTGAATCAACAATATGTTAATGATGTGGTCATCTATGGGTTACCCACGATGAAAGAGGGGCGTGGAATCATTAATATTATCCAAATTTTCATGGAAGCATCTGACACATTGGTCAACAGAGAAAAGACAAGTATTCCCTTTTTAACTGCCTAAATATTGTTCAATCACAGCTGACCCGAGTAGTGGGTTTAAAAAAAGGGCATCTTCCTTCCAAATACTTGTGGGTACCACTGGTCTTCACTCTAACCAAGTTTCATCTTGGGAATATCTCTTAGATAATACTTGGCATAATATCAACAATTGGATTTTCAGAACATTGAATCTTCTGAGTCGCCTTACGCTACTGGAAGTAGTCTTACAAGAAATACCAAATTATCAACTAATGGTCATGCCTATCCCTTTAGCAGTTACTCATCGATTCTGACCACTATGGATTGACTTCTTGTGGAAGGGTGCTACCAAAGAGTGAAAATGGGCCCTGGTGGATGGGACAAATTGACTACACCTATGCCTAGGGGGGTTTGGGACTCCTAGATCCACAGTTAATCAACCAATATTATGCCATGAAATTATGGTTGATTTGGGTTCAGGGTGGCCCGCAACTTTGGAAACACATTTGGAAAAGAAAAAACTTGCCTCTTCTTACCTGAGAGGAGAGAATTTGTTTTAATAGGACCATTAAAGGATCCACCATCTGGAATCGGGCTATCATAGGCAAATATCTCATTCATCACCATGCATTTTGATATATCAAAGATGGGAGAAAAACAAGATTTTGGGAAGATTCTTGGAAACAGTTCCCATGCTTAGGAGAGTCTAAAAATTTTCAACCAATACAGACTCTCTCCGAAAGACTTGGTGTCCATACATTGGCTGACTTTTAGAAATATCACATGGAGAATCAAGAATGGAGGGCGTGGAAGGAAAGATATTTTGGTGTGTGTGGAAGGAAAGAGAACCCCTAGTTTTTTTTGTTTTTATGCGAACCCAATAACATTTGGTCAGACCCAAGGATGGGGGGGAACCTAAGGATGGCGAGCGGACCCAAACATGGTGGGAAGACCTACCCATGGTTTTGTGCATGGGTTTTGCACATGGTTTTGGGCATGATGGGTTTTTGGCCATGGTATTTTGTAGATCCGGTCAAGGGAACTATGGTTATGTTCTAATCCAGGGTTAATGGATTGGGGTTTATGAATCATTTCAGCATGAATGTATATGTATTGTAAAATTGAAAGGAATATAATAAAAAATCAATTTGGTATTCTAGGTTTTGGGATCGAGAGAAAATATCTATGTATATTTTTTATTCTCGTGATTGTTTATTTTTTTGTTTGAAGAATTAATTTGCAAGTAATTTCTGTACAAATTTAAAACCTACAAAAAATACGACTGATTAGGCAATGATGAAAGTTATCCCTGGAAGGAATTTAAATATCCAGAGATTTAACTAATTATTGGATAGTAGACCCATCAGAGTCTCTCATCATCAGAATATTCTACAATGGGGACACAAATCATTGGGTACATTTTCGTTGAAAGAATCATATGAACTACTTGTAGGTATTCATACAGATGAAAATAAAGTTTTTTGAGGAAACTTGGGACAATAAATGTTTGCCAATTTTATTTTATTTTTCCTTGTGTTGCTCGCACAAGGAAATACAGTCACATGGGATCGCTTATGAAGAAAAGGTTATGAGGGACCATCCATTTTTTCTCTATTCTCTCAATAATAAGAGACATTATAACAAATTTTTATTAATTGCACCTTTGCGCGCAATTTCGAGGATATCATACTACAAATTTTTCAATGCCCCCCCCCCCCCGCCAACTTCAGTCTGGAACAATCACAAATCTATTACTTTAGTGTTTTGATAAGAAGTTTAAAAATTTGATAGCCTTACAAGGTTGGTGATTTTCCTGTGGCTTTTTTATACAGAACTTGTGGAAATAGCGGAACCTCGAAGTATTTGATAAAAAAAAGGATGTTTCCAATTTAAAAGAAATTATAATAAGAAATACTCGAGAAACAATAGCCACGTCCTCTTTTAATGAGGAAGAGTGGTCATCTACTGAGACAGAGGATGACATTTTTAAAAACTTGGATTTACTCTCAACAATTTTCATCTCAACTCCCCCTCAATTGCTTGGATTAAGGCATCATGACACCAATATTTTCACACCTCCTCCAGAAGGTTTTAAAATATTAATCTTTCATGGTGCATTGAAGGGAACCTGGGGCCAGTAGGTTATAGAGGAATATTTTGAGATGAGAACTCTTCACCATTATGCATGTATGCATTATCCTATAGTACTACAAAAAAAAAAAATGGTAGAATTCCTCGACTTGGAGAAAGGTCTGAAAATTGTGGTTCGCTAAGTGTATACGCTGCTACAGGTACATGGTGATTCACAAATTTCCATACAATGTCTACAAAATTTTTTGCATGGCCAACTGGAGGATCAATTAAGCCATAGTTAGCCACTACATGAGGCAATTACAAGTATTAAAAACATGCTTCCTTCCTTCCATTATATCCTCCCACATCACAAAAGGTGCGAAGGTAAAAGGGTGGCACATATATTGGCTGATTGGAGCAACCACTCTTGGTCCCTGACCTACGATGAACCTTGGTTGAATGAGGATATCATTGAGGAGATTCAACAAATCCAACAGTGCATTCAACACGATCAGTCACAAGTAAGCGGTTACACCCCTGAGGTCAATCGGAGCCCAAGGCTGCAACTCAATCAGACACAAGCACAAGGAACCATCCCGATGGGGGTGTCTTTAAGGTTACCAAGTGCATTAGCTAGCATGATTGGCATGCACGAAAAGATAGTGGAGAAGAGGAAGGTGTGTCTGGGAAAGAGATCCAACTTCACCACCTGTCCGAACCCTACCCACGCGTGGCGTTCACACCGCCTTCAAGCTCAATCACAACAAACTTTGTTAAATTAGTTTACACGCAAGCAATTGGTGGGAGTGGGACCTTAGTATGACATTCCCTTGGTTTTCCGTTTTTTACCATTGAATTTGATCATGGAATCATTTCAGGGATGAGTGCACATGAATTGGGTGTTTAATGTGGGTGTTAACATGCATACCATAACATATACTTGTTCTTATTTAACTTCTAATCACTCAGGAAGTATTTTCTACATGTTTAATCATCGGGTCATGGTTTCTCTTTATAAATGTATGTATTTTACCCCAGGGTGTTATATTTTCAATATTTTTCCTAGGCCTGCAAACCAACTCCTATTCTCCCTCGACTACTTCTCACCAACATCTGCACTCTGCAATTTCTGTGAAGGTTCATCTATATATTTCATCCTTTCCATTTCAGCTCTTGTTGTCAATTCACTGGTTCTTGTGTATGGTTTTGGCTTGGTAGTCTGGCATGTTATTGTAGGTGCCCATGTTTTTTGTTCTCTTTATACACAACACAATGACGGGTCCCTCGTTCGAGTTATTCATTGTGTTTCCTTCCGTGCCCTCCCAAATCATCGAATTTGTGGGTATATCTTTTAGTTGTTAGGTCCTGGTATATGGTGTCTGATACTCCAACACATTTTCAATTTGGTTATGATAGAATTATGGGTCGGCATTCCCAAGTTTATTTTGCATAGTCCCCACTCGTCATTTCCACCTAAAAAACCAGTTTAAAAAGGAACTCTACCTTCAAATTTATGTAGGGTTATTCACACTGTTTATGGTTGATGATGCCCTTATAACATTTCGCCTTCACTCCCATTCCAGTTTCTACATTCCTAAAATATCACCTCTACATTATTGTAGTCTTTGGGTTCGAATTCTAGTCACACCAACTACATCTGGTTACACCAACTATTTCAAAATTGTTTGGTCATCCCAACCACGTCTATTTATATCAATTTTCTTTCGGGCTCCTCGACAGCACCTACCCAACTGTCAGGGTGGTGTTGTAGGAGCATCCACCTCTCATCGTTGGCGTCTATTCGGTTGTCACTTAGTGGCTTATCATTTTGACTTTGTCCCCCCTGAAGTGAGGAATGAGATCCTTCACTTGGAAGCCAAGGAATTTTGTTATCAGAAATTTTTTTGGAAAAGGAGACTTCATTTTCTTCACTCAATGGCTCTGCACCATCAACTAGAAACCTTGCTTCACATGGTCATCCATGACAAGCAATTCGACCACTACTAGTTATTTGAGGACAAGAGAAGATCAAACGGATCCTTTGGGACATTAGATACAATATGGACGATATTTTCACCAAATTAACATAGGTGGAACACTATGTGTTGTATGATTCAGACTTCGGATCAAACTCGCAGCCTCACACACCAATTGTTATCAATGCACCAACAGATGATTCACCCCAAGGCAACTCCAATTCTCTCTCTCCAGTCATTATATTAGACTAATAGTCTCTTATGGCACTCATATTATCTTTTTTGTATATTTTATGCCTACTTCTCATATGTTTTTATGGATCTCAACATGTCTTAGCATTTTATATGTGAACACTATTTTGACTACCCAACACACACCAATGAATGTAACTATCTATGGGCTAGATAGTTTGAATGTTGGTAAGTTTTCTTCGTCTCTCTTTTCCGACTAAACCTGGGATCATGGGAACATGATTTGTCCATTATACTTGTCTATGGGATCACAGAGAGTTTTTGGGAAACAAAAGCTATCAGTGTAACATTAGTTGTTTCGTAATATAAAAAAAATTATAAATCTTACAAAAAAAATATCTTGAATTATTTATTTATGGTGGGGTGGGCTAGTTGAATGTGAGGTGGTCTTGATTCGAACATTTATTCTAGATTTTGAGAGACCTCTACTTGAAAATACCATAGCATAAATTTTCATTAAAGGTGTCTTTATTTTCACAAGGTAATGGAATATAAAATTTTATTTTATTATATAGGAGTTATTTTAATGTTTCTCTATTTGTAATATAAAAAGTGTTGGTTATTATAATATATAAAACTAATGCTTCTGCTAGGGTTGCGTATAGGGTCTACTAGGGTTTCACACAGGGTCTGAACTTTGCATAAGGCAGACCTGTAACAAATCAAACTACATGACGCAAGGAGGTTTTGAGCAGTCACATGAGTGGCGTGGCCTGGGGTGAGGGGGGGGGGCGGGGGGAGGCAGGGGGGATCCCCTCCTACAAAAATGTGATGGCGAGTGAAGTGAGCTGACAAGCTGAATCGATAGCTGCCCCAAATGTTGGTGCAAGCCCTAATGGCAGCCTGGTAATGGGGGTGCAGTGGAAAGCATGATTAAGAGGGAAATGTTTGCCTAGAGCCTAAAATAAGTCTCACTTTGTGATTCCGGCCAACAAACTGGAGAATTATAGAAACTACATGAAAGATAATCAAAGAAGGATTTGTTGAAATGGATCCAAATAAAATGGCGTCCAAAGGGACATATAGATCTAAAACTAGGAGCCAGCGGATTCTTCACAGTGATCTTTTCTAGTCTAGAGGACAAGGAAAAAATCTTTGTAAATGGTTCATATTTCTTCTCTAATGCCAGGCTATTCATGAGATTCTGGGAAGAATGCTACAACCCAGATTAGGAACAGTTTATGGAAACTCCTTTCTGGGTACGACTCTTTGCCATGCCAGGAGATTTCTGGGACCTGAAATCTTAGAAGGTATTGGAAACTCCATGGGTTTGTTTTTAGAAGCTGCATATGCCACTCGTCGGGGGAGATACACCTCCTTTTCATGTATATGTGTCTAAATGAACATAAAAAATCAATTACCTAAATTTGTAGAGTTGGAATATTAGGATTTAGTATGGCAAGAACCCCTAGATTATGAGCATATCCCATTTCACCGTAGGCACTTTCAATAGTATGGGAATTTATATAAAGCTTTCCCTCCAAACCAAGAAAAAATCAGGGAAGATTCGCCAGTAACAACAGGTGCTCAATGAAGGGTGGACGAAGATGGGTTCCATGAAGTAAAAAACTGGAAAAATACGACATCAAAGAAAACCCAACATAATGGGAAGCATCAGGAGCAAAGAAATGTCGCCTCTCAAGATATATTTAGTCCTCTAGGAGCAAAGGTAAATGCATAAGGAAGACAAAGGAAAAAAATCAGGGCCATCGACAAAGGCGCTACCAAAAACGACTCCCACTCCCAAGAAGAAGGCACAGGAAGAGATGGGGAACAAGGAGGGGCTGGAAACCAACGAATACCAAAGAAACATGGAAATATATGGGACAATTGAAGATCTAAGCATGGAGGAAAATGTTATGAAAAGACTATTGAATGACTAGAAAAACCTAGAGGAGATATTTATTCCCGAGGATCAAAAAAGGTTATATACTGAGACCTTTAAGAAATACCAGGAAAAACAGAGTCAGAAACCCTTAGATCCACCATATCCGTTGAGTTTACAATTATAAGGGGAAGTAGCCCTGGAGGAATGAGTAATGGCGGGAATAAAAGAGGGAGGAAAAACATATAGGAATCGATACAAATGGTAGGGGAAATGCTATTAATCTCGGGAAGAGTGGTATCGCTATCAATGGCGTTCCATCCACTCAATAAATCGTATCAATGATAGTACTCTCCTAGATTGTTAGGGGCCTCAACAACAGAGGCAAGAAAATATACTTAAGAGATAGACTAAAGGAATAAAAAACCAGCATAGTACTGATACAGGAAACATAGGTCTCAAAAGCAAGACTAAAAGAGATAACGAGCAGAATGAAACCGCTGTATGAAGTCATGGCCCTAGATGCGTGAGGAAGTGCAGGAGGAGTGGAAATCCTTTGGAACCCAACAGACCTTAAATTAGTTGACATCCCTACCCACATTGGGATATATACGTGAAAAAATAAGAGTGGTGGTCAGAACCAAGTGACCAGCTGATTAGACAGGTTTTTGGTGTTAGAAGGGGTTATATCAATCGATATCTTCTTTTAGGAAAAAATCCTCCCATGCATTGGCTCAAATCATTGGTCAATCCATCTAGGGATGGATCTAAGGCATATTCCTTGTAAGGTGAGCGAAGACCAGGACATGGCCCTGATGCGAAAGGTCACCTTGGATGAAGTGGAAGAAACAGTTAAAGATATTGCTAAGAATAAAGTGCTCTACCCAGATGGATTCACAACAAACATTTTCCTGGAAGCCTGAAACTTCATGGGGTTGGAGATTATTGAATTTTTGGAGGACTCCCGCATATCCCAAAAGGTAAATCAAGCCCTTAATTCCTCCTTTATTGCTCTTATTCCTAAATCAATGAATTTTGAAGACTCCCGAGGTTTCAGACCCATTTCTCTTTGATGTAATCTATAAGATTATCTCAAGTGTGATGGTCAATAGACTCAAACCCCTTCTTCCTAAATTTATATCCCCTGAGAAAACAAGATTTTTCCACGGTCGCCAAATTCTTGATGGCATCATTACCACCCAAGAAGCAGTGCATTCCCTTAATCAAAGGAAAGCAAAAGGGATGCTTATAAAGCTCGATCTGTATAAATCTTATGACCGCCTCAACTGCCCCTTCCTCCTAGCCACTCTGAAAGATTTTGGCTTTGACCCTCGCCGCATAGTCTGGATATACTCTATGATCTCATCCCTGGTAATATCCATCCTCTTGAATGGCTCCCCATCAAGGACTTTAAATTCCTTCAGAGGCATCCACCAAGGTGACCCTATCTCCCCTTTTTTGTTCATCCTAGCAGCAAAAGGTCTAGGTAGATACATCATAGCTTCCATGCACTCGCGGGCTATCAGTGGACTTCGAATTTGGGACAGTGACGTCCCCCTCACCCACCAAAATTCTTTGATGAAATTATGTTGTTTTGTCAAGTGTCCCTCAGAGAAGCCAAAGCCACAAAAGGTATCCTTTAGGATTTTATGCAAGCCTTGGGTATTGTGATAAACAATCAGAAATCTAATATATTCTTCTTCAACACCCCAGCCCTATCCCCAGATTTCCTAGCCAGAACCCTCGGGTTCACAATAGGATATTTGCCATCAAAGTATCTTAGTATTCTTCTTGTCCTCAAATCCTTGCGAACCTCGTGCTAGAAATACCTCATGGAGGGAGTCCGAGCAAGAATGCAATAATGGTCCTAAAGAGCTCTCAACATTGCGGGTCAAACTATCCTTCTCAAATTCGTCCTTCATTCGATCATGATTTACCAGCTGTCTGGACGGGCGGCCCCTAAAACTTCGTGTGCTCACATGGTGGAATTTTTCAGAAAATTCCTATGGAGTGGAGCCTAGGAAGCCAAAAAATTGGCCCTGGTGGCCTGGGATAAACTAACTAAACCAAAGCTTCTAGGAGGCTTAGGACTCAGGGAACCTTTTCTCCTCAACAAGGTCATGGGAGAAAAGTTGTGGTGGATATGGATTCAAGGGCGTCTCGACCTCTGGAAGAAAATATGGACGAGAAAATACCAAATTCCCTCCTCGGCAGATGAAATCCTGCTAGTTCAATCCTTCCCTAAAGGGTCTGCAATCTGGAATCTAGCAGCAATGAACAAAGATATTAATCGATCTCATAGTTTTTGAGAAATCAGGGATGAAAGAAGGGCACTCTTATGGCAAGAATCCTGGCAACAACGCCTAAAACGTTTCAGCAGCCAAGATCCATCAGAGATATTTCTGTACACCAATGCTAGGAAATGCACAACAATGGCACAAGTATGGAAAGAATATAAACACACTTCATGGCGAAAATGGAAGGAAATACAATATTGGCAAGACCCCCTACAACATACCAATGGAAGACATTCAAAAATAGCTTATATTGAAAAATATTTCAACCACAAAGGGGAAGGATATCCAAAGATGGGGGTATGTACCAAGGGGAATGTTCTTAATAAAAGAAGCATATATGCTAGCTATAGACGATCATCACGAACATGGGAACTCGAACTAGATGAAGATAGTGGGCAGCCAATTTGTGGTCAATGGCATAATTCCTCTAGATGGTATGCCAAAGACGTATATTAACATGGACCAACTCTAAAACGAGGGATTCAAGGCCCGACAAAGTGTTACCTGTGTGACCGGAATGTAGAAAATATGGAACATATCCTTAACTCATGTCCCTTTGTGGAACATATATGGAGAAACACAGAGAAACTCTTTGAAAGATCAAATAGAGACATTTCCAACATCACAATGTCCATAGAAGTATGGTGGTCAGGGTTTTCCTCATGCCTAGTGCTAAACATGACATGGAACCTAGCCCCGAGATTTCTATTATGGGAAATCTGGAAGGAGATGAATAGAAGAATATTCAAAGAAAAAAACATACTCCATGAGGAGACATGGAAAGGAATCATCCAAAACATCAAGGAGACCATTCTAACAGAAAGGTGGCATCAAGATGACTGGAAAGTAATGTCCCAGGAAGCACAGATCTTTAAAACCTTAAATATTTCCCCCCAAATGTTGGCCCCGGAGTCATGGAAGCCCCTACTTCCTCCTTGCTCTTCGTCCACCAAATTCATACCTCCTCAAGCAGGGTTTCTAAAGTTGAACTTTGATAAAGCTTCAAAAGGGAATTCCAGAGATGCAACACTAGGGCGTATGTTCAGAGATTCTTAGTGCCATTCTTTACATATGTATTCAATAGATTGTGCATTTTCCATGAACAAAGAATTTGAATTACATGTGATTAAATAAGGTTTCTTTATAGCTCGTCGGGAAGGAATTAAGAAATTGAAGATCGAGGGCGACTCCAGAATGGTCATAGAAGTCATTAAGAAACTAAATCAGGGAAATAAGTGGGAAAATATTAGCAAAATTTGGAGAATAGCCAGGCTAATCCACGAGATCAGTGAAATCCTATCCTGCTTTGGCTATATGATTCCATCTCATGTTCTTAGATTGGGAAATAAGGCTGCAGATTTTCTAGCCAACTGGGGGTGCCACCATCCAAGAGAATCTATAGACTCCCCATGGAGGAACATCAAGCTCATAGAGGAAAAATAACCCCTTCATCCTATCCTAGTTTAGGAAAACCGACATGCCCAAAATCTGGAGGAGGAAGGAATCTGAACCCCCGATCAAGGTGAGAGTTGGAAGAGTCAAAAGACGTGGGACATTGTAAAATGGTTGGGATGATCAGAATTAATGAAGGGTGGTGGCCTCATGCCATGATGAGCATGCGAGGGTACAATAGGAAAAATGGAAAAGACACGTGGGGGTGGTAGTTAATCTCACACGCGAAAGGCAGGAGGAACTGGGCATTTTCGTGTTTGTAATTATCATTGCAGTGAATATTATAATTCTCCTGTGGAATAGGAGAAACATGGTGGGGCGACTGTGGAGGAGGAGCTGTGGTAGGCTTCCGAGCAGTCTTCTTAACATCGTGGCGCGCGAAGCTGGGTATGTTATCTCTTCTCATTTCTCTCTGGGTTTGGGGTTAGGTATTTATAGTGAAGAATGTAATTGGGACTATGATTGGGTCATGGGATAGTTTAATCTAGATGCAAATGCACAGAGTCTTGGGAAAAATCCAGGGTATGTAGTCATGTTTTTAAATTTAGAAATTTCCGCCCCTGTATCTCTCGAATTTGGTATCATGCTATCCTTAATGGGCATGGTTGCATGTGTTAATGGGTGTTGGGGTGCAAGTAGAGTTCTATCAATTGAAGGGGGTGGGGAAAGTTTTGAACCCTTGTAGATGGTTAGTTCGTCGTGCCATTTAAAATGGTGGGGCTCTGATCACAAGGTTTAGGCACTAAGTCTGTTACAAATGTCTATAGATATATATGCTTGATGTATGAAAGTCCTTAACCTACTACGGAAAGCCTCAACGTGGTTAGGAGGAAATTTTTCATTGAATGGAGTAGTATGGACCTCAAAGGCCCTATGGTTTATAATGACCTACAGAAAAGAGATTCAGAGAAGTGGGTTCACTACAAAATACTGGATTGTGTGGTTGTGGCGTAATTTTTTGTCTGGCCTATTTATTGCATCACCTACATGATACGATGTTCTATGGCGTCCCTGCAAAAACAGAAGATTGGGGCAACACTTGTGTAACTGTGGCTAGTGGGACTTCAGATAGGCTTGCGTAGGAGTCCAGTGAAATGGGTTGGCTCAGTAGCATGGTAAAGGTTACCAAGTTGGTAGATATGGTTCGAGGTACCAAGACTAAAGGGGCAGGAAGCGACGCAACCATCCAAGGTAATAGAAATAGGTATAGAAAAACAAAGACCAATTCCAAAGCCTTTGGTAGTAAACCAAAAAAAGGATGCAGGCACACTGACGCACAACTATTCCAAGAGGCGATGCAGTCCTATGATGTTGGCACACTAGTGAAGGTGAAGCATCTGATAAAAACATGGGAGACTGACTTGAACCATCAGGAAACTAAGGAGGTTAAGGTATAAAAATGGAAAGATCTTGTCGTGGATCCGGGAAACACTCGTGGCCGTCTAATGTAGTACAAGAACACGGTGCATTTGTATTAGATGATGAATACCCTGGTGGCTCGAGTGATTATGTATCCTATGGGAGAGGCTAGACACTAGAAAATTTGGCCTAATTTTCGACAGCCGGTTCGTCACTATTCCGACACATAGTCGTCGCAAGAGCAACAGTTCGAGGCCGGATAAAATGTAGTTAGCCATAATGTCGCAATTCTGATGCTTTTCCAAATTGTCGCAATACCGACACATTTTCCGACGTTTCCAAACATTTTTCGCTCTTTCGACGCTTTCCAAACCATCGCACTTTCGACGTGTGAAAACGGTCGCAATTCCGATGATATGTGGTCTGAAGTTTTTACCGTCGCTCTTCCTACATTCGTAAAATGTCACTCTTCCGACGTGTGTAAACTGTCATAATTTCGACGATATGTGGTCCGACATTTTTACCGTCGCTCTTCCGACATTCGTAAACTATTGCTCTTCCGACATGTGTAAGCTGTCATAATTCTGACGATATGTGGTCCGACGTGAACGTTGCTCTTCCGACGATTACTAAGGTGTCGTAATACTGACGCTATGCAAAAGCGTCACAAGACTGACGCTAGGAAGATGTGTCGCAGTACCGACGTACAATTGATCATTGCAAGACCGACGCGTATAAGGTGTCGCAAGACCGACGTTGATAGGGCATCGCAAGAACGACACTTATAAAGCATCGGTATACCGACGGTGGGTTAAATTAAAAAAAAAAGAAAAAGAAAATTTACCAAGCTGGTGATGTCTATGAATTTTGTCATCAAAATCAATTTTGATTGCTTCAGTTTCTTTCCGAGAAAATTTAAGTGACATTTCAGTTTCTTTGCAAATAGTATATATTCAAATATCGAACGAAAATATTCACCATTTTTTGAAGTTTGAAACATTGAGACTTATTCTTCCAATTTTTAATTTCGGGGAGATGATTATTTCCTTCTTACTAGTAAACAAGAGAAGGAATAAGGTTAAAATCATTCACTTGGTGATATTGATAGCGAGTAAATTTAATAAATATCAAAACAACTCTGGCAATTTCATCTTATAACTTCGGAAGCTTTAATATCGCACTATTTCTTCTTAGGTTATAACCCCATGTCCACTTACATTCAAACCCCTCACTTCATACCCAAGCTTGTTTCACAATCGAGATCCTAGGCCTTATAGAAACAATTTGTTTAAACACCAATCGGGTTTATATTTCCAACCCCGACTATATATTTTAACCCCAAGACCTATCATAGCATTACTTCATGCGGCATTCACCTTCGGATTGATTTATTTAGTATCAATGTATATTACCCAACAAACATCATAGGGCCTTGTCTTAGTTAGTCACCAACACATATGGATATCTGCTCATATAATACTATGACCTTGACTAGAAATCAAATACCGACAATGAACTGTATTGGACTGACAACATACAACTCTGAGCTTTGGTTATATTCAAATATTGACATAATTTTGACTCGGGCCCACAATTCATTTGACATACCTTTACATTAAATATCGCCCCATCCAATGGATGCAAGTCTATCGTGCTACCCTTCAGTGATCCAACGGTAGTCGCGCAATCACACTGTCTGAAGGTTATCTCTCCAACCTCACGCGATGAACTAGGCTCGGTACTTAAATCACCCTTATCGTCTGACGGCAGGGACATCGTCGCGCCAACATTGATGATCCAATGGATTAAAACACATATCACATGATTTAAATGAATGAGTGTTAATTCAAAAAATTCGTACGATATAAATGGTTTTCCAAAACCATTCTTCTCCACGTGTCAGCCAACTACGTATACCACGTTCAAAATTCAAATACATCTTACCACTTGTGAACTTGCACGATACAGCTGGTATTCTAACCCCAGTTTCACTATTCCTGCAAGGTTCCACTTCTCCTCTATTCAAGGTTATGTCTCCACCTTTTTATTACAGTTCATTCAATTCAAGCCTTTGCAAGTTTAAAACGCTCCATCGGATAGCTTCAAGGTTTAATTATAAAACCACACTATCGCTTCCACCATTATTCTTCTTCGGTCTTTCTCGGCGCATTCTTCACAACTGTGGTTGATAATTCAACTGCAATTACATTGAAAGCCCGGATTCCGATTCAACTACGCCCTTAACTTTCATAAGGGATCTTCACCTGTCAGAAAAGAGCATCACTAAAACCAAATCATATACAACATTTAAAATTTAGCCTTCTACACAGAGGTTAAATAAATAATAGAGGTAATTTGGGGAATCGATCACTCTGTGATCAATTCACAGAAACTTACAATCGTTGCTTCAAATTTTAACACAAAGCTTCAATATGCACTTCTCATATTGTTGAGGAAACCCAAGAATAATCTTCAAAGGCATTTATATTTCTTGAAAAAATGTACTACTCTAAAAAAAACAACTTTACTTGAAAGTTTTGAAGTTATGAAAGATTATTTATTTTTGATTTTTATTCAAAGACTCAAATTGAATTTAAAAAATATTCTTATTTTGTTTATTCCAAATCATCCGAAGCAGGAGATATTAAAGATATAAAAAATCCATTGGACGTAACAGGCCCAATAGTAAATAAAAAACCAATTATTCCACATAATATAATGGCCACTCAAAATTCAAATGATCTAGTTGTTGCATGATATGCACCCCTAATATTTATTGCAAATCCACATGAAATTCCCCAAGGATACCTTAAAAACTTTCCAAGATACAATGGATAAGATTAAAAAAAAAACAATAGAAGGGCTTTCATATGGTTACACGAAACCCTTATATTTATGGAGCAATCCAAGTGTAGTTCAATAGCCAGCTCATAACAATTTTATCTATCCATCACATACACAAGATAGCTAAAATGAAACTTCCAACAACTCTTTGCTTTGCATAGATAATTGAAGCTTTTGGGGAAACCTTGTTATTGGTGCCCCGTCTTGTGCATATACTGCTCGAATTGATGCACAAGATTTGTTAAGCTCCAATTTTAATGGTTGAAGATGTACATTTGGGTCTCATACCACTTTTAAATTCTACCATAGTGCATACATGAGGCAATGTTAAGCTATTAGTACATCTCATTTGTTGGGGTTAATTAGTATATAAGACTTTTATAAATGAATATCAGTTGGTCCCTTACTTGAATAAACCTGAACAAAATGAGAACTCTATCCAGTGTATTCTCCAACTCCTCCTCTGAAGTACCTTTGTTACCAGATCGAAGTTTCTCATCAAGAAATTTGGTAATAAGTTTTGTTGGTCAGTTCTGCAGACAAAGGCCATTATTCAGATAAATGCAAAAACAATATATTTAATATTATGAATGCAATTGTCTGCCTAAAAACATTCTTTCATTACTTAGCTTTAGCTGTTTTTTCATTAATCCTTTAGCACCCACTTTGATCAAAATAATATTATACATATTTTCTGGTGCATCAATAGAATAACACAACTCTCGCATAGTACAAAAGCTTCCATAGAAAATGTTACCACATAACCATGACACACTGTGGCATGACAAACTACATTTTCTATTTCCATTTCAAGTGCATTCAGCTTTGTAAAGACTTCGACCCGAAAAGGGTCACCATCAGAACAATGCCTGCAGGAAAATTACATAGATATGGTAAGCAATGCATAGTTTTATTTCTCTTCTCCAGTGAATAAATCTGTGAATTTGATCAATAATGGAAGCAGTAATCTGTGAATATACAAGGATGTCAAAGAAATGAAGGCCAAAACAAGGGACATGGAGCCGAATTCCAAAGAATTTTTTGAATTTTCAGAAGCTGCAGGTCAAGAACAGGGTAAAAGACTCATTGATAAACTTCAAGAAGGATCCAGTAACTATAATACAAAGCAAGGGAAAAGGATAGGGTTACAGTTTATCCACAATACCATGATTGATTTGGGGAGCTAGAGAATATTTTCGAGATTCTGTGTCAGTTTTGTGCCAAATAAGGTTCCTTTATTGGCCTTATTCTTAAGTCCTGGGACGAACATATTTATGATTGGTTTGCATATGAGAAGCTAAGGAACCTCTTGCTTCTTCCCTGCAGTTATATCCCTTCCTAGATGTCATTCTTACCTGTGTAAGTAATTCTAGCTAAGTAAGTAATTCTTAATGTATGAATGCTAGCAATTGTAAAAAATAGACTTGAAGATCATCTTCTCTGTAGTAGCCATCATTGAAAGACATTATTGAAAGCAAAATCAATACTCTTGATAGATTCTCTTTCCTTTTACAAGTAAGTTATCCTCTATGCTCTATGTCTGCAATCCAAAAGTCTATATCCTAATTTGAGACTATGGTCTGAAGCATCTTTCCAAAAGTTCTGTAGGTTGAATCCTAAAGGAATCTAGGACCAAGATTGAAAGAATAAATCCTACATCTCTTTGAAGCTAATCTCTCGACCAAGTTACAGAAACAAGCACTTATGATGACACCAAATAGTTACATGTGACTATACATGACATTCGATACAATATTCTTTGTGATTTATGGAAGAAGATGAAAGAATATCCAATGAAGTTTGAAACCTCTTAACCATCTATTATAACTCGCTCTTTCTTAAGGTTGAAGGTCAAGTTTATGATAATCATCTTTACAAAAGGATAAATATTATATGGGCAAATGAAGGTAGAAAATGAAGCAGAACAGAATTTGGAAGATTACCATATATATGTGACATGTGATCTAAAGTATCAAAGATCATATGACAATAAATTTGTTGAAGCATCTAATATCAAAAGATTGGGAGAATTGTTTCCAATAGAAAAACACAAGAAGCATTCACGATAGATCTGAACCTATGACTTCTTTGGTGGCATTATAGTATACTGAATTTTTGTGACGCTCTAACATACAAGTTTTGAAATATTTGTAGCATTATGCCTATGTGGTAGTTGAGTTCTATGACATATCTCTCTCTTTATATGATTCTTTTTGGCCTGATTCATTGTGCTAAAATGAATGTCAAAAGGTACATAATGATGCAAATTTTAGAGACACCTTTTCAATAAAACAGAAGTAGCCCTCGCTCAAGTAAAACCCTATTATTTGAAGATACATGAAGAATTAAAAAAAATTCCTTCAACATAAAAATGCCTTCAAAAGAGGCCTCTAGAATTAACAGTAGCATTCTCCTGTATGCTCCGAAAATAGAGATACCCTCAAAGTTACGATGCAGAAGCACTCTACCAGTGGTCAACTTAATTTACAATAGAACTCTACCAACAATCAAATTAGTTTCCAGCAGAACATTGATAAATCATAAGACTGAATTAATACATTGTACAACATGTATTACATAACATTCAATCTTGGCTAAAAATATTTAAAAAAAAAATCTTCCAAATGTGCTAGTTTTAAGTAAATAGGTGACTTAGCTAATTCGAAAGTTCTGTCCAAGCATCAGTAAATAGGAGATAATTTGAGATTTTAATATATGTTCTTCGCATAAAATATGCCAAAATCTTGTAGCTATATCCCTAGCTTGAGACTGCAATGAAGAGGTCCAAAGTATGGCGGCTTCAATAGAACCAAGCCTCAATATAGGGTTGTAGTAGGTTCGAGGGTTTAACTGATTCAAGTCTTAATAAAAGGCTACAACACAGAACCGAGCTCTTATGGTATATCTCTTTCCTCCAATAATGACAAACATTAAATTCTCTTGAGCATGGTAATAGAACTAAATTTGTTTACAATATTCCACAAGATATCCATTCATTTCTAGAAATTCTGCAAGAAGAAAATGAAATTCATGTGTAACAAAGTATTATGAAAAGACTTCAAGAAACCAGAACTTAGCCTAAATATCATAAAACTAAAGTTGGAAACATCATCTCTCCAAGTTTTTTAATGTTGAAATCCTCTATTCAACATTGATACAAATGTCGAAAACAAGTTAAAAGATGAACCAAATAATAGCATTCAAAGGAAAGACTAGGATACCACCATTTCTACCTGCTATCCTTGAAAATAAGGAGAGATTACTTACATGCTTTTGTGTTTGCAAGGTGGACATGAAGACCATGTTCATCCCAACTTGAGCTCAAAATGTACTTTTGTTTTTGGATTCATGAAATAGAAGGACAATGTTGTCAAAAAATAGTGAAATGGAGATCCCATAGAGGGCCTCCACCTTTACCATCCATGGATTTTGAAATGAGAAACTCTCATCCATAAATATGAAGTCCAAAGAATGTGAGGCAGTCGACACCCTTGCTTGACTACTATGTTAATGTATATAATAGACCCCAGAGATGATCATTTGAATCTCATATAGGGTCATAATTATAGAGATCACCAAGAATAGGAGAGGTATACCTTCAACCTCTCAAATAGTAGGTTTCTTCCAACTATCTGAAAGGCCTAATAGGTGTCCATGGATCAACAATATACTTACTTTTGCTTCCTCAATAGCATTTGGGAGGATAGAAAAATAGTAAAAAGTGCGGTGATTCCATTTGCAATGACTAAACCTTAAACCTGGAATTTCTTCCTCTCTGCCCATATGGAGATGAATTTGTCTGCTCTTCTAGAAAAGAGTTTGAACATGGTGTATCCCAGCGTGATAGTCTCGCAATTAATTGATTCAGAGGTCAGGATGTATGTAGGAGGCGGAGGACTTGAGTGAACTACCATACTAAGGAGGAGAGCATGAGTATTGAAACTAGGTATTGCTTCTCTAGTGATGATGTTAGCATCTAAAATATCTAGGACATGTGGCACTCCATGATAAAGACACATGGTGTGTGCATTTGAGTTTTTCAAGTGGTCAAGTGGGCCGAAAATAGGTGAAATGTGGCACCACTCAAAGATTGAAATATGCCAATTGGTACAAGTGGTAGACAATTGGCATGCTCAAATAACAAGATGATGCAGGAATGACATGAGGGGGAAAATATCAGAAAAGCCCCAAATCTAGAGAACTAAAGCTCATCACCAACCTGAGATTGACAACTTTACATGATGTAACCTATGAAATTGTAAATGGAGAAATCATAGTAACAATAAAGCAACCTATGTAACAATAAAGTAAGATTCATCCTGAGAGTGGTAAATGGAGAAATCATAGTGAACAACAAGAAACATGTAGAGTTGCTTACAATCAAATAGATGAAAAAACACATACAAAAAACCTAGATAATAATCACGAACAAGCTTAATATTGAATTATGAACTGTAAAGGAACTTACAAAATGTGACATTACGAACCTGGTCATGCGCACAAGCAAAAATATCCTGGACATGACCCTGGTTGACAAGTTGTATTGCTCATGATGCAAGAGGATTTGTACCTGCACTGCCAAGTCAATCAAAATCCATCATTATCTATATAATAAATACAAGTAATTGATGTAGTATGTTTTACTCTAAGATGCATTCTTATGATAATGTTAGAACATATGTTGAAAATGTCAAAACATACCTGAATAAGCTCCTCTTCGTTTCAAGAACAATTTATTGGAGTCGCATGAACTAGGAACAAGCCTCCCACGATCTGAAAGAGTAGCAACTAAGTCAACAGTGACTTTTTTGTTGCTACGTTGGATCGAGGGAGGTTTGCTCCAAGATTAAATCACTCCAATAAATTATTCTCTACTAAACAGGGCCAACCATGTGAAGGTGGAAGCTCTTATGCCCCCCCCCCCTCACATCACTCTCAATTCCCCAATACCCAATCTATATTTCATTTTTTACTTTCATGAGCATAAAAAAATATATTCAATAACTAATAAAAAAACAATGCAACAAAAAGTACACAAGGAAACATTGAAATTAGTGCTTGACATAAAAATAGTATGATAAATGAGTTTTTTATATAACGCAAAAAACGTTCCAAGTATGGTAACGTTTGTCTTATAATAATACAATATTTTACATTATCAAATTTTCTTTTTCTTCTTCCTATTTCTAAAGCTCCTAATCACATCATCAATATCATCGTGCTCTGCTCCTGTTTCATGCCTTTCGACCTGCACTACTGACCTAGTTGCGTAGTCACGATGTCTGGTCTCATCCAGTGACGGGGCATCGCCTACAAAAACAGATAATATTAAATTTTAATTGTCAGTTTTTAAATATCATTGAACTATTTTGGTAATATTAATAAAAAAAATTGCAATGAGATTATTTACCTGGTGCACCAGTTGTCGCCGTTGGGACTGTTGCCCTGTCTTCCTCTCTGGTGGTAAGATCCTCAAGGGAAATATTCTCTATCATTTAAAAAAAAACGTTATAAGGACAACCATCAAGGTATAATTAGAAAAAATTATAAGTGGAAATTAATTACCGTCACGGCCCTCACTGATATTAGCATTGTTGGCCTGGTCCCCACTACAATGATCAGGTTGCACATGAGGAACATCTACATCTGGCTCTACAATTGGGTTATTTGCCTCGTCGGCAGTGCTGCTCCCCTGATTTAAAAAAAGTTGTTAGACATTAAATTTATGGATGAAAACAAACATATTGAAAGGTTAATGTTTTACCTTATCAGGCATTATGGATCTTGGAACCTACCCCAAGCTTCTGCGACGTTCAACTACGACTTGATAGCCGAAATGGAAAGCGATATTTTTATCTTCCTCTGTAGTTTCTATTCCGAAGTCATCACCCTAAATTACATATGATTGTGTATTTTTAATGTTATTTGATAGGATTACAAAAACATTGGAAGGCGATACAATTAATTATAAGATGTTTAGCTACTTACAATTCTTGCGGCTAATTTCAAGTAGCCGCCCTCGCCTAGCTTGTGATGGCCCTTTTTTTCAATTCTAGCTTTGGTTGCCTTCGAGGTGTTAGACAACCTATCATCAAAATATTGAAGTTAGATATGATGTAGCACACTTTTATTTTAGACATAGAGAAAATTAAAGCTATTGAATTAAAGTTGTGATTTACCTTGCGGGTCTAGTTGGCATTTTTCCTTCTTTCTTTGCCCTTTTATCTTTTCCATCATGGATGAGTGCTCTCCACTCACTCTCTGGAACTGTGAGAGGAAGCTCGTATCTAGGGTTAAATTGCAATTGCGTCCTATAGGTGTCCCTGGTATATTTCAAATATTTTCCAGCTACCCGAGCCATCGATGTTCTGTCAAATGTGCCTACCCCAAAAAGGGCTTCTAGATAATCTAGAAGTTCTTTTTTCAAGTTGGAATTCTGGGAATTCCACCTTGTGCATATGGTTGGGCCAAAAATTACCAACGCATGGCTCTCCAAAAACCTGTAGAACTCATTGTTTCCTACACAGAAAAAAAAGATATTATCATTAATTTAAAAATAAAAATCATGATAAAATATGCTTTGGATAGAGTACATGAAATAGTTAAAATATTAAAACTTACCTGGGAGTTGTACGTGCTTTATAGGGACACCTTCATCGTTCACCAACAACGTGCCATTAATGGTCCCCGGGAACTGACATGTGTAGCTCCAGAAAACGCAATAATGAAGTTAGCCATATCAGCGTCATCACTACCAACACGTTCAGCGGTTGGCTGGGTGTCTACTTGGGCAGGGTGTGTTTCTTGGTTGGCACCTAAAGGAGTAGAAGGTGTACGAGAGGGTTTCTGGGAAATCTCTTGCCCTTATGTCCCACTACCACGAATTGCGGGTTCAGCAAGTGTCAGATAATGCTACATACAAAAGAACTTTTTGTTAGTTTAGTCAATGTAAAAATTAAAAATCAAACTATCACAATTCATCTCATGTAGAACAAAAAAAATATCCTTTTGATTTTTTATTATTACTTGATATGTTTCTAGCTGGGTCATAAGTTTTTTTATCCTCTCTTCTGTTTCAGGTGTTTGAGGTGCGTCTATCAAAGTATCAAATTCCGACCTTGCTTTTCGCGCCTTTTTTCGCAGCAAGAGCAATGGAGATAGGGATGAAGAAAGCTCTTCCTCAAAGAGGGAATCATCAGGAATACCATGGCCAGGTGTCTGCATATTTGAACAAAATTAATATTATTTCAATTATGTAAATAATTGAAATAACTGAAGATAGAGCAATGTTGGCACTTTACATGTTCTTCCGCTGGCCCCTTTCCGCGATCATCCCGTCTCGAGGTTGTTCCTGTACTGCCCTAATCAGTCTACCACATTGCAATAAAATTATAAATGTAAAAACTTGAAAACAATATCTAGCTTGAAAACAAAAAATGAAAACTGAAATAATTTCTAGTAAGACACCGGAAGACAGAGTTAGAGTTTCAAATATGCCTTGCATTGAATTCAGTCCAGGAAACATGTCATCACACATTAAGGCACCCAAACAAGAGACGAGTTGACAATGAGACTAAACTGGGTTATTTGTAGTGAAATTTTAAAATCTCAAAAGGTATATTAATTATCAAAACAAATCAGCTTCATAATTAACCTCTTGAAAGATGAAATCAAGAGTCATATTACCATATTAAATATGGATTCATGTTAATGGAATATGATCCAAGTTTGGAGTTACACCTTTATACGACATGATATCAAATATTTGGTGGTTCTAATAACTCCATTATTCTCGCTAAGACCTGCCTCTCTTCTTGTTTAACATTATTTTCCCATTAGACCTATCTTAATACGTTTTTTGTTCTCCTGTGTTGTAACTCCATGTAGAGATAATTATTTGGTATCTATTTAGTATTAATTACCTTTGCTCGGGGCTTCTTTAGTGTGCAATGATGCCTAAGGTTCACACAACATTTGAGCTTCAAGAAATAAATGAGATAGAGGTTTGAGCTTGATGTAGTAAAGAATCCTCTTGGAACACCTAGTGGATGTCAACCTCTATATAAATTTTGATACATTAGAGCCACAACATAAAACACATGCAGATTGGGAAGGAGGAAAAACCAAGACCTTATATGAAGAAAAATCTGTATATGACCCTATATTAAAGACTGACTACTGGGCTGACTACTGTTTGGTAGGGAACTTATACTTGAGAAAGAAAAAATCTCCATTTTAGGAGTTGTATCAACTGATCTGGATGACTGTTGTGACAATTATATGTATGAAGTCTCTGAAAAAAAGGAAGAGTAGGTTCCACTTAAGTATTTGATGAGAAAAATTAAATATGAAAATAGAATTCGAACTTTGAAGAGAAAAGTGGAATGAATTGTGATTCTGGACTGCCACCTGAAGTCTTAGAATTCTTTGTTGAGGGCTAGAAAATGAAGACTTGGTAAAGGAGACATAATATTTAAAATAAAAATTCAAATGTTAGAGGATGCATGTAGCATATATGAAAACTAAACATAGGAGGGACAAGAGGCAATTGAAGAAGATTCAAGGCACAAGATCAGAAATCAACATCCTAATGAAAAAGTGATGGAGTTAGGGCTTCAAAATTTTGGTTTTTTATGGATTCATTTGGCACAACCCTATTTGTGTGAGGACACACAATGAAGTCGGGTTTGGGGGATGTAAATCTTATAAAATGTCTCATTTTTTTTATTTAATACCCTCACCACTCCCCTATTTGACCAATTTTGAAGGATATGCCTAGTATTTCCATGCTCTTTTGATGTAATCTGGAGGATTTGAGTACAAGTTGCTTATTGTTCGAAATGTGGTAGGTACATATTTAATTTGGATCAAAATGCCTCATTTATTATATTTTTATAGTTTAAAACTTTTACAAGTCACTTACCTAAGTAGGTGTAGCTCTTGTACTCATTTTGGTGTTCCTTAACTAGTCATGGGATTGATGCACATGTTACGGGATTCTTGCACTAGTTACAGAGTTTGTGCACCATAGTCAAGGCACAAGACTATTGGTTATTAGAGATATATAAAGGGGATCGTGGCCAACTAGATGATTGAATATTTGTGAATATATCTATGAAATGAGATTGAAGGAATGTGTGCACCTATCCCACCCCTGCAGTCAACATAGTAGCCTGAGGAGGAAGTAATTTTTTTCCAAAGAAACCCTCACACAATGGACCAAATATTTTTAATTAGATAATGGTTGTACCATATTGATCACTAGAGGGATGTTGTTTCCTGTTTTTCTTTATATGTGATTGGCTTCATTTTGGCAAGATTTGTAATGTAATAAAATTTTATAACATGAGTTAAAGCTTAGAGATAGGTTAGTGATGTTATGGTATGGTTGAATTGTTAGTTTGAAGTCTGGTATCACTTTTTCTCAGATGGGTATGAATCACTAAGATCATCATGTATTGACATACTGAACTTCATTAATACATAAGCTAAATGCTAGGTTCTTCTCTATTATTGTCATTTTTTATGTGATGATCTATTGTGTTCTGTAATCTAATATCGCTTTAAGAGGGTGCAAGATGGATGGTCAAGGTCCAACAAACCAATAGTATCATGTGGTTTTTTAATACCATATCTAGTGTGATTTTCTTATGGTGTGTTTTATATACATGCAGTCTAGTTTAGTTGTCTTTACACTCTGTATTTTTCTATATATTTCCTTTATACCTTCGTTTTATGTTAATCGACGTTAAGATATATAAGGAGAATCACCATAAGTGAATGAAATAGTTTGGTTTCTTTCATATAAACTAGGTTGCACAAATCAAATCTCTAGCACAGTTATATTTCGTATATGGTTAATTGGAGAGATATTAATGTGATGGGACCTGGGTGCGGCAATGGCTGGAGACACTTGCCCACCCAATTCACTGCCAGAGAGGGGCACTCAAATTACATTGTCATCGCATAAAATGCATTTACTCCATGCGCAGGTTGAGATCCGACCTTAATTCTCTTACGCGCCTCTATATGCTCCTCATTGCTTCGGCCTTCGGCTCTCATCAATGAGATGTTATTGTAGGGCGATCTTCGATGTAATTCCAATCGGGTTTTAAAAATGGAGAGTGGCTCTGGCTATTATGGAATTCCTCCTCCGATGCACTGTATGTGCTTTCCAACTGCTGGGCTGCCCAGTCAGCGCACGGCTACAGGAAGAAGAAGCCTAATGAACTGCTGCTTAGACCTTGGCGATGGTCTGCACTTCTCTCGTTCTAGCCTTTGTCTGTCTGCTTCTGTTTCCCTGAATATTCTCTTTAACCAAACCTCTTTCACTCCTGATCCTCCGTCACCTATCTTGCCCTTCGCGAAGACTGATTCCATTCCTCGCTTACGTCAACATATGCGTTGCCGCAAGGGTAGCACCAGAAGCCAACCCCTGTGTCTTCCCTCAAGCTCCACCTCTGAGTCTTCTTTTCAATCCAGTGAATCTTTCTCTAGTTTTTATCCTAGTGCCAAAAGTGGGAGGGGTCGTTTCCATGAAACCGGCCATCGCTTGGGCTCCTCTGCTCCTCCCGTCCCCACTGCTCAGGCCTCTCCCTCGCTCCAAACTGTGCATTTCTCTTTCAATTGTTCCTTGAATTGCCATCACATAACTGCCTCAATTACAGTTGCTTTAAAAGAAGAGGCCCAGGTGGGAGATCCGAGCACTTGTCAGGCGGGGCAGAGTATAGAGAAAGCTCAGGTTTCAGACCATCAGACGGGGTCGTTGAACAAGCAGGGCAAGGATGCACATGTCAGCAGGGTTCATGAGGGGGAGACAACTCAAGGTGATCCAGGACCATCCATGCAAGAAGCTGCTCCCACTGAGGACTTGTCAAAGAAGGATGAAGATATGGCTGCATACTGGTGTCGCATTGTTGAAGAACCGCTTGATGAGTAATTGTTCTTTTCTTGTCTGGTTTTCGTGCTTCAAGGCCCATTCTACTGGGCTTGTTTTTTATTATCTAGATATGCCGGTCTATAGTTTTGTTTTTACAAGTTATAATTGATGTAATATTCAGAGGAATCCACAGCTCTTACCCTTGCGAGGGCAGCACAATAGTCTGAGAATTGTTCGAGGCTGGTTTCCCCTTGTGGGTAGTCCTTTTTCTATCAATTTAGTCAAGTATGCCATAGGTCTGGGCAAAGACTTGGCTTCGGCCATGATGTAAATTATTGCTCTTGTTAATAGATTAAACTAACTTAGAAAAAAAAATATTTCGTATATGGTTAGTGGTAAATATAGGTTTAATGTCAATTTGTTTTCTGGGTATTTCTAATTATCAAAGTTAAAATAGTTGGCTAATCACATATAAACCCATTTTTTTTAGGCATATAATGAGATCATATGATAGGATATGTGATCCAATCATGCATGAGAGTGAGTCAAGGCCTATTGCAGGAGTGGAGGCAGAACCAACTACCCACCTTATATTACCATAAAACCAGTGTTTTGTCGATAGAAGGATATTCCAACAATACGAGACATGTGAGGAATCCAAAGAAACATTACACAACCACATAATAAATTCCCTATTTTGCATATTTTTAACACAAATTACTTGTTTCCAAAGTCCTTTGATGGATACTACTCGCCAGAAATTTTTTAAGAGGGGATCCATATTAAAAGTCATGGTGTCTTTATTCCCCCAACCACCAAGGGCAGTAGGAGGATTAATCAAATACATGCTAACCAAATGGATTTTCCTTTATATACTTTTGGCAATCCAAAAAAATTGAGAAATAATGGTTTGTAATCTGTTGATAACACCCTTGAGTAACTTGAAGATGCACATTGAGTAGATGGGGATGCTATGAAGGATGGATTTTATCAAAACAAGTCTGCCCCTAAGAGATATCCACTTTTTTATCTAGTGTTTGAGCCCCTTCTCAATTTTATAAATTAGCCAACCCCAATCACAGATTTTGTAACCATTCAGTTTCAATATAAAGCCAAAGTATTGAAACCCTCCATCAATATTAACAAGAAATTGCAAATTTTTATAACATTCGGGACATTACAGCTAAAGGATTGGTGTATGCTTACCATTTTGGTGGTCGAACCAACGAGTCCCTTGCTAAACCCCCGAACCTGCTAAACCCTCAAACCAACGAACAGCTGACCGGTTGAACAAACAGTCAAACTCTCAGCACCGTTACAGAGATAATGAAATCGATTAGGTGAGAATCAAACTCTCAACGCCGTTGCAGAGATAATGAAATCGATTCTGTAAGAATTTTTGTAAAAAGGGCGCGTGGGTAATGAAATGGATTGGTTTGGTGTGATTTTGTAATTAAAAAGGGCATGTGGGTAATGAAATGGATTGGTTTGGTGTGACATCCACTAGATATATGGTACATTCCTTCGATATTAGTATATAAGGATAAGTATTTTCATACAATTCCTCTTGTGTTTTTGACCATATGTGTTTTATCGATGTGATTTACAATTGATCCCTCTAGGTTGAGACGTTAACCCCTTCTTTACTACACATTTTAACTTGCACATGAAATTCTACCTTTCATGCACACCTTGAAATTGTGACATCCCCTCGCTTGAGGTTTTTATGTAACTAATTGTATATGTGTGTTTTACTTTTTATAATGTTTAAAGTTTGAAAGACATATGGAGAATTTAATTATTAGTACTTTTTTACTGATAATGAATGATTGAAAAATTGTATTTTAGATGTTTATAACAAATAAGTAGGTTTGTAAAATTAATGTTGGAATACATTTGGTTGAAAATAGATGAGGCTGCAAATTGATGGTGAATATTAATTACCTAGTAATAAGCCTTAGGCATCTAATCTGAATAATTATATTTATTGTGAAACTATGGAGTTGGCCAATTAATTATTTCCATAAAAGATAGGATGTTTCCTTTAGGAGTGGAAAAAGAAGGCCCATTAATGATGTTACCAACAAGGCCCATTAATGATGTTATTAGTATATAAGGATAAGTATTTTCATACAATTCCTCTTGTGTTTTTTACCATATGTGTTTTATCGATATGATTTACAATTGATCCCTCTAGGTTGAGATGTTAACCTCTTCTTTATTACACATTGTAACTCGTACACAACTTACTCTTTCATGTATGAAAGACATATGGAGAATTTAATTATTAGTAATTTATTACTGATAATGAATGATTGAAAAATTGTATTTTAGATTTTTATAACAAATAAGTAGGTTTGGAAAATTATTGTTGGAATACATTTGGTTGAAAACAGATGAGGTCAAAAAGTAAATCGATGGTGAATATTAATTACCTAGTAATAAGCCTTAGGCATCTAATCTCGAATAATTATATTTATTGTGAAACTATGGAGTTGGCGAATTAATTATTTCCATAAAAGATAGGATGTTTCCTTTAGGAGTGGAAAAAGAAGGCCCATTAATGATGTTACCAACAAGGCCCATTAATGATGTTATTAGTATATAAGGATAAGTATTTTCATACAATTCCTCTTGTGTTTTTGACCATATGTGTTTTATCAATATGATTTACAATTGATCCCTCTTGGTTGAGACGTTAACCCCTTCTTTACTACACATTGTAACTTGCACATGAACTTCTACCTTTCATGCACACCCTGAAATTGTGACATCCCCCTGGCTTGAGGTTTTTATGTAACTAATTGTATATATGTGTTTTAATTTTTATAATGTTTAAAGTTTGAAAGACATATGGAGAATTTAATTATTAGTACTTTATTACTGATAATGAATGATTGTAAAATTGTATTTAAGACATTTATAATAAATAAGGAGGTTTGGAAAATTAATGTTGGAATACATTTGGTTGAAAACAAATGAGGCTGCAAATTGATGGTGAATATAATAAGCCTTAGGCATCTAATCTGAATAATTATATTTATTGTGAAACTATGGAGTTGGCAAATTAATTATTTCCATAAAAGATAGGATGTTTCCTTTAGGAGTGGGAAAAGAAGGCCCATTAACGAGCTAGAAATTACCTGCCACCTGTTGGCGAGGTGGAGGTAGTTACCAACTACAAAAATAAGTGGTAGATGGGAAATAGACAAAGATACCTTTTCTATTTTTTTTGTCTTCTTGTTGGAGGGGACTCACGATGTATGAGGAGAGGTTGTGAGAGAAGCAAGTGAAAAGGAAAACATAAAAGTATATTTGCAAGCCTATGCTTGAGGGGATAACTTCGGGGAGAAGTATCAAGGTTGGGTGCATCCAAGTATTCAAACATATATTTTCTAGACACAAATTCAATTCATTATTCCTGCCTTATATTATTTTTTGAAGAGTAAAAGACATAATTATGTTATGCATCTAATTCTATGTAGCTTATACACTGCTAGAAATAATGACAAAATGAAAGAATTATAACAATTGTTCCTTATTTTATTATTTCTAAGAGTGTTTTGAAGAAATAGGTAAAAAGAAAAAAAAATAACAACCGTATCGTATTCTTCTATATTTCTTGATCTTCATCCAACCGATCGACATCTATACCAACATCTGATTCAGAAATGGTGTTGAATGATCGACCATGTCATCATCATCATCAATAATGTCATTTTCAATAATATCCTTATTGACATCACCATCAATAATTGTTGCCTCATCTCCTATGCCTGGTTCATCTTCTAATATATCTTCTTCGTCTGTCAATGCATCTTCCTATTCATCTGCCACTAAATCATCTTCTTCTTGATCAATATCATCTTCTTCCTCTATAGTATACTCTACTGGCCTTCCTCTTTGGTCATATCTAATAGCAAATGACCATTCGTTCTCACCTAGGACCTCTGAGTAAAAGACTTGTTCGGATTGGCTTGGAAAAACATAGCGATATTTTCCTGCTCCAAACTACGATGTTTTAACCATTGGAAATCCATTTTCATGTTGAATAAGTGTTCTATCATCACCACGTACATTGATTCATAGCCTATACCATTTGACGTCGAACAAAACTATTTTGAAGGAATTAAAGTCACACTCAACTATATCATCTAAAAACCCATAATATATATTTTCAAATTATCGAGGATGTTTGTCACTCCTGGAGGAAACATTAGTGACCTGGAGTACTGCAGCTATCCCACTATCAGAATTTTTCCTATTATCATCAAACCGCTTAACGCAAAATTTACGACCATTGCACCACATAGCCTTGTGGTGTTTCAACTGCAATATGCCAAACATGAAAAAGATTCATTCTCAATTAATAATTAATCATATAATTTACACAGCATGAAAATTATCTGAAAAATAAAACTTGTTGTCACATTATAAATATAGTATAAAATAAGTAATGAATAACATAGTTGAATTAATTGTTTACCTTTCTATCTCTCAAACCATATGCTAAATCTATTTCTCTGCCCGTAACGTTTCCATCTCCCCTACGATATGCTTCTCTAATCAATTCAGACAGTAGTTGCCATGATAACCTACCGTCGTTATGTTCTTTACATGTTTCAATCCATTCACTCATCCACTCAAGATTGTTTGCAATGTATAAAGTAGTGCCCCATAATCTTTAGCACCTGAATAAAAAAATAATAATTCACCAATATTAATAAATATTACTTATAACCATGGTAAATTATATTAATTAATAAAATATGAAAGAATAATACCTAAATGAATATAATGATCATATGCATGATGTAAAAAAATGAAACATTATATGTATTATACATAATGAATCTTTTACCTCTCACTTTCTTCGTTCTACCTTTTCCCAACAGGTGATCCACTTCAATTTTTTTGATGGAGTTCACATCCCAAATTCAATCCACCGCCTTCATGGCTGGCGCGGCTACTATAGGAAGATAATGACACTTATACACCATGGATTCATATACCACATATCCCTCCACCATAAAACCCTTAGGTCGTGCTCTTTGTCTAACCAAAGCCTTCAAGGATTTCAGGTGCATCTCCACCATCCACATTGACCTTGTGTGTACTGGTCCACACATTTCAATCTCCTAAACTTGGTGTATCAAGTAGTGTTCTCGTGCATTGAAAAATGTTGGAGGTAGATACTCTTGCATTTCACACATTAGCTGAGGAATTTCTCTCTTCCAATTCTTTATTTCATCTCGATGGATTTCTTTTAACGATAACCATCTGAAAATCATTACGCAAGGTTATTTCAATGAAACATAATACATATTTAATTACAAGTAAATTAACACATCATATCATTAAGTACAAAAATAAATTGTAGCGAGATTTTTCATATAAATCAAAACTACTTACCTCATGTATTTACTAAGACCATATATAACTTGTTTGACATTGTTGTCGAATTTTTTTGGGAGAGATACAGGTAGAACATATTATAACAATAAAAAATGAATCGTTATTGGTTTCCAAATTAAATAGAAAAAAGGAAAATTTAAAATATGTATTCAAGAAATAACAAACAAAAACGTATACCAAAAAAATTACCTTAACAAAGGTATGCCAATCATGTGTTTTCACCCTACTGAAGTCACCTTTCTTCGTTAAGATATTATTTATGTTTGAAGCAAAACTCCGTTGGAAATTTAATTTTCTCTAACGACCTCTTTTACATCATTTCTTTGTTGTTCTGTTAATAACCATGGAATATTATTATAATTTCGACCTCCATTGTTATTTGATCTGTCGATCACACTTCTCATTGCATGATTCGATTTCTTAATGTTAGCACAAATTTTGTCAATTTTATCTCTATCATGTGCACCATCTATGATTCGCCATATCGTTTCTGTCACATTCTTCCCGACATGCATTGTATCAAACAAATGAGCTATTTTTAGGTCCTCATAGTAGGGAAACCTCGCGAATTGAGAAGGATAACATTTCATTCCAGGTGGAAGTACAATATTAGTACCTTCACCGTGACAACAACCTTGATATCAAAGAATAAAATAAATCAGAACAATAATTATAAAATACAATAAAATAAATTTATTAGTTAAAAAAAAAAATCCAAACATTACATAAACAATTAATATATATATATATATAGACAAATTACGTACCATCTGCTTAACGATTATTAATTCTGTTATATTCCAACTTCCACAACCGAGGTGTCATTCTTCAGGGTTTTAATATAGTTTCTTCTTTATCATTGAAAAGATGTTTTTCAGTAGTACGATACTTATGGTTCCTAGAGAGGAAGTGCCTAAACTCATCAAACTCCATCTTTCCTAAGTCTCAAGAATGACCATACTTCATCTTAGGGCCACAAACTAGACATGCAAATCTACCCTTTGTTTGAAGACCTGCAATAGATGGATCACTAAAAATTATACTATGAGATCATTTTTAAAACATGCAATATGGTATATCTAATTTAGATAATTATGTATTATATTAAAGTGGAACGAAATATTACATACCAAAAACATGTGCTAGTCTTGGGGCATCATGAATTGTCCATACAAGCATTCCACAACATTGAAATCTCTTCTGCTTGATTGGTTTAGTGATTCCATGCCATAACTTTATTAGCTCATCAATAAGAGGCTCAATATATACATTCATATCTTTGACGTGGTACTTACCTAATTGTTCAAAATTACGGTACATAATAATTACTACCATGATATATGTATATATAAGTAAGTAAATAAATAAAATATATATTTATGCAAACAACGAGAGAAATGAAAATGTTACATTCAAAAAATAATGTATCAAATACCGGAATAATCATAGTCAACATTATGTGCTCCTCTTTATCGACATCCAAGGAGGAATGTTATCATGGATACCCAAAATAGGCCAATCGGGTGTAAGTAGATCTAAGCTCTCCGAATGGATTAACACCATCAACTACCAATGAAAGCCTGACATTACGAGGTTCATTTTTAAAATCTACATATTTTTCCTCAATTTCTCTAAACGCAGAACCATCTGCAAGCATTCGAAGAACACCATCTCCACTTCTATTCTTTGAATGGTAATCCATAAACTGTGCTATGCTGTTACACCTGAACATTTGCTATAAACGTGGAATTATGGGAATATGACGAAGAACCTTGAGGCATTTTTGGTTAGTTGATCCGTTCGATATTCACGTGTACTTAAATTTCTGGACATCATTTTCTAACGCATGTTCGTAACATATTATATGATCTTTATAACATGCATCTATAGTGTTATATTCCATTCCAAAGTGATTCATAATAGCACGTAGATCTCGATATGTTCGAGGTAAAGTATTTGGCGATGGTAACAAATATTCACCCAACAATCTATAGCATTAAACAAAAACTAGTTAATGTAAAGATTATTAATCATATATATATATATGTGTGTGTGTGTGTGTGTATGTGTGTATATATATATATATATATATATTGAATTATTATTTTACACATATATTACAACTAAAAAAGGGAAAATAATCAACATTTACATATATGTGATCATATATATACATATTGCATACCTTAGGAGTTGTGTCATACATCTGTTCGAAAAATTATTCATAACCTTTAAGTTCACCAGCAACAATGTAGCAGAGAGAAGAGTTTCATTTGAGTGTTCAAAAAGTCGTTCACTTGACCTTTCAATCAGAGGTACATCATAAATACCGTCACTGCTATCTCCACCATCATCATCTGACTCACCATACAAGTCTTGGAGCATTTGATTTGTCCCATCATTAATGTGAACTGTCTCATTACTGTCATTGTGATCTACCTCCATGGGATCATTAAAATTACCTTCATCATTCGCTTCATGTTCTTCACCTTGTGCAACATCATTTCCAATACTAATATTTGTTGCAATATTCTCTTGTACTGGTGCAACATCATCTAATCTACTACTATTTAGCTGTGGAAGCTGGTTGATCATCTGCAAAAAGTTGGGGGGGCAACTTTGCCTTTATGAAAATTACAAACATTAATCATTAAACATTAGTGCACATATAAAAAATATTAAAATAATATCAAATTTTACGATATAATCAAAATGAAGATAGATAATTAATTACCACGGGACGATAGTCATTCGATCCACCATCAATGTGCCCATATTTCCTACAATGCATTGTTTCTTTTTCTATTAAAACTCTAACATTATTTCTCAAACAACATTTTTTGCAAGGGAAATAAACTCTACCATCACCCCTTTCACCCTTTTGAATTTTTTTTCCACCTCTAATGTTTTCTTCCATCGATGAAAATTATCCTATAAAGAAAATAATAATTATATTTAGAAATTATCTCTCTCAATGGTGTAGAAAACCCAAGACGTGTTGAACACAATGGGAGCTCAATAAGCAAAAAGAAAATAAAAGTGGGAATTTTACAAATTGTGAGCTTTTTACAGAATGTGAGCTTTTTACAAAATTGTGGGCTTTTTACAAATTGTGGGCTTTTGACAAAATTGTGGGCTTTTTACAAATTGTTGGTTTTTTACAAATTTGTGGGCTTTTCACTCCCAATAAAAAAGTGTATATCAATTTATATTTAATATTGAATGAATAAACTGAATTATATTTAAAATTGAATGAATAAAAGTGTATGAATCAATTTTATATTTTATTTTACTCCCTTGTGATAGCCCATTTTATAATAAATTGAATGAATATTCTAATTCCAGTTTAACATAAAGCTGAAAATTTCAATACTCCCTTCGGAAGCCCTTTCTCTTTTTACTGGTTATAACACCAACCAACCCAGAAGTTCAATTCTCGATGCGGAGCTTACATATATGGTTCAAACAATAACATAACTCATTTACACCTAAAACTGCCCTTCCATTAAAGCCCAAATAGATCCCGTATCCAAGGTTTCTCTTTTAATTTACACTCGCATGAACTTACCACTGTATATCAACAAACATTACATGGAACCTCCGCGACATTAATTTAAATGCCAACGCCAACATAAATTAATATCCGGTCCACATTTCAATTATGTGACGATTCATGATCAAAAGTTTGAATCATAAGTCAATGGTTGCCTTAGGTTCTCGCACCATAACCAACCAATTTCGAATCAAAAGTTCGAATCATAACCAACTGTCGCAAGAGCGACACTTTGCCACCAACCGTCAGAAGAGAAACATATTGCCTAACCGTCGCAAGAGCGACACATTGCCACCAACCATCGCAAGAGCGACACTTTGCCACCAAACATCGCAATAGCGACGCATTCTTCTAAACGTCGCAATAGCGACAGTTTCCTCCAAACGTCGCAATAGCGACATATTGTCTATGTAACATCGCAATAACAACATACTTCATAAATCTATCGCAACAACGACGCTATTTTGCAAACGTCGCAAGACCGACACTTGCCTAGAAGTGTCGGTATTGCGACACTTTCCTCTAAACGTCGATATAGCAATGGTTTAGGGCGGGATTTGAAAAAGTTGAAATTTTTTTGGGAAATTTCCGACATTTGGTCAAAAGTGTCAGAACCAAGTGTCAGAATTTCTGCCAAATGTACTGGTGAGAGAACCAGAGCCAGGTCTACAAGAAATTAAAAAAGAGCTGCAATTGATCCAGGTTCATATCCAACATCAAAACAAACACCTTGGGTGTATAGAGTGGCTTTTCCAGTATCTACCCCAGTCAGAGTTATTGGGGTCAAGTGCTCCTGATAGAGCTCCTGTGGAGTCTTTTGATTAAATTTTGTCTTTATGTTTACAGTTTTTGGAATTTTGTTAAACTTTTTAATTTGTTTAGGGCCGGTAAAATACTATATAACCGAATTATAGGAAGAAATTGGTGGGTTTATTTACAGATTTTCAGAGCCTATAAAGACATACTTAAAACCTTTGGTTTTTGGATGGGCTATAATGTGTTTCAGTGACCAACAAACCTGGTTTCCTACAGGGTAGGTTGAGTTCACCAAATGTCCTTTATATGACTGTCATATCCTTTTATATTGAATGAATGAATAGAAATGGTCCTTCCTAGCTTACAAATATATATATATATATATATATATATATATATAAGTGGTTAAGTTTAAATAATATATATATATATATATATATATATATATAAGTGGTTAAGTTTAATTTATTTAATTATCTTTTTTTTGAAATAGGAATGTAAGAATAAGAAATTATTTTATATTAATAAATATTACATATAGCTTTATTGATTAATAAAATGGTGGTAAAAATGTTGAATATAAAACTCAAATTCTAATGATTTTATGTGACATTATAAGTGGGTTAATTATGTATAAGAGAATTTTGATAAGTTATTTTTGGAATATTATATACACATTAATTATAAATAGCTAACAAATTATATTTAGAATTGTGAACTTTATAAATTTCATGATTGATTTATATTACGTTAATAATCAATTTGAGTGACATTTTGAATATAGTTAGTAATAATATTTTGAATTTAAATTAGTTATTGATAAATTTTAATAAGGAAGTTTGAATGCATAATAAGTATAAAAGAAGAGTAATTCATTTAACTTTATGGAAAAGTAAATTAGATAATTTATATAGAAACAAATTGAATTGCAAATAGTTTACAATTGCAATTATTTTTAGAAACTTTTTTGAAGCGTTAGAAAAGTTTAAATTTCGTGATTATTGATTTGTTACCTAATATATATACTTGTCTATTAATTTAGGATGCCAAATTTACCATTGGGTTTCTATTGATATAATTATTAATGTTGTTGATACTAATATATTAAAGTTATATTAGACCTAGGGAGAATTCTGTGGACCTTATTGGCATTTGTTTTAGAATAATTGATAATATGGTGTCCATTATTAAATTATGTGAGTTTTGATGTTGTGACAATTATGACTTGATATCATCAATTGATTATAGATGTACCAAGTTTTCTCATGGTGTTCATCCATAATAAGTCATCTAAAATATAATTTGTTGATTATTTCGATAATGCTCACTATTTTTATTTATGGGTTGGTAGCAATAATGTCTTCACATGCCTATGTTGTATCCTAGTTGCTAGCATTTTATGGAATTGATGTAAGAGTTTGACCTCGCAAGTGTGTACATTGTGTGATTTTGGGTTGTCATGTACAGTTTGAAGTATCATTTATATTATGATATAGACACAATTTGTATGGCTGAAAATATATATGATTGAACTGTCATAGTCATTAGGGCATATCAAAATTTTAATTGGTCAACGTTGCTCCAAGGATGTCACCCCTTGAAATTTAGAAATGATGTTTATACCCCTAGGTAAATAGTCAACTTCCTAGTTAAAAGAACAAGGAATGATTATTGAAAATTAACTAGTATATTGATTAAAACATATCACTAATGGTATTGATGAGATAACCTAGAACCTAGAGGGATGCTGAATAATCTTGTTCATAGTTGGTATTCATCGATTATTTAGGAAATGAAATTTATTTTTGTTGGAAAATCATCATTATAATTCTATAGTGTATTATTTATTTATATTTTATATGTATGATTCTCATATTTATGATGATATGACATGATGTTATGTGGTCACATGATATATACTCAATATAGATAAGTTGATGTTGTAACTTATTTTAGGATGTGAAGCATCTAGTTATTGCATGCGGATTTTATGACATGCATGAGCATGTAATTTTTACTATTCAAAATGTTGTATGTTCTCATGATGGCATGCAAGAGTTGGAAAGAAAATTATTTTATTATTATAACTAATGCTTTGGTTGCATGTTGAAATGTGGTGATTGACAAGAACTTCACAAACAGGCTGAGAGGGCCAATTTATTTGATGATATCTTGGGAACCCATACCTATGATGGAGAATATGTAACACCATATGGGTTGGAGATAGACTCAATAAACACTACATATGTCAATGGTTCTTTTGTCTTGTCTAACTCTTGATGGATATCTCTTGAGGGGATATGGGACCATCTTAAGGAGGTCGAGTGACTGATATTTGATTGGGATGCCGAATTATAGAGGGGGCATGAGAGCTTCGATGCTTGGCATTGCGCACCTTAGTAAGTGTGGAGGGATTTAGGCCATCCTTGTGAGATGCTCAGAGTCATTGAGTATTGGGACTGGATGCCTGCGTTGGGGCAGACGAGGTCCAAGCCTTGGGGCTATTGAAAATTTCACTAGTATCAGTCCTCATAATTTTTTTTTAGCTCATGACATAATGTAATTATTATGTATATGTTAAAATAAAGAAAAATAAAAATTATTGAAAAAGAAAAATTGTTTTATAAGCATGGGTTTCATGCTCATTTGATTATGATTCTAGGTCAAAGCACCAATTGAGTGCTTCTAGGGTTGTGTCATGTGTCATATTCCTTGTCATCATGTAATAGACCCTTGTTAGGCTTTTTATATCAAAGAAGAAAAATTATTTTGATGCAATTTGGTCATGTAAACCTCCTCCACCAAGTCGGCCTCATAAAGGAGCTTCAACCACTATATATAAGCAGTGACTTTGACCTATAGTGGCATCCAATTTAAGAATAATTCGATCTAAAATCCTAAGTGAAGAAATAAGTGTGAAGGTAGCTAAAAAGGAACTTATTACCATTGCAAGAAGGAAAGATTCAAAGCGAAGAAGAGAGGAACCGAAACCTGCTCATTTTTTGTTACACGTGCAAAGAAATCTGAGGTAGAAGTGTAAAGATGCAGGGCTGAATGTGCAAGCTAAATCACAGGAGTTGTAGAGAGTAGCAAGACCCTTGATGAATTGTTTTGAGAAGGTTTAATTTTGTTGATTTTCGGAGAAACCGACTACAGTTTGAATTATATTCTTGGGAGGTTGACTTGGTGGATTGGAGGAGGCCTTAACATTAGTCTAAAGGTATTGTTTGTCTCATTTGATTTGTTTCTAAAATAAGAGAAGATAATTTTTTGGTTTTCCCCTAGAAGACGAGTTTTTCCCTAACCAAGTGCCTATATCTTGTATTCTTTGCTTTGTAATCTTCGTGGTTTTTGGTAATTGTTTGATGTTAAGAACATAAACATTAATAAGGAAGCAAACACAAAATCACAAATAATTTTCATTTAAAGAGAAATCAAGATAGTAAAATACCTAATGTTTTCCTATGGATTTCTCAACCTACTATCAGAGTTAAGGTCAAAATCAAAGGTCGTTGGAAGCTCACCATAGTAGGTCTACAAAGTCAAGAAAAAGTAAATTATTTGAGGACAAAAAATTGTTCCAGTACAAGACCGAGTAATAAAGGAAGAAGAACCAAGTGGTAAAAGAGGAGTCTAGGTATGATTTTCTCAAAAGATAGCCACAAAATTCTATTTCATTACATGTAGTTGAATTATGTAAAGAAGGGTCTCAGATCCTCATTTTTTGCGGGATGATGCATCAAAGAAACAAATGAATGAAGGCCACATTGAAAGAAGTTCTATTGTAGTAATTTTGAGGAAGTTTAGGCTTTGTTTAAAGAATTATATTAGTCTGATTTAGGGTAGTTAAGAAGCCCTAACCATAGATTATTTTTTCTCCACTTTTGTGCTCAAATTCAAGGTTACAAGGGTGCGAGTTTAATGAGGAAGTTTTCTTGGTTGAAGAAGAATAATAAAAGTTCATTGAAATGTCTAAGTTATGCCTCAATATAAAGGGGCCAAGATTGCATAATAATAGTAATACTTCAAATTAAATAAGGACTGGTTCTAAAATCTATCATCAAGAAGGAAAGGATAGTTATATCCCATTCAAGGAATGTTTAAAAACAAGGATAGTAGAGAAAGATAATATGTAGCAGTATCCACAACATACCCTAACTGAAGGAACATCAATTAGTCATTTTGAGGTAGAAGGTAACACTGAAGGAGGTACAACTTTATCCTTGGGAAGCAGTCACTTTCAAGAAAGGGTAAGGTAAGGCTACTATAAGGTGTGTGTGACATAACATGTTCATTTGTGAGTTTTTGTTTAAAAGTATATATATAAATATGAATTAGGGTTTGTAGTCTTATGTTTATTGAGTATTTTATGAATATATAGGATTATAAACGCTAGATGGACATTAAATTACAAAAACCCCAGTCAATGTAAAAACCCTAACCCTAATTTGTTTATTCCTTCATAGAAAACCTATCTCTTGATTTCCAGGGTTTGTAGATAGTCTAGGATGTATAGAAAATCCTAGAGAGGATGAAATTAAATATAGTTTAAGGTATGCCATCATGTCTCTAGAACTGATTATGGTTTTTCTTTGAAAACTTGAGGAAAAAATCCTCTAAGATATCACAAAATCCCTACACTAAAAAACTTGACATCATTCCCTTATCCAGGAATATTTTTGTTTGGTAGTAATTTTCAATAATTAATGCATGTACATAATAATAAGCAAAAACAACCCTTGTGATCTGGTGAGCATGATGAAAGGAAGGAACATGAAAGATCCTAAAAGATCAATACTAGATCAAAAGGATAAGTATTTTGTTTCCTTCTCTTTGCATTATTTCCTTTGTATATATACCATTATTTTTGTCACTAGACTATAATCCTTTCCTTGTATTTTTCTTGGAATGATATTTGTAGGAATATTCTAAAAGAAATAATTATGGCTAGATTCAGAGGGATCCTTCAAAAGGAGACTAATGAGAAGCCTTGTTCCAAAATAAGCCCTTCAATAGGAAGCCCTACCAGGTTTGTAATAGAAGCAACTCAAGGTATGTTTAAAATTATAAGCTTTTTTATGAGAAGGTACAAATTTTTTTTTTGTAATCTATTTAAATGTTGTGAAACCAGGTCCAAAAATAGAAGAAAAGAGATATCAACGCCTTAGAAATAAGCCACTTTGAGGGGGCAACCTCCAATACATTACATGAATGAACAATTATTGGATGATACAAATTACAAAACCTCCTTTCTATATATAGGAGTCCATGGGGCCATAATGTAATCCTAGTGGGCCACAATGTAATCCTAGCCGACCAAACAATAATAATTTAAGTGCACAATAATAAAAATATGGGGGTTACAGGGGTACAATAATAACAATAAGGGGTTACACTAACAAAAATAAGGGACTATACTAGTAATATAGGGACCTAACATGCCCCTCTCCTTCAAAAAAGTGTTGTCCTCAACACTTGAGTAGCTCTGGGTGCTTCTGTATAAAATTCTCATCCTCCCATGTAGAATCTTCAGTGGGTAAGTTCTTCCACTTGATGAGATACTCTGAAATTGATCGATTATGTAGCTGTCGAGTTCTTGTTTCCATGACTGCTTCAGGTTCCAATATGATTTTTCCTTCCTCATCAAGTTCTGGCAATATTGTTTGAACCGGAATATTTTCACCTATAACCTTCTTTAAGCATGAAACATGGAAAACTGGATGGACTCGTGAAGAAGCAGGAAGCTCCAATTTGTATGCCATAGTACCAATCTTTTGCAACACCTTGTAAGGACCATAGTACTTTGGTGATAATTTATTATCCTTCTTAGCTTGCTTGAGGGACATTTGTTTGTATGGTTGTAGCCTTAAAAATACCCAATCTCCTACATCAAAACTTCTCTCACTGCGATGTTGATCTGCCTGTTGTTTCATTCGATTTTGTGCCAAAGTCAGGTTATCCTTTAAGAGTTGGAGAACTTCTTGTTGATGCTCGATGTGATCTTCCACTGCTTGAACCTTCGAATTTTCTCTTAAATATGATGTGATGGATGGTGGATGTTATCCATAAAGTGCCATAAATGGGGTCATTTTTGCTGCAGTATGGAAGGAAGTGTTATACCACCATTCAGCGAGAGGTAACCACTTGACCCATTGTGTTTGTTTATCATATACAAAAAAATGAAGATATCCTTCCAAAAATTTATTTACTATCTCAGTTTGACCATCGGATTGAGACTGATAAGATGAGCTATGAGCTAATTGAGTACTAAAACAAGAAAATAACTCCGTCCAAAACTTTCCAGTAAAAATGGGATCTTTGTTGCTCACAATAACCCTTGGGTTTCCATGTAGCTTTTGAATTGTGTCCATAAATGTAGTAGCAACTTTACTTTCTTTAAATGGATGAGATAATGCACAAAAGTGTGCATACTTGGTAATTCTATCAACTACCATCATGATGACACTTTTTCCTTTGGACTTAGGTAAACCTGTGATAAAATCCATTGAAATATCCTCGCAACGTTGACTTGGAATGGATAAAGTTTGTAGAAAACCCACGGTCTTAATTGTCTCAACTTTATTTTGCTGGTAAACCAAACATTCTGCCAAAAACTTTTGAATATCAGATTTAAGGCCATCCCAAAAAAAATCTTTCTTCACCCTGTGGTAAGTTTTTAAAAATCCTGAGTGTCCTCCTAAAGGAGAAGTGTGCAATTCCAAAAGAATATTTTGTTTTATTTGGGAATTATTACAAAGATATAAGCAATCTTTGTACCATAAGGAATCATTTTTCCAACTAAATGTATCAGATGTACTAGGATCTTGCTGCAACTTTTGAACGAGTGTCCACACTTCTTCATCCTTCTTCCATTCATCTCTTGCTTCGGTTATCCAATCTGGTTGGATAATAAAAATGGCACAGAGCAATGCTTCCACCTCTTCATTCTTTCTTGAGAGTGCATCTACAACAACATTTAGCTTCCCTTTTTTGTAGATTATTTCAAATTCATAACCCAAAATTTGTGGCCCATTTTTGTTTCTCTTCTGAAGATAGTCTTTGTTCCAAAAATTGTTTAAGACTATCATGATAAGTTTTTACCTTGAAGTGTCTTCCCATTAAGTAAGTTCTCCATTTCTTTAGTGCATGCAGTATTGCTAACATTTCCTTCTCATAAATAGGTTTCTGTAAATACTTTACTTTGATTGGATGACTTTCAAAAGCAATGGGTCTTCCTTCTTGCATTAAAACAACACCAATTCCATTTCATGAGGCATCACATTCCACAATAAAGGTTTTTGTGAAGTCTGGCGTAGCTAAGACTGGTGCTAGGCACATTGCCTCTTTAATATTTTCAAAGGCCTTAGTTGCTTCAGGAGTCCATGAAAATGCATCTTTCTTCAATAATGTTGTTAGAGTTGTTGATATTCTCCCATAATTCTTAACAAACTTGCAATAATACCCTATTAAACCGAGAAATCCTCGCAACTGCTTTATGGTTGTGGGGACTTTCCATTCCTTAATGGCTTTAGTTTTGTTAGGGTCTACCTTAACACCCTTGTGAGATACAATATGACCCAGATATTCCACCTCTTGTACTCCAAAGAAACATTTGGATGTTTTTGCATATAATTGTTTCTCCTGCAATAGTTTTAGCACCCTGTCAACATGTTGAACATGATCCTTCCAAGACCTGTTGTAGATTAGTATATCATCATAAAATATTAGCACAAATTTTCTAAGGAAGGGTTTGAAAATGGAATTCATCAACCCTTGAAATGTAGAAGGTGCATTGGTAAGGAAAAAAGGCATGACCAAAAATTCAAAATGACCCTCATGAGTTCGAAATGTTTTTTTCGGAATATATTCAGTATTCAATTTTTCTTGCCAACCTGAATGTCTTCTCCAATGAATCAGGTTCCAAAACGTGAACTTCATTTTGGATTTTATCCTTTAAAGTACCTATGAAGAGATCAATCCTGTGTTCCTCTGGAATATCAGTAACCCTTGTATTCAATTTTTGGAAGTCCTCAATGTGCTCCCCCACTGAACACTTTTGTTTTAGATTTATCAATTAGCTAAAGAAAGTGTTGCTCTTTGTATCCTCATAATGTGCTATCATTTCCTCTATAAAAATTGACCAAGTGATAATTTTTTTACGGGAGCAATGCCAATCTATACCATACAAATGTATTTTGTTCTAAATGTAAAGTTGCAATGCGTACCTTTTGTGTGTTTTGCACATTATTGAGATCAAAATATTGCTCCATCTGTAGTATCCATGTTACAGGATCCTTTCCATCAAACTTCCTCATATCCATTTTTGGAATATGGTGGTTCTTCCCTCCAACATTAGAGTTTATGAAATAGAATTAACATTTATTTTGTTCTCATCATGAGTTTCATCTACTATCTTTTCACCATTAGGAAACATTTCTTGTATCAACTTTGTCAAACCTACCATGTCTTCTTTTAGATCATTCTTCATGTTTTTCATCTTAGCTTCCATGTCATCCATCTTATATTCCATGTCAGCTTCCATGCCATCCATCTTAGCTTCCATGCCATTCTTCAAACCATCCATCTTAGATTCCATGTCTTTCTTCAAAACTTCCATGTCATTTTTTGTTTCTCTTTGTGAAAGTGAAATTTGTTGCACTTGCTCTTGTAATTTTGATATGTCATGTTGCCATTCTTCGTCTTCATGAGTCATAGTAGAGCCTTATAAGGGCTTAATGGGTGTTGAATTTTTTAGGGGCCATTTGAGAATCCAATACTGATATCTATTCTACAATATGCCCTTGGAATCAATTCAACTTGATTCTTCCAACAAGACTTATGCAATTCGGAAAAAAAATACACACCTTTTACTTGCTTTTGAGTAGCTCGATATTGAAATTGACTTATCTCTATACTTGCAGATCCTAAATATATGAAATTCGGCCTTGTAGTATTCCTCTGGAGATTCTTTCAAATTCCATAGGGCTGACTTGATTTGGATTCTTCAAGGCAAAGTTATGTCCAATCTCCCACAATGACCTAATTATGGACTGGTTCAGTAGATCGAACTTGTACAACTTTCCACGTCTCACTGTTTGATCCTTTGGCTTTGAAATTTATAGATAGGAAACTACAGTCCATGTACTTCTAGTCACTTTTTACAAAATTCCAATCTAATGCTTAGAGAAATATTTATGAAGATTTTCCCACGATCACCTCTTTTAGATGAAATTCGGGAGCCTGAAAAAGCTCTAAATTCCACAGACCATGTCTCCGAAAATATTATGAACCAAGCTCTAAAATTTTTCGAAAATGTTACTCAGGCTTTCGGCTTCACGCTCTAAAACTTTCAGCTTCTGAACCCTTGTAGAAGAAAAGTTATAGCGAAAATTCCGCGATGACCTGTTTAGGTTAAATTCAAGAGCCTGCAAAAAGACCTAACTTCCACAGATCATATCTCCGAAAATATTGTGAACCAAGCTCTGAAATTTTGCGATGATGTTCCTTAGTATTTTGGCTTCATACTGTAAAAATTTCAGCTTCTGAACCTTCGTAGAAAAAAATTTATAGCAAAAATTCCACGATGACCTGTTGGAGCAACGAAACCCTAGAATCCAAAGCTTTGATACCAAATGTTGTGAAACCAGCTCCAAAAATAGAAGGAAAGAGATATCAACACCTTATAAATAAGCCACTTTGAGGGGGCAACCTCCAATACATTACATGAATGAACAATTCTTGGATGATACAAATTACAAAACCTCCTTTCTATATATAGGAGTCCATGGGGCCACAATGTAATCCTAGTGGGGCCACAATGTAATCCTAGCCGACCTAACAACAATAATTTAAGGGAACAATAATAACAATATGGGGGTTACAGGGGTACAATAATAACAATAAGGGGGTTACATTAACAACAATAAGGGACTATACTAGTAATATAGGGACCTAACATTAAGTTAACATCTCTCTCATGTCTAGGGTTTTGCTATAGAATCATAAAGATTATTATATTGTTAGGGTGATTGGTTTCTAATATTAAATCAACCCTTGTAATTATCTTTTGTTATTTTTTCACTTTGATAAAACTCTAGCCTTTTGACATTTAGGGTTCATTGATGGTATCTAGGGCATATGATAAAACCTTAGATTTCTAGGGTTTAATTATAATATTTAGGATTTATGAAAAAACCATGTAGAGGTTGACATAAGATCCTAGGTCATGAAAATGAAACCCTAGGTTAGATTGTTCCGCTATGTTTGAAACCCTAACATGGTTTAGATATTAGATATCTATGGTTTAATATTAATGTTTTGATAATCCTAGATGCTCTCCTTATGATAACATGAAAACCCTAGATCGATAAAGATAACTTCATGCTCTTGTATATTCATGCTTGGTTGTACTTTTTGTTTATATTTACAGGCACATAGTTTGCAAGAGGTCATAAAGAATTATTCCTACCTCATTCTTAATGATGAATTTATGATGATGTTGAGCATGATTGAAAAATAGAGCTGCAAAAACTATGATGACATTGATACTTACATTGATATTTGAAAGATGACCTTGTTTCCATATGAAGATAATAGGAATGATGTTTTTGAAGGTCAAAATTATTTGATTATTAAGAAAAATAAAGAGCTTGTGTAGTTGGAATAATAAAATTGTTATCTCCCTAACTTGAGAGGGAGCTTGGATGGAAGAAAAGTGTATATCCTTTATAGTTGAGAGAGAGGACATGAAATTGGAAGCTAGAAGAATATCAATAAGAATGATATAGAGAATGGATAAAGCACTATTGATGAGTATTCATGTTTGATGATTCGTGAACAAGACTTGGTTGTTTTCACAAGTGCTGATACTGAGTTTGGTGTTTCTTGAGAAGTTTGAAAAAGGAATCTTTCGTCAAAATTTGTTTGGATATTGTGATATCATAAGTAGCATCAGAATGATTGAATACCACATATTTTATGCTATCATATTGATAGTGAAAAACCAATATATTGGCAATTTGATATTGTTTGGGGTCTCGGAGCTACAATATGTTCTAATGGATGAACAAATAGTTGATGTGTTGATTTATCCTTGAGAAGTTTTAATATTTGATAAGCATGCTTGGACTAATGAAAGGGAAAGATGAGTACCTTACGTTGCAGGCTCGTATGACTATCCTTGGGAGGACATCTTATTCTGGTTGTTATTGATATCTAATTTATAGTTTGGCCTTGATGATGTCTAAATCCTAGTGTGGGAGGGTATCTTGGACTTGATGATATGGAGCTACGTTTTTAGATATCTTGACCATGATGATACCTAGATCCTTGTGAGGGTTGGTGTCTCGGCATGGAGGCCTAGATGGTATCTATATCTAGTTGGATTGATACCAGGGTTGTAGCCTGATGGCACCTATAGTGGCAAGTTTCCTTGATGACACCTTAGTCCCTGTTGAGCTAATATATCCTTGAATTAGTGTCTTGTAAATGGAACTTGGATCCTTGAATTAGTGTCTTGATGATGACTCATGGATTCTTGAAATAGTGTCTTGACACTTGGATCTTTGATACCTTGGCAGTTGTTGGCCTTGACGGTATCTAGAATTGTGTATGTTGTTGTACTCATCTTGGAACACTTAAAATTGAGGTCATCCTTGTACTGTTCAAATAATAATGAATACCTCTCTGGTTAAGAGGGAGTGTTGAAAATGTAACTAGTATCGGTCTTCATAGTTGTTGTTTAGCTCATGACATAATGTAATTCTTATTGTTACAGGTCAATTTGGGCATCATCCCAAAACACAGATCAATATCCATTAGGTTATATAATACTCTAAATTATTTGCTACATGCCCTAAACAAGTCATCCCATTGACGTTTTTCCTTCATGAAAGTTTCACTGCTTAGATGTTAGTTGAAGTGCCCCATTGAGCCATCAACGCACCCCTAGACTGTAGTAAATGCTTTGCATAGAATCTAATCCCATGCAAGGCTACGTTGCAGAGGATCTATGCTCACTTTAGAGTGCGTTGGTTGACTAGGAGCGAATTGTTCATTATATTTTGGGAATCGTCCCAACCTCTAGTGGCTTCTAGAAGTTGTTCTATCTTTCACCTCATCACCTCATCTGATAGCTTCGAATATGGACACCATGGAGCCATTAAACCTCTTATCCTCATATTCCCATGAACAAGGAAACCTCTTCATCCATTTTTGAAAAATTCATTCAATGTTTCATTTATGTCAAACTACCTTCATATACTTATAAATAGAGCACTGAACATAGTGCACAAGAGAGCAATAATTTGTATTAAGTAGAGTTATGTTGGTGAGATCACAACTCTTGGAGGTATTGTGCATGTAATGTTATGCTGCTGAAGTGATGATGATGGGTGTGATGAGGATGGGACTAAAGCTGGAGTGAGTGACATCGAATCGATCAACTGGTTGTACTTCTCCTTCTACTTCATCATAAAGAGATTCGTTCCTTTCCTAATGCATGTGTCAATGATGTTATATGTGTATTTACAAATGCAATCGATTCAATTTGTTTAACTTGAATAGATCATATTGCCTTTATGTTATTTTATGTCATCTATTTTCCATTGCAGATACCAATCAATCGAGTTCAGTTTGATTGAGAGTGACAGAAGTGACGAAGGGAGGCGAGGAAAAGCAAACAGATTACAAGTAGGTTTTCTTCCCTTATCTATTCAGTTTAAGGAAAAGGTCAGATATATTTCTTTCTTTTGTTCTAAGTGCATCACCACACTTAGGGAAAACATACTTATCTGTAGGTTTGATTTTCGTAAAACAAATTGGCAACCATACTGGGGATCGACGGATCATCCCTGGTGGTTTTATCCTTGTCCATCGACATCTAGTAGAATTTACCTGCTTAATTTAATTCATTTGAATGTGTTTTAGAAAAAGTGGTGTGTTTGATTGCTTTCTTAGAGAGTCCTCTTGCACCAACACATTGTTGGTCTTGACACATTGCTCTGCATAGCACTATTGGCTTAAGGACAGTGCTATGCAAAGCACTATCTCCCACTCAGGGGTGCATTTCCCCTGTGACCAACCAAAATCTATCATATTTTGTTTTTTGCAATTCATTGCAGTGTCTTGCTTGCTGAAGTTTCAAGTGATTGATTGCCTCTACTGTTCTTGCCTCACTTTGGATTATTGTTTGATCAATGTTTCTTTTTTGTTTTATTTTTCATTGTCGAATAGTTCCAAAGTTAAATTTTACATTTGATCAATTATTTATTTTCGGAATGAGTAATTGTCATCTCAGTATTCATTTCTCTTGAAAGTATTAAGTGATTGTTTGTGAATTATAGTTTCTTTTTCGTTCATCTAAACTTAAAAGAAATTGAAAAGAAAAACATGCATTTGTATATAGCGATTGTGAGTGCTACATAGGAATATTGTAGGGAAATTGCATTTATATGTGCTCATTGTTGATTGCATACAATTTGATTTCTCTATCCCTTGCAGCTAGTTTTTCATTGTCGAAAATCAAATTGAAACAAATGCTTATAATTTTAATTGCATTCTAGGAATGTTCAATACATCTCGTGGTGAACCTAAAAGAAAAACTGATAAGCAAGATCAACATAAAATTTATCTGAATTTATCTAAGGAAGCATTGTAACATTAACGATAAATTTTAGAGGTCTAGGTTAGAAGCCGTGTTCCAGCGTCGTTAAACATAGCAACTGTTGTTAATTGTTTGCGATACATTTTGAGTGTGATACCTCACTCCACGTACGTAATTATATTGGAGCTCTTCCACGTACTTTCAGGTATATTAGGCAGTGTTCTAGTAGGAAAAGTATAAGGGGATGCTCTCATTGTGCAGTTTCACATTAGACAACACTAATACGGATTGGGCCTCCACGTACCTTCGCATATATTTGGGAGGAAAATTTTAGGTTTCTTACCATCCGTAAATAACCAAGTAAACCTCTTATATACTGTGATACACCGAACACAACATTCGGGGAGATTTCCTGCATGTACATAAGTCCTTGGTTTACTGGGGCAGTATATTGCAGTTCAAAATTTCCTGGTAAACCTTTTGCCTGGAATTACTCTCTTCTTCTTCTTATTTTTTTGTATTTAAATCAATCAACAATTGTGGAAGAAGATCAAACCTTTCCCCATCGTTCACGTAGGACAACGAATAAGCCACGTTTACCGCCAGAAGCTACACCTATTAGACGAAGGACTGCTTGTCCTACCGATTCCGGTACCTCTGGAACCTTTGGTGCTACTTCATATGATATAACCGAGACATATGATCCTTTTAATATCGATTCTCGAGTTGTTTCGACTGATCCTGGTTTATCTGCTACTATCGAGACGGAACCCTCACAGTTACCTGAGGACACTGAAATTCAATCAAGTGAAACATTAAATCCAGAACCCGAACTTGTTCAACTGGAAGTCGATCCAGAACCAATTTTTCTTTTACCAAAACATCTTGATCCTAAATTTGAACAACAAGAAGTTGTTCCCATGCAACTTTTTGATCCTTAGTCATCCGTAACCATTGAGTCTTCCTCTTTACCGCAGAGTTTACTGCCTGAAATTTATCCTGGGCCTGAAGGTGAAGTACTTCCACCTGGTTTGATTTCAATAGAGGAAGAACTTCGAGAAGATACAACCCCTTCATCTCCCACTCATTTTGGGTAGGGGCTTCATTTATATCCATTTTTTCCTCATTTGACCTACTTTGCTCCTGTTGATCCTTTTGACTCTCAAGTTCCCATAGATTTGTTAGAGTATTTGCTGGGTTATTTAACCATGTGAGAGATAGCATCCCATATTGTACCATCTGTTATAGCTATAAAAACATCTAATGTTGCTTCATCTTTGATGTTTTCGACGACACCCGAGTCTCATATTTATGGTGGTCCGTCCATCCCACTGGGTTACCAGGCTTTAAATGGAACCTACTCTGGTGTCTCCTCTAGTCCTTGGACTTCACCCATGTCATCATCTGGAATTCTATCGTTTTCATCTTTTACGAGTACTGAATGACCTGATCCTTTATTGACATCATCAGCTCAATATCAAGCGGGTCCATCCAATTACCATCCATCTTATCCAGTATCTGGTGGATACCCATCATATGAAATTCAATATGTGCAATATCCTCATACTCCATATGCTGGGGGGGCAAATATCTTCAGGCCATATGGCACTACTCCATCATTTTTAGGTCAATCATATGCTAGAATGCATGTTTGTCAATGGAAACCTACTTTCCCTGTTCAGCCACAAACGGTTGTGTATCAAAATCAACCAGTTCAACCTATTGCACCTATGCCTACTATGCCTGCTATTTATTCTATGGTTTTTTCTTAGTCTTTTCAAGTGGTTCCTTCAATCCCTAACCCTCAAGTTTTGGGTCTACAAAATCCATATTCCTAGACTGGTATTCAAAAGCCATTTGTATCATGAATTTCACAACTGTGGGCTATTTTACCTTTGTCACAAGCTTCTACTAGTCCAGTATATTCACAACCTAGTCCAAATTATCCTGGCGGGCAACAATTTTATCAAATTCCATGGTAGCCACAACAACCATTCCAATAGATTCAAGCTTATCTAGGTCCTGGTCAATAATCTTACCCCTATTTGGGTTACCAACAAAATAATCCATTTGTTGGTACACAATGGCCTATTGCCCAAGAAATTCCATCTTATCCTGGTTATGCTCAACCTGACCTTAATCGACAGTTTCTATTTGTTGCAATGCTAAAGTTACCTTATTTAAACCGGCTCACCAACTATCCCATTCATTATTTACCTTGGTGGCTGGTGATTCCTCATAAATTACCCTCTAAAATTCCAAAATTCAATGGAAATTCTGGAGAATATCCATCTACGCATGTCATGACTTATCATTTATGGTGTTCATCTAATTCCTTAAATGATGATTCTATTAGATTACATCTTTTCTAATGAATGCTTACTAGTTTGGCTACGAAGTGGTGCATTGAATTACCATGAGCTTCTTGCGATAACTTTATAGCTTTAGCCACTACTTTTTTAACCCACTTCCAGTTACCCATCAGATATGAAACTAGAACGGAACTTTTGACCAACTTTAAACAAATCATTGCTACTCATATATCAAATCATATACATGAGTGGCGTCTTCATCGTCGAATGGTTAAAACATTTGTTCCTGATCAACTTTTAGCTGAGTGGTTTATTAAATCCTTGTTGCCATCTATCACCAAGGATGTGGCCAAAGGTGATGTTGTCACTGAAAAGAAAGTAATTTCTCATGCCTAGTATCTAGATTTGATTTATACTCAGTCTGGCATGCTATATGAAAATATTCCAAATGCGTCGCGACCAAATTTTACTTTTCCTCCTGCTCCATCTGTTCAGGACATTCACGACAGCGGTAGTGTGATTAGTTCTGCTAGCACTCCAGCATCAATTCAACCATCTGGTTCTACACTTTCCGTTTCAAATCAAAACCCTATTGCATCTGATCCTACATCTTCTTCTGAAATCCATGTCGTGTCATATGACAAAGGAAAAAGTGACAAGAAACCTGGAAATAAGAAGAAGGGGAAAGATAAGAAGAAATCAAATTCACCCCCACTGGAAAAATCATCTGATTCATCTGGTTATTTTTAGAAACCTCATTACCCTTGCTTGATATGTAATGAGGAGTAGTTTACGTGTTATTTTCCTCACCACTCATAAGTCTCAAAGATTCTTAAGACTTATATTGCATCTACAGTGTTGACAAATAATTTTCTGAACCTGAAAACACATATGGTTGCTACAGATCCTGCTTCTAGATCGCAAGTGCTTATGCTAGCCACTAAGCCCAAAATTTATGTTTTGGTGTCTACTCGAAGTAAAGATTACATTAATCCATTTTAGTCGTCAAACGGTTAGGCTACAAATCAACCTACCACTTCAACTTCGACTTCATCTGACTCAGCTCTACCGCCTATCATTCCAGAGTTAACAATAAAGTTGTCAAAGGGATTAGTTCATAAATTTTCATTCAACTCTCGAGCTTGAGCAACTCAAAATTATAACGTAGTAGAAGATCTAGCTCATTCACCTTCTGCTATGTCAATGCTTGTGGTTCTTCAGAATTGTCCCTCCTAGAAGCAGGGTTTGTTGTCGGCGATTGGTGGAATTGATCTGACGGATCCTAATATTGTAATATTTAATCACGTGGGCTATGTGCCACAAGTAAAAGCACCATTAGCATTCTTGATTCAAGTACATGTCTTGAATCGCCTCATTCATCGCATTATCATTGATGAGGGTGCATCTACTTGTATCATGTCTATGAGTTGTTGGAAGTCACTTGGCTCGTCGATGTTATTGTAATCGCCTACGATGTTGAAAGCTTTTGACAGTCATACATATAAGCCTTGTGGAATTCTTAGTAACATGCAAGTCGAACTAGGGGGAAAATTAGTTACTATTGAATTTGAGGTCGTTGACAGACCCCTTGACTACAATTTATTACTTGGAAAACTATGGGTTTACACTATGGCTGCGGTAGTATCTACTTACTTTCGTATGGTCATCTTCCCCCATAAGGGAAGCATAACAACCATTGATCAACTCTCTTTCTTTGCCTCTGGTTCCTAGGCAACTGGAAGCATTCCTTTTGTTCACGGACCCCCACCGTCTCTTCATAACATTGGTGTAGGACTCTTTAAATATTATTCCATAATGGGCACCTTTTCGTTACCATCGCCTGTGACATCAGCGGAAATCACAAATATAGAGATCTGCAATATGATATATTCCATTTCATCTGACTTAAGGAAGATTCATAATGATTTTGCAATAGATATGTTCGGCGAAATCATGTCGCTAAGTCCAATTGAGTTAGCATAGAAATCAATATTTTTGGCTTATACGACTAATCCAAATCCTTTTTTTCCGATCATTTGGGTCGATCGTTCTTTGGATTATGGTACTTATTCTGATCCTTTTTCACGTGTATTATCAATCGATGAGAGCATTATGGAATCCACGATTCTAAAATAAGAACCATGGGCAGAATCACATCAATGATCCCATCTTCCAGATTACAATGAAGATAATCCAACTGAACTATATCACCCTACAGTCATTGATTTCTTGATGAATTCTATTCCTATCCATGTCGTCGATTCTGAGAGAAACCCATCAAATATAAAAGAAACGATTTCTATCGATATTTCAACCAAACCTGGCATTGTAGAGAGAATTCATGTCGGTGCGTCTTGTTCTCCATCTAAAATTGACACTTACCACGCTCTTTTTCATGAATTCCGAGATGTATTAGCTTGTTCATATGAGCAAATGCCAGGCATCGACTCTAGCATTGTTGAACATGAGATCAAAATGTATCCTAATGTCAAGATGGTACGACAATGCCTTCGTCCTGTTCAACCTAATAAAGTTGTTGGCATTAAAGCAGAGGTTGAAATTTTTTTGCGTGCTGGATTCATTTACCTTGTTTTTCTTACCGATTGGGTTTCTAATATTTTTCCTGTCATGAAGAAACAAGGAACAATCAGAATGTGTGCCGACTATCGAGATGTTAATCATGCTTGTCCGAAAGACAACTATCCCACTCAATTATCGACCAAATTATTGATGAATGTTCCGGATGTGAAATCTTTTCTTTCATGGATGGATTTTCCAGTTACAATCAGATCAATATTTTCCCAGAGGACCAATATAAAACCGCTTTTATCTGTCCCTGGGGAACATTCTCTTATCAAAAGCTCCCTTTTGGTATAAATAATGTTGGGGAAACATTATAGAGGGAAATGAATTATGCTTTCCATGACATCAAGCACATAGTTCAACCGTATATGGATGACTTACCTGCACATTCATGGAAACGGGCTAACCACCCGCTACATTTGAGAGCGATTTTTTACGATGCTGTCACTATAAAATACACCTCAATCCACACAAATTTGTGTTTGGTTTTGGTTCTAGTCATTTGATTGGATTCGATGTGTTGAAAGACGAAATTCGACTTGATCCATTGAAGGTCTAGGCCATTCTTGATCTTCCTGCTCCTTCCAATCTGCTTCAGCTATAGAGACTCCAAGGGAAGGCTAACTTTCTAAGGAGGTTCATTCCCAACTACGCTGAAATGGCTAAAGGATTTACTCGACTCTTTAAAAAGGGAATTCCCTTCCATTGGGATGAGGTTGCGCAAGCTTCCTTTGGTGTTATTAAATATACCCTGATCCGAGCATCATTAATCTATCCCCAAAATTATCAGAGTGATTATTTCATGTATCTCGTCGCTGCAGATACAACCATCACTATAGTTTTAGTCCAAGAAGAACATGGGATTGAACATCCGATCTATTATTTGAGTCATATCTCAATGATACAGAAGTTAACTACATATATGTTGAGAAGCTCACTTTGGAAGTTGTTCAAGCTGTACAATGATTTAACAATTATATCCTGCTCCAAAAGACCATTGTCATTTCAGATTGTAACCCAATGACATACATTCTTTCACGTCAATTTCTGGGGGGGGAATATTCAAAATGGATCGTCATTTTGCAGGAATTTTATTTGGAATTCATCAAATCCAAGTCAAAGAATTCTTTGGTGTTTTCTGAGCTTATCGGTGACCTTCCTTCGAGTAGCAATGAGTCTACTATGGAACCATCCATTCCGAACAAGTCTTTGTTTTTGATCAAGTCATCTGACCCATGGTATGGATATTTCATTATATATCTCCAAACCCAAACTTTTTGGGCCAATACCTCTTGCTCGCAACATCGATGTATTTGATACCAAGCCAAAGATTATCTGATTGTCAACAATACACTTTATCTTCGTGGTGTCAATACGATTTTATGTAGGTGCCTCACTCATGAGGAGGCTGATAAAGTTTTAAATGATTTCCATGACGGTGCCTGTGGTGGAAATTTGTCTGGTTATGCTACCATGCAGAAAATTCCCCGCGCTAGTTACTTCTGGCCTACCATATTTCACGACTGCATTATCGCGGTTAGAAGTTGTCATGCTTGCCATATATTTGATCGTAAAACCCACTTTCCACCAGAACCAAGGAATCTTGTCATCGTTGTTGGACCATTTTCAAAATGGGGCATTGACTTCATGACATGTAACCCCCGCTCGACCAAGGGGCATGGGTATATTATTGTCATCATTGACTATTTTACCAAGTGGGTCGAGGCAATGCCTACATTCAACAACACAAGATAGACAAATGTATTGTCCTTTTTTAACCATGTGGTTACACGGTTTGGTGTGCCGCAAGCCATAGTCACAGAGCATGGAAACAAAATTTTGCAATCACACGATGGATGAGTTGATTACCAGGTTAGGACTGTCACATGATATTTCTACCCCTTATTATTCGTAAGCTAATGGACAAGTTGAAGCTATCAACAAGATTTTTAAGCGTATGCTTCAATGCATGATTGGGGTTCATAAACTAAACTGGCATTTGATCATGTACTCTACTTTGTGGTCATATTGAACCTCGGTGAGAAACACAACTAGATTTACTCCCTTTCAGCTGGTTTACGGTCTGGAAGCTATCTTACCGATCCAATGTGAAATACCATAATTGAAACTCGTGATTGACCTGCTACCTAACACTTATGATGAAGAGGCACGTCTTTTAGATCTCATCCATATAGATGGAACACGTCATGAAGCCGCATTGGCCAATGAAGCACATAAGAGACGAATTAAGGCGCAATATGACCGTAATGTCTAGCCCGCACCTTCTCGGAAGGAGACCTAGTCTTACTTTATGCTCAGGAAGATGATAAGATAGGAACAGGGTAAATTTGAACCATTATGGCATGGCCCCTACATTTTCAAGCGCATTCTGTATATGGGTGCCTATGAGTTGGAAGATTATGATGGGATTCCATTGTCGCATCCTCGCAGTGGGTTGTATCTTAAACGTTACTATGCTTGATTTTGCGTAGTAACATTGTATTATATGCTTTTATTGTGTGTGTGTAGCAGTGTGTCTTTTAGAACTTTTCATGTGGTTAGTAATCCACTTTTCATTTTTTTTTATATATTAGAATCTTCGAAACCATTTGTTGGATATGCCAATGGTGCTAGTCATAGTACTCAAAATCTATCCTCTACATCATGGGCCATATTTCTCCAAGTGGCGAGTTATTGAGTTTCCAAAGGATTTGTATTGGTCGATTAACCAACAATATCTCCGATCATAGCGGGTTGATCGAACTATTCTCTGATGCCATTTCACTTGGCATTCGTCAAATCATCATCACGATAGACTCACAACTTGTCGTACTACAACCTACTAGTGTTTATATTTTCCGAAATCCAACAATTCATCGCATGTTCCTTAGATTTTGTCTTTTGGAATGACATTTTTATTACATCCAATATCAACACATTTCCAGAAAATTTAACACTTTATTTGATTCTTTGGCGAATTATGTGTTAAATACACATTTGCAACATATGTAAAGATCAATTTTCAATTCACATCATAAAACTGAATAAGATTGTACATAATCACAAAAAAACACTGAATGTAAAATAGATTTATATCGATTTTTTTACAAAAATTGTGTCCAAGACATGTCGGTCATCTGACCTCAAAATGTATACAGAGATAGCATAATCTAAGTAGACCTAGTGATGCTCATGATAGTAGGTCACTTATTGAGCTATCATGCGCAATAGCCTCATCCAACGTCCAGGCACACCAATGGTATGGCGTTGTAGCCTCATAGGTAACTCCTCGATCTGGACATCCGATATCCCAGGCGTAAATCCCTCCACATGATGTTGTAACTCAGCTAGAGTCTTGACTAAATCCAAATCCTGAAGGGCTGCTCTCTCAACAGTCCTCTCTGCTGGTTCTCCCGCCCGCTGTGCACAAACAATTGGACGAATAGTACCTACATCTGCATACATAAAACATATTTATTTTAGTATTAGAAACATCAAAAAACACAAAAATATGTGAAAAACCCAAAAAATCAAAAATATGGTCAACATTTTACCTATAGCACCCCATTGAGTGCCGAATGGTAAAATAAAAATTGGATCTCCGCGGAAATCCATCCCTGCATATGGATGCTCCTCTATGAAGATATTTTGTCTTCGGAACCAACTGAAGAATGCAGTGGAAAACTAGATCAATGACTGACCAGCATGTCTAGCCATCAGCTCGACCCACCGCTCCATCCGTGGATCTCTAGGACCAGCTAATCCTAGTGTCACATGTTGTGGTTGCATCAATGGAACTTGATCCAAAACGAAGGTGATCAATATCGATCGATAGCTAAAATTCTTGGTCTTTCCACTTTTTAAGTTGGTCAGTTGTTCTTTCATCTGAAGGAGTAATGCTTCAGCCCAGTTGAATACGGTTGGCTTGAGACACTCAAGTGCATACTACATGTATGATATGTTCGCGACATGAAGTGTCACACTTCCAGCTAGCTTTGCGACTGTGAATAGGAGCGTTCACAAAGGCATATCATGTACATCCTTTATATTTACCTTTCCATCTTTACTAGGCTCGATTCCTAGTCGACAAAACTATCGAATGTAGTCCTTCATTATTTCACCTCCACGGATGGAGCCTGCAAGGGAAATGGGGGCACCACGTCTTGAAAAACCTGTCAGAAATTAAATGTCATCAACCAATATCGGGATCACTTTGTCCCAATGTGAAATTCCTGTATTGTTGGGTCCCATGAATGAATCAAGAACTGCAATAGTTCCATGTGTTGCCTCATCCTTGACAATCTAAAGTACTTGAGCAACCCACAGTCTCTGAGGGATATCACAGTGCCAGAATCATTTAGGGAAACCATATCCTATTCTTCATGTTCTCTTTCTCACCATGTAATCAGAATTCTAATCTGATCAAGGTCTAAAATCAAGCCATAGGCTTAGTTAGGATCCATTCCATGCAAGAAAGTGGAGAAATTTTGGGCAGAAAACAAGATGCAAGTTTCTGAATTGGCCCAATGCACTCTTGAGTGGAATACAGAGTGTTACAAAGGAATTGGCCTTCTTTCCAGCCTCTCTGCAATGCAATTTTTGACATCCAAGGGTGTGTTGGTCCTAGGGCATTGTATATTTACCCTAGGAGCCCCAAAACCCTAAAAAAAATGCATGAAACTGAACAAATGAAACCAATAGAAAGAGGAAGAGAAGATCTTCTACCTAGTCTACATGACACGAGAAATGATCCATAGAATCTGTCCCAATCAGCGGTTGAAGTTCAAGGGTAAAACTGCTTCAGAGCATTGAAATCTGAATGTTAAATGTGAAATGGTAAAAATGACTTGGCAATTTCTTATTTTAATAGTCTTTTTTATTAATTTATGCATATTTAATGAATTAATTATGGATTTTACCCATTTTTACTATTTAAACACGTATTATTAATCCATTTGGTGATTCTTTGAGTAGGTTTACAGATAAATATAGTGAGTTCGTCGTGCATGATCGTGAAATGCAATTTTGACCACAAAGCACACTTTTATCTCTTTTCCAAGATTTGTTAAACACAAAAAAGGAACCCCCCTGGAGTTCTCTTTCAACTCTTTTTAGACTACCAAAACATGAAAATATTACTGAGCACTTGTCCTTGCAAGCTCGTAAAAGGAATTGAAATGACATCTACTTAGTATAAGTTTAACCCTTTTTCGAACTGAGATAGATTATGTTTACGGAAAAGGAAAACCTTAATCGAACACGGCTAGGAGGTTCTCTCAGGTATTATTTTACACTTTTTTTGGATCAAAGGGACTATTATAAAAAAATTAACTTGTGTAGGTTTCTTTTCGTCCCTTTTTCAAACTCTCTAAACATGCAAAAGGACCGAATTTCATTTTCGTTAGACTCATTAAAGCATCAAATAGCAACGGACTTGTCCATCATGAAAAGATCGAGTTTCACCTTCTCTAGACTCGTTAAAGCATAAAATAGTGATGGATTCACCTGAAGGGTGGAATTATACATCAATCATACGTTATCCTCCTCAATCCTGTTAAAAAATAAAGAGGTACTTGTCAGCAATGACTAGGGAAAATTGGAAAGGGATAAAACTTTTTATGGTAGCAATTTTCTCTTGAACATGACACTCATTCACTTCATCTCTGTGACTTTTGGGTTGGGTATTCTGCTTGATGGTCTATCATACCTATGGTCTATCACACCATCCATAACTTTGGTTTTGGGTCAGCTGCCAACTCATTCAGTGTCATCGATATGTTCAAGAGAAGTCACTCAGTAATTCATCATCCTTTGCAATACTCATAAACCTTCATTTCATGACCGCCATCCCTGACATTGCTTCATCAGTCACATTCTGTCTCTAAAATCATTACTCCCATTTCATGTCATTGATGGGGGAAACATCAAGGCCCTCCTACGACGAGTCGCTTTCTGTCGAAATCATCTCATCATCCAGGAAGTTGACTTAGAAACAACCTTTCAGTACCTTGGAGCTTGCTTACATCAATGACAAGTTTCTCACTTCTGGTGACAGGTTGACATCATAGGCCTTGGACCGAAATACTTTTTATGGTGTTCCAAATCAAATCATCTATTCACACCATGCAGAATGTACTGCAGTACCTTGAGAACCAGTATCATCAACAGTGGTTTCTCTCGCGTTTGTTAACAGCTTACATCATTGGCTAGTAATCATACGGTGCCTTCCCATGTTTTACTTCAGATCACATATTTGCATGGTTAGACTCGTACTTAAGCGATCAAATGAATGAGATAGAAGACCCGATATCTAGTTTTATCCATCTGGGCTGCGATTTCAAAAGTAGTACCAAATCATCCGTATGAAGGTCATTAAACAGATGGTCATCCTATCATGGATCTATATCTGTATACAACTTTTTTATGTTATGATACTTTATGTGATGAGTATGGGTATGACTCCTTCATCAATTCATGTCCAAGATGAAAAGATATCATGATGTAATGTATTTTAATTGATGCAGGTCACCATCCTCTTCAGATCCTACTCATCACATTGTAAAGAAAATTAATCAACATTATAATTTTTGACTTCATGCTTTAGGGGGCGGCTGTTACAGATCAATTTGGGAATCATCCCAAAACACAGATCAGTATCCATTAAGGTCTATCATACTCTAAATTAGTTGCTACATGCCCTAAACAAGTCATCCCATTGATGTTTTTCCTTCTTGAAAGTTTCAATGCTTAGATGCCAGTTGAAGTTCCCCATTGAGCCGTCAACACACCCCTAGACTGCAGTAACTACTTTGCAGAGCATCTACTCCCATGCAAGGTTGCATTGCAGAGGATCTAGGCCCACTTTAGAGTGCATTGGTCGAATGGTAATGAATTGTTCATTGGATTCCAATAATCTTCCTAACCTCTAGTGCCTTCTAGAAGTTGTTCCAACTTTCACCTCATCTAATAGCTTCGAATATGGACACCATGAAGCCATTAAACCTCTTATCCTTCTATTCCGATGAAAAAGGAAACCTCTTCATCCATTTTTTGAAAATCCATTCAATGTTTCATTTATGTCAAACTACCTTCATCTACCTATAAATAGAGCACTGAACATAGTGCACAAGAAATCAATAATTTGTATTAAGTAGAGTTATGCTGGTGAGATCACAATTCTTGGAGGTATTGTGCATGTAATTTTATGCTGCTGAAGTGATGATTTTGGGTGTGATGAGGATGGGACTGAAACTGGAGTGAGTGACATCGAATCGATCAAATGGTTTTAATTATCCTTCTACTTCATAATAAAGACATTTGTTCCTTTTCTAATGCATGTGTCATTGATGTTATATGTGTATTTACAAATGCAATCAATTTAATTTGCTTAACTTGAATATATCATATTTCCTTTATGTTGTTTTCTGTCATTTGTTTTCCATTGCAGGTACTGATCAAGCGAGTTCAGTTCGATTGAGAGCGACGAAAGTGATGAAGGGAGGCGAGGAAAGATGAGCAGATTACAAGTAGGTTTTCTTCCCTTATAGATTCATTTTAAGGAAAAGGTTAGATATCCTTCTTTCTGTTGTTCTAAGTGCACCACCACACTTAGGGAAAGAATACTTATCCGTCGGTTTGATTTCCGTAAAACACCTATGTATTTTTCAAAATAAATAAAAATAAAAATTATTTTATAAGCATGGGTTTCATGCTCATTTGATTATGTTTCTAGGTCAAAGCACCCATTGCATGCTTCTGGGGTTTTTTCATGTAAAATAATCCTTTTCATCATGTAATATACCCTCATTTGGATTCAATGTATCAAATAAGAAAAATTATTTTGATGTAATTTGGTCATGTGAACCTCCTCAACCAAGTCAACCTCAAGAGTTTTCAAGTCAACCTTATAAAGGAGCTTCAACCATTGTATATAAGTAGTGATTTCAACATATTGTGGCATCCAATTTAAGAATAATTTGATCTTTAATCCTATGTGAAGAAATAATTGTGAAGGTAGCTAAAAAGGAAGGTCTTACAATTGCAAGAAGGAAGGATTCAAAGCGAAGAAGAGAGGAGCCAAAACCTACTGATTTTCTATCACACGTGAAAAGAAATCTGAGGTAGAAGTGTGAAGGTGTAGGGCCAAAGGTGCAGGTCGAATTTCAGCATTTGGAGAGTGGGTCAATACCCTTTTTGACCTGTTTTGAGAAGGTTGACTTATGTTGAATTTTGGATAAATTGACTAGATTTTGACTTGTCTTCTTGGAGGCTGACTTGGTGGATTGGAGCATATATTAACATTGGTATAAAGGTCTTGGTTGTCTAATTTGATTTCGTTCTAAAAGAGGAGAAGGAAATTTTTGGGTTTTCCCCTAGAAGGCGGGTTTTTCCCTAGCTGAGAGCCTATATCTTATGTTCTTTGCTTTGTGATCTTCATGGTTCTTAGCAATCGTTTTAAGATAAGAACATAAATATTAATAAGGAAGAAAACACACAATCAAAAATAATTGTCATGTGAAGAGAAATCAAGATAATAAAAGACCTAATGTTTCCCTAAGGATTTCTCAGCAGTTTCTATGACATATATCGATGAGACTTTATGCATAGTTTTGAAAGTTGGGAAAAAGGACTTAAGGTTCCTTGGGATTTCCCTGGTGTTGTGTAACTTTCGATGCCTACTTCTTTACTAGTTTAGCAGAGGGTGTAGGGAAAATGTGAAGCAATAAATAGCTAAATGAAATAATAATAATAATAAAATGAAATAATATTAATATATAAATAAATAAAACAATTAATAATAAAGAAAATATAATAATAGAAAACAAACAATAAATAAAGAATATAGGATAATAATAGTAAATACTAATACTAATACTAATAATAAATAATAAATTGAAGTTTTATATATATATATATATATATATATATATAAACTATAAAAATAGTAAGAATAAGTAATTTAGTTAATACAAGTAAAAAAGGAATAAAAGAAGTAAAATTTAAATTAAGAAAAAAAGGTTGAATTTAGTAAACTTTAACAAATAAATAAAAGTTGGCATGTTCACACATGGATTGTGTGCATGTGAATCCCTTTCTAATACATTTCCATTTTTTGAACATTTGTTCTATTTAATGGATGAAAAGGGAGATGAGAAACATTGGTTCATTCCTTTGGGAGGAGAGTGATGTGAGAAAAAGGACTCCCTAGCAGTAGTAGTAGATTGAGGGCTCAGGGGTGGTGAGTTGTAGAAAGATTATGTGCACTTGAGCCTATGGTTGGGTGGAGATTCATCCCCAAAAAATTTTTGTGGTCAGTAGGATCTAATTAGTGTTACAAATCCGAAATCACAATTAAGGTGTATTCGTCACTATAGGTAAGTCTTCTTTGCTCGTAGTTTTCAAAAATTCTATGTTAATTATTTGAACAATTTTTTTGTTGATTATTAATGACATAAATTGATGTAATTAGTTATATATTTAATTTTGAGTTGTTACAAAAGGAAGAGGAGAACGTAGCTCTTGCAAGTAAAGGAAAGGCGAAAAATATTCATATTCAGGGACAAAACACAAAAGGAGAAGATAAAAAGAAGGACCTGTCCAAGGTCAAATGCTTCAGATGTGGTGAATTTGATCACTATGTCACCCAATGCCCAAAGAGAAAGAAGGAAAATAAGGGGAATCAACAAACAACAGATCTGGCAGAGATTGACGAATTGACCTCTAGGTCAGAGGAATTCACATTGATAGCAGCGATTACTCCAAATGGAGGAGGAGCATAATCCTTCAGATTATTTGTATGGGGAAAGGTACATAGAATCAGTATACATCAGATCCAATAGTTTTTCACATGGATCAGTACCTTTGCTACAAGATCCCACAGTCATAGTAGTAAGAGATCAGTGTCATAGGTGCAGTCAGTTATGCAAGAGATAGTGCAGAGCTAGTTGTAGTTAGATAATTGAGAGAATGTGTAGATCCAGTTGGGCACAGTAAGATGCTCTATAAAGTGCAAATATAGTTTCATTCAGAACTTGTAAGACAGTTGCAGAGCTAGTTGCAGGGACACAGTAGATCAAAAAAGATCAAGTTTCCAGTTGTAGTTGTAGAAAATTTGTGTGATTGGAGGATGAAGTGTGAATTTCCCAGTTACAGGGTAAAAGTGTAGTTCCAGCCAGAGTGAGACTCTATGTAGGATTTTGCATCCAAAAGATATTTCCCAAATCTATTTTAGAGAGAGATCAAGTGAGATCAAACTCACTATTGTAGTAGTTTCAATAGTAGTGCAGTGATAACAGTTGAGTTGTAGCAGCAGTAGTATGAGGTGGATCAGAGTATGTGTGGTGGTTGATGGACAATGTTGTAGGATTGTTTTATTCACAGTGATTTCCAATGACAAGGAGTCAGGTCAGTGTGATATGTGAACAAAGGAGTCGTAACAGATTTTAGACAATAGCAGTGTGGTCAGTCCGAATATGGGATATGGAGGAGTATGATGGGGAGAACACCTTCCTCACTAAGAGGGAGTTTTAGTTTATAGTAACATCATACATGTGTTCTAGTCTCAGAATATGCTAAGAGGTTACGGAACAAATAATCTCCAAAACCCGGAAAAGGTTTCATGAGATAATATTGGGAAATACTTTAATTAAATTAATTTCCATAATTAAATATTTCCTATGTCTAACTTAGGAAAAGTTATAAATTTAATTTAATTAATTAATGATTGTTGAGATTTCTCTATAGATTTCTATTAATCAAGTCTAATTGATCTTACCCATTTTTGGATATTTAATCATGTTTGTTGATGACTCAACGAGAGATTATAAGAGTAGCTCGAAGGTGTGGAGAGAGATAACATCGAGCATCAAATCAAAGTGATCGAATTGTGAGAGGAAAATAGAGCTACCAAGTTCACAATTTTCATTGAGGGTGCAGTTCGAGCCAAAGAGAGAGTATCAAAGAGAGGGAGCACGAGTCTGAAGAGTTTCTCAATGATTTTCCAATGCTGGAGTGGTAGGAAAAGGGAGATCTAAATTCATCTACAAGGAGGTCATTCAAGTAGTGTGAATAGCCAGAAGCCCTTGAGCGAGTTGTTAGAACAGGGTTGATTCAGTTTCTAGAGGTCGGATAAGCTTCCACGAGCCATATCTAGTCACCTCCAGAGGCAAAGGGAGGCATTACGCTTCACTTTGAGAAAACTTCTAGGAAGTGTGTGTTATCAAGAGCTAGCAGTGTGAGTTCTAGGCTGCAGTGCGAGTAGCCAGTGTGGGGTTCAATCAGGCTAGAGGAGGCTGAGTTGATTAGAAGAGGAGATATTTGATCTCCATATTATTTTTCCAGTGTATTTCCGGAGGATTGTAAGTTTAGCATTGAGATTTTAAGTATTCTCAAATTGTTGCATAATAAAATAAACCCTCATCTGTTGCAACAATTTTCCCTACAGGGTTTTTATGGGGAAATTTAGTCCAAAAAGGTTGGTATCTATTTTTATGTGTGTGAATATATTTATCAGTTCCTAATTTTGTATTCAGAAATGTATTTTTATTTTGAAGAATGCATCAACGATTTATTCGTTATTTTTCATACACAAATAAACTGCTAATAGTTAGAAGAATAAACTCTAGTTAGTGCCTTTAAGGAAATTTTACACCAAACCCCAAGCATATTAAGTCTCTATTTTTTCATCATGGAAAATGATAACCCCTCCCGCTCCTACCACTGCTTAATATTTGATACTTTATTTATGTATAATTTTTATGAAAATAATAAATTATTAATTTTTTGAAAATTACATTTTCCATATGCTTTTCCGAATATTTTTGGTTAATTTCTCATATTTTAAATATTTTAAAACATAATAAAAAAAATTTCATATATGAAATTTATATTTCTTAATTTCATCAAATCTAGTATATCAAAGACAAAAAATTCACTTATCCACTCAAAGGATATAAATCTTTCACTTATTGGAGAAGTGACTTTACTTTTTAGAAATAGAATATAAATAAAATGATTAAAATTTCTAAAGAAATGCTTTGATCAAAGATAAGATAAGAAAGATATCAAATAGGAGCAACTCTTGCTCCTACCATTAATTCATAAAAAAGGAGGGAAATAATAATTAGAAATGACCCTGTTCTTATTTTATGTTATCATCTAGGTATCACTCTACATAAAAATTCCAATTTTCGATAAATCACCACCTTCATATTTCTCAACCTATACTTGTGTTGAAGAGAAATATTATTTAAAAACGCTCTCAAACCATTGACTTCTTCAACACCAAATTTTGAAACACGTTGTGACATATTTGTTCATCTTCTACCCATTTGGTGACAACCACAGAACCACCAAACTCCTATGAATTTTTTTATTTCCTTTTCATTTGTCGACAACAATAGTAGTTTCAGTTCCATCAATTTTTCATAATTAATCAACCCCTTGTTGAAACCTTAGTTAAACTGAGAGGGGGGGGTGAATCAGTTTAACACCTTCAAGAATTTTTTAAAACTTTTCAATTAAACTTATTTACAATTTATCTTTCATGATCAATTTTATATGGAACCAAACTTATATGTGCAGAAATGTTAAGCTAATGTAACAGCAGAATTATGACAAGAGCAGTAAGTATTAAGCAGAATGAATAACCATATCAACACATAGACATCACACACAGAGACAACAGATATACATGGAAACCCATAAAGGGATAAAACCACATCTTATTATTGTTGTGATGTAAAGGCAAGCTCCAACTCCCTCTCACCACTGATTTTCTGTAAGCACCAACCTATAGGAGGTTCCAACCTCAAATTCTGCAAGCTACAACTTGCAAGGAAGCTTCAACTCCCTCTTTTTCATAAAAGAACCATTTGCTGATTTACCTTGGATATCAACTCTGTTCTGTACCTTTGATTTTTTTTCATTGTACTCCAATCTTCATATTTTCTTGATTATTTATTTTTCTTCAATTTTGCATTCTCTTCTCTTTTATCAATTTACTCAGAGAAATGTATCCATTTCAACTTTATAGTGGGATTTTTATCTATCTCCGGAGACTTGCAAATTACATCACAAACAATGTAAACAGTTAAAAACTTTCATTCAATTACAGTATAAATTTTGAACAATACTGCTCTCTCTCTGTCTTCCTCTCTCATTCATCAAAAACCACGCCTCACTTTTTCATTTCACTATATTCATTTTCCCTGTTCATTGCAGTTGCATAATTGCTGCCTGTACAACTGTCTTTTTAATCGAACACAAAATAACTCTTGGCGTTATCTGTACTCACAATATTTATCATGAAATAAGACCTCAACCATCAAAGATATAACCTTTGGTTACGCATTTAAAAGAAATACTTTGACTCATTAAATATACATTCCGGATTTTTCATTCTCATAAAACAAATATCTGCTCCCTTATCAAATGTTTTATAACCTTCTTAATAAACCATGGGTTTTATATTAATGAACAACCAACTAACCTCTGAAATATTTGGGCCCCACAGCATTATAAACTCTAAAATCTTCTACTCTATTCACCGATGCAATTAATCACTGTTCACCTTGAAATACCGATGCGATGTGACACTGTTTACCGGAACTCAAACATATATGCATCTTCATTTAGACCATATCGGGTTCGGAATTCAATCGCAATCGCAATCTTTTGATAACAAGTTTCGCGGCCAACTTTTCTCTAATGTGATTGGATGAGGGTCCCACAATATACAATAGCGAATTGTAATCACCCGTACCTTGATCTTTCATGTTGATTGACGTGCGACCACCGTTCGATGGAACTGCCTCAGATTGGATGGTGTACGTCAATTTCGCGCGGAGTTCATAGTTGACGATTAATGCGCGATGGCACGCGATGAGGGTGGTATCTCCAAACTGCTTAAGGCCACGTGTCAGCCGATGGCATTGATCGTGTTCGAATTGGAAATACAGCTTATCGTACAAAAGTGGTACGATGAAAACCGTCGGGTGTTCCAAACCCACTGTCACTATTCACGGCGCTCGTGGTTTCTTTCAGTTGCGCTCGAGGTTTCGTTCCTTCCTATATGGTTCTACTTTGTTTCTTAACTTCGTTCTTTTATACGTTTCAACACCTTTGTTGATATAAATTTTGCCCTCACTTTGTCTTCGCATTCACATTACTTCATCTGCAGCTTACATAGAGGTTAAATAACCCACTGTGCTCTTAATGTGATCGGACCATCGCTTCTTCCTTAACCTCTAACTCTACACTATCGACCCTCCAATCGACAGCATATTAACCACAGTGTTAAATAGTATATAATAATCCGATGTGCGGATACCTGTTTACTATTAACCCTTCTTTCAATCCTGATCTGAGGTTACTACTGGTGGGTTAACTCCTTCAGTTACAGAGAATCAAATGACAGATCAAACCCTCACTTCTTTCTTCTAACCGATTCAATCAACAGATACAATATCGACATTATTTAATATCGATTCCTCTCCTATGCATAGAGCCTCGTTCCAGAGCGTAGTATGTACTTGTCGAACCAAGTATATTTTTACAGAACTAAAGCAAACAGGGCACATCTTGCATCCAATTTCAAAGAAAATTATTTCATAAAGATGAATTTACTTACAGAATCTCTGTCTCTGGCCTGATCTTCAATGGAATGGCCTTTCCACAATCAAATGTTTAATACCTCCCAGCATTCCACTCTTCATAACATGTTCAATCAAACTCCTTAAGGCCCTTTCAACTTCAGTGCTCTGTCTCTAATTCCTCTGCTAATTCTACTTCAATTCCTCTGTTTCATCTGCCTCTGCTATTTCAGGTGCTCCTCCTTTGTGCTCCTTTTCCATCAATGACAAAATTTCCAACAATCTCCCCCTTTGGCATTGATGGAAACATCTTCACCAATAATCCAATGCTTCCTCTGCCTATCTGGCCTATCTGCTTTTCTGCCTATCTGGCCTATCTACTTTTCCTCCCCCTTTGACATCAATGGCAAAGGGTTGCACATCTCTTAGTGTAGATTCTATCTCTACATTTCCTCTCTCTGAGATCTTCTGACTTTGTACCCTACTGCTCCATGATAACTCTTGATATTCTGTTGATATACATGTTGCCTATTGATATTTTGCAGAGATTTCACTTTAGCTTGCACATTTACCCATAATTTAAGACATCCTTCATAAATTCTTCTATTGAGCTTTTCACTGTTCACATTAACAGTCATCAATATCCTCAATCTGATCTTGTCATTATTTAACCTTTTGCTTAGTCTGTCATTTTGATTTAAAGGAATGTCACTGCATTTTATTTGCTATGACAGTTGCAGAATCATTGCTGCCTTAAAAATAAATTCAACAGTTCTGATATAAAGATCTTTAGGAAGGCATCTTCAACTTCTTTTCTATGAATCTTCATGGGTTGATATTCTGATCTTGAGGACCTGTTTCATGCTCTTTGTGGATCTCCCCCTGGAATGATGTTTTCCCTTCTATTCTCCCCCTGAAACGATGCTTTCTCTTTATATTAGAGAGTAGCATCTACAGACGCTACCCCTAGTCTATCTCTCAGATATTCAAATGGTTCTCTAGCAAGAGGTTTTGTAAATATATCTGTTGTTTGTTCTTTTGTTGGCACATATTCCAACTTCACTACTTTTTGAGCTACTTTTTCTCTGAGAAAATGATACTTGATTGGAATATGTTTAGTTTTTGAATGAAGCATAGGATTTTTTGATATGCTTATGGCACTAGTATTATCACATTTGATAGAGATAGGTTCATCAATGCTTACCTTCATGTCTTGGAGGGTTTGTTTCATCCACATGACTTGTGTGCAACATGTTGCTGCTGCTATGTATTCCGCTTCTGCTGTAGATAGAGAAATAGATGTTTGTTTCTTGCTTAGCCATGCCACCAGGCTCTCTCCTAAATAGAATGCACCTCCACTTGTGCTTTTCCCATCATCAACACAGCTGGCCCAATCTGCATCTCTATATGTTGTCAAAATATTTTTTTTTCCTTTTGGATACCATAGCCCATAATGTGCAGTCCCTTGTAGATATCTGGATATTCTTTTAATTGCTAGTAAGTGATTTTGTTTTGGTGCTGCTTGATATCTTGCCACAAGTCCTACAGACAGCACAATTTCTGGTCTAGAAGCTGTTAGGTATAATAGAATTCCAACCATGGATCTGTAAATTTTTTGATCTACATCAGTTGTTCCATCATCTGCACAAAGCTTGCATCCAGTAGTCATGGGAGTTGACATAGGTTTGCAGTCTTCCATTTTGAATCTTTTCAACATCTCTTTTAGGTATTTTTCTTGTGAGATAAATGTGCCTGTGCTCTTTTGTTGAATTTGTAGTCCTAGATAGAAGGTAAGCTCTCCAATCATAGACATTTCAAACTCTGATTTCATCTCTTCAGCTAATCCTTTTGTTAACTCATCTTTTCTACTTCCAAACATGATATCATCTACATACACAACTACAATGAGAAGTTCATCTTCATTTGCTTTTATGTACAAGTTGTTTTCTACTCCTCCTTTCTTGAACCCTTGTTTTTGCAAGTATTTTTTCAGCCTTGAATACCATGCTCGAGGACCTTGTTTCAACCCATATAATGCTTTCTTTGATCTGCAAACATAGTCTACATTATCTGTTAAGGAGAACCCTTCTGGTTGCTCCATTTAGACTTCTTGCTCTAAATCTCCATTCAGGAAGGCAGACTTCACATCTATTTGGTATACCTTGAAGTCATGATAGAAAGCAAAAGCTAAAAACAGTCTGATAGCTTCCATTCTAGCTACAGGGGAAAATGTTTCATCATAATCAAGTCCTTCAACCTGTGAATATCCCTTGCACACAAGTCTAGCTTTATTCCTGATTACCTGTCCTTGTTCATTCATATTATTTTTGAATACCCATTTTGAGCCAATGACATTTTTTCAGTGGGTCTTGGAACTAGTTCCCAAGTGTTGTTCTTCTCAATTTGGTCCAATTCTTCATTCATGGCATTCACCCAATGTTTGTCTTTGTTGGATTCTTCAAACTTCTTTGGCTCTATTTGTGACAACATTGCTAAGTATACCTCTTCAGTTTGTTCAGTTAGTTGTCTTCTTGTCTGTACACCTACACTCTTGTCCCAAATGATTTGATTTTCTGGATGGTTCTTCTGAATGTATCTTGAGGAGCTTTTTGATCTCAAGTCTGTATCTTCTGTTGGCTTGATTATTTCATCATTATCTTGATTCTCTTCTTCATGAACTTCTGGAGGATTGCTGCAATCTGTACTTCTTATCTTGTCTGATAGTTCTTCATCAAATCTTACATCAATACTTTCTACGATTTTGTGAAGTATTTTTTTGTAGCACCTGTAACATTTACTCTTGGATGCATATCCTAAGAATATTCCTTCATCTGCTCTTGCATCAAACTTTCCCAAATTTTCAACATTATTTTTTATAAAAAACTTACTTCCAAAAACTCTAAAATGCTTGATTAATGCTGGTTTACCATGCCATAATTCATAAGGAGTCTTTTCACTATTTGGTCTTAAATGAGATTTTTTCAGGATATGCACAACTGTGTGTACTGATTCTTCCCAAAAGGTTTGAGGAATGTTACTCTCTTGCATCATGGCTCTGGCAATCTATTGTACAGACCTGTTTTGTCTCTCTGCCACTCCATTTTGCTGAGGTGTTCCTGTAATTGTGAACTTTTGCTTTATCCCATGCTCATTGCATAGATCTGCAAAATCATAATCTGTAAATTCACCCCCTCTATCTGATCTGATGCACTTTATCTTGCATCCTGTTTGATTTTCTGCCAAAACCTTGAATATTTTGAATTTCTCAAGTGCTTCTGATTTGTGCTTGAGAAATGAAACCCATATTATTCTGGAAAAATCATCTATTATTAGCATGAAATAGGATTCTCCACTTGGTGTTTTAGTTCTCGAAGGCCCACACAGATCCATGTGAACAAGTTGAAGAGGTATGCTTGTAGATAGCTTCTCTTTGGTTTTGAAGGATGTATGGGTCTGCTTACCTAGCTGACAGGATTTACATATTGTATTTGAAGGCTTCTTTATGGTTGGCATATCTTTGACTGCATTATTTTTTCTTAGACTTATGATATGATCAAAGTTTAGGTGTCCCAATCTCCTATGTCATAACCAAGACTCCTCAAATTTGTTAAGATGACATGCTTCATTTTCTTCTTTTACTATATGGACATTTATTTTTGTTCGAACTCCTTTGATCAGGGTTTTTCCAGTGGTGCTTGATCTTACTTCACAGTCTTGAGATCTAAAAAGAACTTCACAGCCTTTATCACACATTTGACTAACACTCAACAGATTTTTTTTTAGCCCATCCACAAATAGTACATCCTGGGCTTTTCCTTTACCATTGTCCAGACTGACTGAGCCTCTTCCTTTGATATTTCCTACTTTATCATTACCAAAAGTAACATTTCCAGATTTCTTTTCGTCAAAGGTTATAAACTTGCTTCTATCTCCTGACATATGCTTTGAGAAACCGCTATCCAAATACCATTGGCTTTTTAGATCCTGAGCTATATTTAGGGCCAAGTCACATTTATTCACTTTCTTTTTCCACTGCAAGCATCTTATTTTTTGGTACCTTTTCTGAGACGATGAACCATATTCTCTTTAAGGACATTTGGAAGACATATGTCCACTTTTATTGCATACACAACATTTGGATATATCTTTAGTAGAATTATAAGTAGGAATAAACTCTCCATGATTCATAAACCTCCTTTAGGTTTCAAACATCAGTCTTTGTCCATATTTCCTGCATTCTATGATTTTATGGCCAAATTCATTACAATAAAAAAAGTATCCATAAAAACAATTTGCATACTTGATAAAAGGTTGTCTTCTCCATATTCCTGCTTGAGTAAAACTTTTTACTCTTTGCATCCTTTGTTGGTTTGTATTTATTCTTCTTGTATGACAATATGCAGCAATGTGTCCTAATTTGTGGCAGGCATAACAAGTAGCATTTTTCATAGGAGGAAAAAATATCCTTTGTTGACTTCCAAATTTGACATATTCAGGAGTATACGAGCTTTTTCCAGTTGACAATTTATTTACTTCATCCTTTGTCATTTGAGCTTCCTCCTGGTTTTTATCTACTTTATTGCAGGATTCTTCTTCCTTTGAAATCTCCTGAGCTGCTTGGATATTCTCATCTGATTTTACAAAAATAATATTTTCTTTTTCTTTTTCTTTGCCTTTGCTTGATTCTCCTTCATAGCCTATCCCAGTTTTTATCAGAGGAGATCTTTGAGCATCTAGAATCTCATTTAAATTACCAAAGCTTGTTATTTGAGAAGTATCTATTTTCCTCTGGGCATTTTCTAATTTCTTCCTTAAGCAAACTACTTCTTCTTCCAACTTCTCTTGTTCCTGAGTTTTATCCTTGATTTGCTTAAGTAGAATATCCTCTACCTTCTTGGCTTCTTCAAGCTCTACTTTCAACTGAATGAGGGCTTCTGAATTTTGTTCCTCTCTTACATATTTGAGAAGAATGTCTTTCTATTTTTTTCACTTCAGTTTTAGTTTGTCAATTTCCTCCAAGGCACTTCTTAGCTCCCCCTCAAGGTCCACTTCACCTTCTTCCTCATCTTCTAAAAGACATTCTTCCAGCTCTTCTATAGCCATCAAAACAAATTCTGATGTTCCTTCTTCACTTGAGAATTCAGTTGACTCTTCTAATGCACTACTGTCTTGCTGAGCATAGAAATATTTTTTATTGAATCTCTTTCCTTTCTACCAGTTCTTAGATATGGTCTTCTCTGATTCCTGAGCCTTTATCCAACTTCCTGATAAATTTATCCTCTTCTTCATCAGAACAAGAGCATATATCTTCTTTTTCTTCTTTCTTCTTCTCGGCCTTAAAAGCTGTCTCCCTTACATTTGACTTCCTCTATGGTAGTCTCATCTCATAAGCTATTAGTTTTCCAAGAAGCTGGTTAATGGTCAAGGTTTCCCAATCTGTTGTTTCTTCTATGGCAGAGACCTTGGGATTAAAACTAGATGGCAAAGATCTTAGGATATTTTGAACAATTACACATTCTTGCATGGTTTCACCTAGTGCTTTCATATTATTGACAATTTCTACAATCCTTAAAAAGAAACTAGCAATATCTTAATCATCATCCATCTTTAAATTTTCAAACTGGGCTCTATAGACTTGAAGTTTAGCTGTCTTCACCTTTTTTTCTCCCTCATGAATATTTTCTAGAGTTTCCCACATTTCTTTGGCAGTCTTGATGTGAATTACTTTGATGAATTCTGCCTCACATGGTCCATTCAAGATTGCGTTCATTGCCTTTGCATTAGCCACAAAATCTTGTTTGGCTTCTTTCTCTGAGACATTTTCCTTAGAGTCATATCCAAATTCCACAGCAGCCCAAACTTCTATTCCTAAGGACATTATGTATGTTCTCATTCTGATTTTCCAGAAGGCATAATTTGCACCAGTGAAAAAAGGGGCTTTGTTCATTGAGGATCCTTCTTGACTAGCCATCCCAAGAACCTAGGATCTCCTTTCAGTTGTTAAACTACTACAAAAAGGAACCGTCTTTGACACCAATTGTTGAAACCTTAGTTAAACTAAGAGGGGGGGGGGGGTGAATCAGTTTAACACCTTCAAGAATTTTTTAAAACTTTTCAATTAAAATTATTTACAATTTATCTTTCATGATCAATTTTATATGGAACCAAACTTATATGTGCAGAAATGTTAAGATAATGTAACATCAGAATTATGACAAGAGCAGTAAGTATTAAGCAGACTAAATAACCATATCAACACATAGACATCACACGCAGAGACAACAGATATACATGGAAACCCGTAAAGGGAGAAAACCACATCTTATTATTGTTGTGATGTAAAGGCAAGCTCCAACTCCCTCTCACCACTGATTTTCTGTAAGCACCAACCTACAGGAGGCTCCAACCTCAAATTTTGCAAGCTACAACTTGCAAGGAAGCTTCAACTCCCTCTTTTTCATAAAAGAACCATTTGTTGATTTACCTTGGATATCAGCTCTGTTCTGTACCTTTGATTTTTTTTTCACTGTACTCCAATCTTCATATTTGCTTGATTATTTCTTTTTCTTAAATTTGTCATTCTCTTCTCTTTTATCAATTTACTCAGAGAAATGTATCCATTTCAACTTTACAGTGGGATTTTTATCTATCTCCAGAGACTTGCCAATTACATCACAAACAATGTAAACAGTTAAAAACTTTCATTCAATTATAGTATAAATTTTGAACAATACTGCTCTCTCTTTGTCTTCCTCTCTCATTCATCAACAACCACGCCTCACTTTTTCATTTCACTATATTCATTTTCCCTGTTCATTGCAGTTGCATAACTGCTGCCTGTACAACTGTCTTTTTAATCGAACACAAAATAACTCTTGGTGTTATCTATACTCACAATATTTATCATAAAATAAGACCTCAACCATCAAAGATATAACCTTTGGTTACACTTTTAAAAGAAATGCTTTGACTCATTAAATATGCATTCCGGATTTTTCATTCTCATAAAACAAATATCTACTCCCCAATCAAATGTTTTATAACCTTCTTAATAAACCATGGGTTTTATATTAATGAACAACCAACTAACCTCTGAAATATTTGGGCCCCACAGCATTATAAACTCTAAACTCTTCTGCTCTATTCACCGATGAAATTAATCACTGTTCACCTTGAAATGCCGATGCGATGTAACACTGTTTACCAGAACTCAAACATATATGCATCTTCATTTAGACCATATCGGGTCCGGAATTCAATCGCGATCGCAATATTTTGATAACAAGTTCCGCTGCCAACTTTTCTCCGATGCGATTGGATGAGGGTCCCACAATATACAATAGCGAATTGTAATCGTCCTTACCTTGAGTTATATTCTTGTTGATTGACGTGCGACCATTGTTCGATAGACCCGCCTCAGATCGGACGGTGTACGTAGATTTCGCGTGGATTCCACATTCGACAGTTAACGCGCGATGGCACGCGATGAGGGCAGTATCTCCAAACCGCTTAAGGCCACGTGTCAGCCGATGGCATTGATCTCGTTCGAATTGGAAATACAGCTTATCATACAAAAGCAGTGTGATGAAAACCGTCGGCTGTTCCAAACCCACTGTCACTGTTCACGGCGCTCGTGGTTCCGTTCAGTTGCGCTCAAGGTTTCGTTCCTTCCTTTATGGTTCCACTTTGTTTCTTAACTTTTTTCTTTTATATGTTTCAATGCCTTTGTTGATATAAATTCTACCCTTGCTTTATCTTCTCATTCACATTACTTCATCTGCAGCTCACACAGAGGTTAAATAACCCACTGTGCTCTTAATGCGACCAGACCATCGCTTCTTCCTTAACCTCTAACTCTGCACTATCGACCCTTCAATCGACAGCATATTAACCACAGTGTTAAATAGCATATAACAATCCAATGTGCGGATACCTGTTTACTATTAACCCTTCTTTCAATCCTGATCTGAGGTTACTACTGGTTGGTTAACTCCTTCAGTTACAGAGAATCAGATTACAGATCAAACCCTCACTTCTTTCTTCTAACCGATTCAATAAACAGATACAATATCGACATTATTTAATATCGATTCCTCTCCTATGTAGAGAGCCTCGTTCCAAAGCGTAGTATTTACTTGTCGAACCAAGTATATTTTTACAGAACTAAAGCAAACAGGGCACATCTTGCATCCAATTTCAAAGAAAATTCTTTCATAAAGATGAATTTACTTACAAAATCTCTGTCTCTGGCCTAATATTCAATGGGATGGCCTTTCCACAATCAAATTTTTAATACCTCCTAGCATTCCACTCTTCATAGCATGTTAAATCAAACTCCTTCAGGCCCTTTCAACTTCACTGCTCTGTCTCTAATTCCTCTACTGCTTCTGCTTCAATTCCTCTGTTTCATCTGCCTCTGCTGCCTCTGTTGTTTCAGGTGCTCCTCCTTTGTGCTCCTTTTCCATCAATGACAAAATTTCCAACACCCCTCACCTAATATTGCCTTAATAAAATGATTATATACAAAAAATAATATCCTTCCCCCTCCACATACAATAATATCCCCTTGTGACACCCCATTAAAAAAAAAAACAAGGAAATCCCTTATCAATTTATTTTGTAACCACTACCCCTACTAATTTTTTCTCTTTATTATGTGGGAAATGACTAAATATTGTTGGTATTCAGAGTTTGTACAAGCATTCAAGACAAAGAAATAATAACAATAAATAATACACACAAGATATTATATGGTAAAACCCTATCAATTTGTTAAGGAAACATCCAAGGGCAAGGCAAGGATATTATTATTAAGAGAAAATTTATAACCAGACTTATAACTCTCCAATATCTCACACTTCATAAATAAAGTAAGCATCGTTACATTGGTTATAATAACTATCATTTGGTTTTGTAAACTAACATTGTTAGAGAACCATAACAAAAATGAACTCAAGCAAATTTATTTTTTACATTTTCTTTTTATTCTTGTCATATTCTAATAATATCCACCGTGACAACAAGTTCCCTTGATACCTTTCCAAATTCCTTTCATCACCCTTTATGTGAGTCAAGAGAAGCTATGATAATCCAAACACCATTGTAGCTTCTCTAACAACATTTTCTTCGTAAACATGTCTCCACAGTTTTCTTGAGTGCCTATATTTTTAAGATATACTCCACCTCCATCAATGACCTTTCTTGCAAAATAGTACTTGTTATGGGCAATGTTACCCTAAGGTCTTGGGTTGATAAACATTCACAGATCAGGTGCATGTCATCACAGGAAGGACTCACTTAACCAACTTTGAAACTAAATGTTGCATACCTTACCTGTATATCCTTCGGTTGTAGAAGATCCCACGGGGGTGCAAACCCCCTGCAACTCTTTATGCTCCAGAACTTGCAAACCAGCAAAGAAAAAGCACAAAAACCTAGTTTTACAACATATATATGTTCTAGATGTCAGTGAAAAGCATGCACAATCTCATAAAAACAATAATAAATGAACGATTTAATATCATTACACATGTATAAGAGATAAATGACACGTGAGGATTAGGAACAAGATGGAACTTATTTTATTAATGACATGTAAAGTAAACAAATGTGGAGAGATCACCTGAAATCTGCCATGGCCTTCGAGCATACCATTCTCTGGATCCGTCCAGCCCTAGCCTCGCAAAAATTCTTCCAAGAATAGTGCACAATGGATGTCACATAGGGTGACTGAACATCTCGAGAAAACAATGGTTTCCTGAAAATATTTGGGAAGTGCAAGAGGCACAGGGAATATGTCAGACTTAGATAGGGCTATAATAGAGTATAATATCTATAATTATCTCTCTTCCTCCCTTAGGCCATTACCTTGAGGGGATTTTATACTCCCTCAAATTAGTTTTTTGAGTTGGGAACAATTAGGCCACGAGCTGGGGTAGTTAAGTTACAGGAACAATCGTAAACCCCGCCTCTAAAATAGGGAAATTATATATATATTTTTAATGTTTAAAAATTCATATGTGGTTCTCTATGTATGGACTCACATGTATACGCGGAAAAGTCTGGGCAGAGTTGCGTATGGGTTTTAAGAAACTGTTTTTTGAGAAATATGTCCAAGTCTGAAGGGAAGGGTTGCCCAAGGCCAATGCATAAGTGATCAAGTATATAATGGTGATAAATGATGCTATAACAGATGCCCACTAATATATCAGGTTAGAAGGGGTACATGATGGCCGAAATGTATTATGTGCATAGAAAGAACCTTGCAAGGACTAGAGAGGACTTCACTACATTTTAACCTGCCAAAAAAATCAATGAGAGAGCTCATAAAGATAACTCATGTCTGAGGTGGGTATACCCATGCTTAGTGAAATAAAATCATGTCCACATATAAAGTATGGAGCGGATCCAATATGTATACAAGTATAGCTGAAATGTAAAGTACATAGTGAATCATTTTATCACTGCCCAGAAGCATAAGTCAAAATCAGGTCCAAGTATCACATATAAAAGACTGATCAATGATGCTACAACAGATATCTGATCACAAAAGTCACAACTAAATCTCCAATTACCAAATCACAAGTGATGGAACAAATTCTAAAACAATCAACTTGGGAACCAACATATAGGATGATGTTGTGATGAAAATGCAACATATAAGGGTGGATGGTGTCACTAGAAAAAAAATAAAGGAGTTGTCAAAGTGAACCAAAGCATACTGATGCAAACCTGAGGTCTTCACTGATCACCCTGGCACAATTCTACACAATGGGAATAAATGAGCTGAGGTCAGCCATGTGAGAAATCGTTTGATTACCAGTCATTGATGTATACCATTAAAAAACATGAGACAACCCACCGATAATGATAATAAGTGTCAAGGTTCCCTATTACAATCTAACAAGTGTGAATGAATGAGTTGAATTCGGACACTTGAAAGAATCTATTAATCAGGAGGCAATGATATATCCTCACTGTCAATAGCGAAGAGTCTACCACTGATGACTGCAAACCCTAAGGTACTGAAAAAAGGACTCTAGACCTTATTCCCAGAGAAATAATTTGGAGTCGATGGGAAATGATCTACTGGAAGGGAGGCATTAAGGCCTTCCACATCATTCCAACGTGAGTGTAACCCGCAGGCCAGGATTTGGAAGGAATCGGACAAAGTAAAGTGAAGTAACCAACCCGAAGTATGTTTCTGGCATGTACAAGATGAAGCTAGTGCACAACACAAACCCTATGAACCAACCAATAATGAAAGCTGACAAAGAGGCGAGATATCCACTGATAGGGTCAAATGGAAATCAAGGTACTGCACGAATCCTAGGTGTGATAATGTAATCTCAAGTCGAACACAATGGCAACCACTCATTCAAAGACCCATTATGATGATAAAATTCTAAGCACAAGGTCACCTATCAATGATGTAAATAGGGTCAGGGTGCGGCTCTAGGTTTACTCTCAGAGCAAGATGTCGTAGTCGATAAGAGACAAACTCACCAGCAATAAGTCATTGGAGACCTTCTCAAATCGGCACGAGCAAAGGACCAAATATCTGATGTGATAGAACAAGATACTGACAAGACCAGGAAGGCCGACTAAAAAATGAGTCCAGAGGCACCGCAGAAAGGCCAACTCAGGTTAACTTCCCTTGAACAAAAGCACGACTCATGTTGACTATGGCAGCAAATGATAACTTTGTATAATTTTTTCATGTAGGAAGCATAAACAAACCCTCCATATGATTGGAAGACATAACCAACCAGGGGAGTACTGACTCAGAAACAAGGTTATGGCTTCTCCTAAGTCAAAAACTAAAACCTTCCCAAATGGAGAAAAGACAGCTTTTTTTGTGCTTTGTTCAAGGGTGACACAACTGACACTGTAGCTGCCATCAAGTATGGAATTAATATCTCGTTCCCGCTCTCTTTCAAAATATTTGATTTTTTTTCTTTTTCATATTTTCAAAGCCTGAAAAAGAATAAATGAATGCTATAGTACAATGTATAGAATGAGTGTCGGGAAACAGATGCACTAGTTCCTGGGATAGGAACAATCCTATGCTCAATGCAAGGTGGCAAAAATTGGTAAGTGACACTCAAAGGAATGTTCCATCCATGGGTAAAGGTGTCAAGTCACAGAAGCTAAGTGATTGCATGGTTAACTTGTACAGAAATACATGGTCAAAAGGGGGCTTAAACATGAGTCCAAATGAAGCCGGCTAAAGGCGAAGATAAACAAGTAGTCAATATGCAATGCAGTAACACAACTCGACAACATAAGGGAGCCTCTAGGGTAAATGGCCAGAATGAAGATAGCGAAGAAGAAGAATAATGAAGCTTCAACGCATAAGTCATGGCGGGACTAAAGAGGACTCCCGAGCCTACATAAATTGTAGCATGGGTGAAAAATGTTAGCGAGGAACTAACTAGGAAGCCCATGTAAAGGATGGCTCTACCATCAAGTCATGATTAAAAAATCGGCGAGTGAAATGGGTTAAGTACTCATGACATGATGGGATCGACCCTATGGAAAGTGATTAGAATGGAGGCTAGTATGAAAAAATGCAACGGAAAGTGAATTCCCTAACCTATATGCCAATTCGAAATCAAATACCTGCCATGGTAGGTCAGTGATCATGGTTCCGAAGAAAAACTAGGAAAATCTCGAATTCAGCAAAATGTACCTGAAAAATATATTTCCCAATGCTTACAAGCGAAATGGTTATACATCCTTAGTCAAATTCAAAAATTAAGCACAAATGAAATTTGTGAAAAAATTTCAAATTCTGGGCATAAATACACAATTTGACTCACATTTTGATCATTGTTACATTGCAGAAGTGGAGAAAGAGCTTTGGGGCAAAAATTCCTCTTCACAAATACAGAGCAACCAGCCACCAAATCATGCCAAATCAATCAGGTAAGCCTTAAACTCATCCTATTCATCAATTTCGTTCCTGTTTGAAGAAAAATTTTGGATTTTTGACCGTAGGAAAGATATTTTCATTGAAAACCTCTGTGCATACGCGGGTTTGTGTGGATGAACCTGCGTATGATACGCGACTGTGTACAAGCGAGGTTCCATATGCGCATAGTGAAAATTTAAAACTTGTATCTAATCAACTACTTAATGATTTTTCCCAGGATTTCCATCAGCTTGAGAGAGCGTGAGCATAGTGAAATTGACAAAGAGGTGATGGAGGATCAAACTTCCTTATATATTCTCCAGAATTGCGGATTGCTCAAAATTTTCAAAATGCCCAATATCAAAAGCAATGTTCGTTTGCTTCAAATGTTTGTTGATCATTGGGAACCGAAATAATATTGTTTCATAATTAATCATATGCCACTACACATAGAAGTGGAAGACATATACTTCATTATTGGACTCTCTCAAAGGGGAGACCTAGTAGATTTGCACGGAAAGCCTGTGGGAGGGCTTAACGTGGAAGATTATTTCCAAGTCTACTACGTGGACGATGAAAATAAGGTGTGAACACAAATTCCCATTAGAGATCTAAAAGATTTATACATGAAGATCCTTCTCTTTACCATTGGCAGAGTAGCAAAATCATCTTCTTTGCATCAGGCTTCATGTACACAAATGAGCATTGTTAGTATGAATCTTTCGTTGGAAAAAGACCACTTTAGCTACGCATAAAAAATAGCCCTAACATCAATTATGGCTGCCAATATCTTCAAATATGCAGTTAGTTGATCCAAATAAAGCTGCACAAATCCAGATCTATGCATAAAAAGACATTAAGCAATGAAAATGAAATGTTGCTCCATGCATCCAATAGATAAGACAAGAACAATATATTTGAAATAATTTTATATTAAAGGGGCACCTGAGAGGAAAACAAGAAAGGTGTTTCCAATTCTCCTCAATGGGATGGGTTCTTGAAAGTCCTCAGCATTTCAGATCTAAAATTTCTCTCTCTTGTTGGTGTAGAAAACCCAGGCAAACATGGAACTCAAAGGGAGCTCACAAGACAAATAATGGAGAATGTGACAATGATAATGGCTCAAAGTCAGACCAAGAGTATAGATCCAGAGTGATCTAATATGCAATGAAAGGTGACCAGTGAATGGGAAAACCCTTCTATTTATAACAAAATATTAGGGCGGTCTAGAACCTGGTGCATGAATAAAATATTATTAACCAAATTCTAGAACCACCTTTTAGGAATATTTTATTATATTTGTTGGAGGGAAAAGGATTTTTGACTTGGGTCAATTCCTTTATTTATAAATAATAAATAAATAAATGATTTATTTATTATTTTAAGGAAATGATGGAAATATAATTAAATAAATAATGATTTATTTAATTATTTATAAATGATTTAGTCAAATTTAACTAGGAATATTATTTAAATAAGGATTAAATAACTTATTCCTAGGAAATAATCAAATAAATAAGGATTTATTTAATTTATTTCCTTGTTTTGGGTTAAATATGACCAGGAATAATATTTAAATTGGTGTTTAACTAATTATTCCTTGAGGAAATATAAACAAATATAGATTTGTTTATTATTTCCTTTTTGGGGTTTCCTGTTTAGACCATAAACAACTTAATAAAGGTGTTTTACTAAGTTATTTCACATAGTGAAAGCATTTTACTTAGGGTAAAATTGGTCTTACATGGTGTACTTGGGTCCATCTAATGATAATAGGTTAGATGACCAAAAAATGGTGTAACAAGCATAGCAATGGAATGCTTGATTCATCTATTTGATTGGTGCACAGGGTTGCTAAGAAATATGAAAAAACAATTGACTTCAATCCGAAATACAAAGACTAAACATTTTGGATACGGTACAATCTTGCTGAAATTATTCTTCGAGAGGGTACCAGGGCTTCGACTCAAGGTCATCTCAACTATCAGCAGCTCGAGAGATCCAAGAATAGCCTGATGGGCAGATTTGATGAAGATATTGGGGGGAAGTGAGGTTCCCCGGACCACTTGGGATGATGATTGCTTCCAATGGTGGGAAGAACAATTCATCGTAGTGGAAGATTATCCCTATGCTGGGATGGAATTTCATGCAGATCCAGATCTAGTCCTTCCACCCAGTGTAGAATGGGGCGCAATCGGTGAGATTGCATTTTTTTATTTTTGATTATATGATTTTTTATTTTTTATTTTTTCAAATTATATGGAAAATGAAAAAAAGAAATTGATTGGACACACAGACTTACAAAATTATGTTGATCATGATGCAGATGTAGGACCAGTCAGACCAAATGGGTACCCAAGGCATAAGCATCGCAGAGGTGAGGCGGATGTAGAAGCCCTTGGCAAGACACTCCATGCAGTACAAAGAAACTTGGAGAGTTTGACTCGCCAAGTGCCTATGGCCACTATAGAGGACCTACCGGAGGCTGTCCAGAGATGGGTGGTAGGAGTACCACGAGACTGGGTGCAGTTATTCTGTCATGTAGTGACTTCCATTGTGTTCTATAGGAACACAAATGTTAGGCAGGGGCCTTAGGAGTAGATTATAGATAAGATCGGATGATTAATATTTTTTGATGATAGACATGATCGGGCATAAGCCCCAATTTTGTAGGACATGATGGTCCAAATTTTGTATAATTTTGAACACTCTGATATATATATATATACAATGATTTATATGATGTGATGTCTCAAATGTATGATAATGAATGATGTATTTGGTATATTTTTTAAAGTATTGAATGATTAATATTCCAATCAAGTGCTTTATTAGCTAATAAGTCTGACATCCAATTTTTTAGACTAAGGAATATGAATGAACGTGATAAATTGGAATGATCGTTGAAACAAACGTACCCTAAAAAATAGTCGATGTAAAAATGGGTCTCAGACACGATATGTGTTGTTCAATTACGAAACCACCAGTTGTGAATCCAAGAAAAATACTAACGAATAAACACCCAAAGATATTGCCTCTGAGAGTAGGTTGACCACTGCAGTGTGTTCTACTACATTGTTCGAAGTAGGACCAATGCAAACACCCCTTGAAACTAACAACTGACCGAATAGATAATGTATTACCCAAGCCGCGGAAACCAAGTTTCAGGTATTTCTACTAGCACCATTGGCGAAACCAAAGTGACTTGTTTCATCCAATATCACCTTCCAAAGCAGATCAAATTCATCAAAATCCAACCAAAAATTGAAACACAGATATGTACAAAAAATAAAAAATATACAACAAAGCAAGATGTTAGGCCTAAGCGTAGGCATAATACTTTTTCAAATAGAGCCCATTTCTGGGCTCCGCCAACTCGTTCCCATAAAAATTAACCAAGGCAGAGGCTCCTTTCTTCAGGACCATTTTGATGATAAAGGGGCCATACCACATAGATTTGAACTTGCCAGCCCTCAAGGCATCCTTCTCTTGGGCATAAACCAAGACAATGTCACCTTCAGAGAAAACCCTAGGTTTGACCGCCTTATCGTACTCAACCTTTACCCATTTCTTATGTGCCTCATTCATCGTAGCTGCATCTCAATGCTGCTCATCAAGATGTTCTAGATGGAGAAGGCATTCTTCGAGACTAGAAGTGTCAGCAAGAAGCTCAACAGGTAACTTAACAGATGGAATTTCACATTCAATAGGAAATATAGATTCCAACCCATAAGCCAGTTGAAATGGAGTAAAACCAGTTGTAGTTTTGACTGACATCCGATATGCCCAAAGTGCAGGATACAACATAATGTGCCAATTGGATCTAGCTTTATCGATTGTCCGTTGAAGAATTGTCTTCACGGATTTTTTCACGGCTTCAACTTTCCCATTGTCTTGAGGATAATAAGGAGATGAATTCTCCTGCCAGAAACCTAATTTTAGAGCCAATTCAACCATCATGTTGTTCTGAAAGTGACTACCATGGTTAATGACAATCTCTTTGGGGATACCAAAGCGAGAAATGACTTGATTGAAGAGGAACAGAGCTACTGTCTCACTATCATTCCCAAAAGTAGGCATAGTCTGAACCCACTTCATGAAGTAGTTTATGGCTACAATAATGTACTTGTGACCTTTAGCCGAAGGCGGGTTACAAGTAGTATAATCAATACCCCACTTTGTGAAGGGATGAATAGTGATGACAGGAAAGAGAGTAGCTGGATGAGCGCGCATCTTTCGAGTATAAACCTGACACGGATGACACTTTTTGACCGATTCCATACAATATTTGAAAATCGAAGGCCAAAAGTATTCGGCACGCAATATTTTTTGGGTTGCAGCAAGTCCAAATAAATGACCACCACAAGCTCCACTGTGGAAATCATTCAGCACAACCTCAGCTTCTTCGAGAGTTAAGCAGCGTCTAAGGAACAAATCGACTCCACGACGATATAAAGTGTCACCAACAATCAAATAATTTTTGGCTAAGTGACGTAACTTTCGGTGCTCATCTTTCGAAATGGCTGAGGGGAACTTCGCAGTCTAGAGATAAACTATGAGATCCCCATACCAAGGATCCTGTGAAGAAATGAGAAAAATATGTTCATCAGGAAATGATTCGTCATAAACAATATTTTCTCCACAGGGAAACTCAGAAATCAATTCCACAAAAACTAATGATTTCTTAGACTTGGCAGACATAAACTCAAGATCATATTCCTGCAAAATCATCACTCACCTACTGAGAACAAATTGAAACGGATTGACTGATGCCAAAACATAATTTTTTTGAAGGAGAATGTAATGTCTGAGCCGCTAAATAGCATGAACAACTTCCAAAGAAAGTTTCTCTATCGGAGAATACCGAAGTTCAGGACCTACCAAGCCTCGACTAAGGTAGTATATAACATGCTCGGAAATAGCATCATCTTCCTGAACCAGAACCATACCAATGGTAGATTCTACTGCAGTGAGATACAAGAGGAAATCCCTACTATAATTAGGTGGACTCAGTAAAGGAGCAGAGGTCAATGAATTTTTCAAAGCATCGAATGAGCATTGAGCAAAGTCATCCCAAAAGAATGGAACTCCTTTCTTTAGTAATCTCATAAATCCCTTTGCAATTTCAACATAATTCACGATGAATCTCTGTAGGAAATTAGCTTTTCCTTGTAGACTTTGAAGTTGAAAAATTGAAGGCTGGGGAGGCAACTGAAGTATTTCCTCAACCTTGAAGGGATCTACCTGAATCACTTCCACAGACACGATGAATCCCAAAAACCGATCAGATGTGACAGCGAAAACACACTTATTAGGGTTCAACCGAATTTTGTAATGCCGACATCGTTCAAAAACTTGACGAAGGTGAGAAGGATGATCAATTATCTTACGAGAACGAGCATCTAAATCATCCAAATATGCCTTGATAATACCTTTGATGTCGTGGAAGGCGTAAGACATGGCCCGCTGAAAAGTAACTCCAGCATTTTTTGAGGCTAAAAGGCATCTATGCTTCTAAGAAAAGGTACCCCAGGGACAAATAAATGCAATCTTATGTTGATCTTCAACACTGATAGTGATTTGATTATATCCAGAGAAACCGTCCAGGAAGGAGAAAATCGCATTCCCTGCACACTCATCGATAATCTGATCTATAAATGGTGTGGGATAATTATCTTTAGGACATGCTTTATTTAGGTCCTTGATATCGATGCAAACTCGAATAATTCCTTGTTTCTTGTCCATAGGAACTGGATTTGAAACCCACTCAGTTAAAGGAATGGGGTAAATGAAACCCTCCTTAAGCAGCTTCTCCACCTCAGCTTTGATAGATGTTTCCTTCCTAGGGTTGACTGGACGAAGCTTCTGCCTGATAGGCTTAGCATTTTCGTATATCTCGATCTCATGTTGGACAATAGATGGATCTATACCAAGCATTTCCTCAGAAGACCAAGCAAACGCATCCCAAAATTCTTGAAAGAGATCGGTGTAAGTCTGAATTTCCTTAGGGGAACACTCAGCTCCAATGAAGACATCCTCTATAATGTTGGGATCTCTGGAGATGTTCACCAGGGTAGTAGAAGAAATAACAACCATGTTCCCTTTAACAAAAAATTGTGTTGGTGCTAAAGGGTTCAGGACTGGGTGAACAGGACCTGAATACCGAGGGCTAGGGAAAGTTGATTCAACTTCTCGCAAGTCTGGTAGAAAGTAAGACCGGTGATGAAAATCATCCCACGGTCTTCCTACACCAGTCATTGCTTCGAGGATAGCCTCTTCATATGGCAGAGTGGTATCAAGGCAATCCTGAGCAGAAGATGAACTAAGAGTCCAAGACAGAGCCACATCTCCATCCAATTCCTCCGATGAAAGAGAAACTGGAATAAAATCTACAGAGTCAACAATAGATATATAAGCAATCTCCGCTGCAGACATATGAAATTCCATTCCACTCACTTGAACTTATTATAATGTGGAGGTAGGAGAAGGTAAGGTCCAAGGGTCCAAAAAATAATGAGTTCTGAAGAACTCTCTCCGAATAGGAACCATGGAGGATGAAATAGCATTGATGTGAACCGAAGGAGGCGGAAGATCAAAAGTACCCATCAAGGATGTATACATTCCAACCCCCAGATTCTCAACAGGTTGCTTGGTTTCCTTCACCAAAGGAATGGTTGAGTCAGAAGATGCATTCAGACCTACAAGAGAACAATCCATTTGGTCAAGTTTGACAATTCTCCCATCGTGAGGGAAACATACAATGCGAAATGATGAGGATGCAATAGCATCCATCTCATAGATCCATTTTCGCCCCAACAGAAGGTTATAGTCTAAGCTTGCATCGACTATCTTAACTTTGATATTAATAGTTTTTCCCCCAACACAGATGGGAAAAACTGGAAAAATACCATGCGGCCTGTGAAAATGACCATCAAACGCAGTTAGAAGAGTGGCTGAAGGAACAACTGCGGGAGATCCAATACCCTTCCAGCATGCAAGAGGCATTACACACGTGGAAGCGCCCTCATCAACAACCGTTTGAAAGATGTTGAATTTATGATAAGTTGACCTGATATGGAAAGCCATATGATGATGAAGTATCTTTTTCAAAGTCGACATGTCAAAGGTGATCATTAGAGAATTATTTGGATCAACAGCCCTAATAGTAGTGAGCAATGCACTCCTTTGCAAAGGAAATGACTAGAGCACCTCTAATGCAGACATGGCACAAGGAATCTGAGCCAGATCTTCTACAATCGAGTAGTTCTAGGTAGCCCTGGAATTAGGATTGATCATCGTACGCTTTAAGGACCCTTTTGGCATCCGAGGTATAGGCTCAACTACAGGCCTCATTATATGGAGTGGCTCAGCACTATCAGGAGCACCCTTAGCTTTCGAAGACTTAGCTTCGCCATAATCATGAGATCTCATAGCGATATCTGCGTGAGCACTCATCATGTATATGTTTGATATATTTTCCCCTTCCTGGCTGCCCCCAGAGGGAGCCCAAGTATTTGGATTCGCGTCAGCAAGTAATTGCTGCCCTTGGGAAAAAGGGTTTGTCAGCACAGCCTAGGAGCTAGAAGAACCCTATTGAGCTAACAAGCATTGCGCATCTTGAATTTTAGGGCAAACGTGCGTAAGATGGTCTCCAGTGCACAACTTGCATGGAAACTTCACTTTCTTTTTATTATCCTTCTTACCCTCTCCAACATGATCGATGGATTTGTTCACATTCCCCTTCCCATCCTTGTCCTTTTTCTTGTTATTCTGTCCCTTCTTCTTCCCATCGAATTGTTTATTTCCTTTGGGGTTAGAAGTTTGAAAAAAATTAATTCCCAAGGGTTGAGAAGGAGATGACACTTAAGGCACAGCTTGACCAAAAGGAGAAGATTGTATAGACAACTATTGCAATTGACTTAGCAGGTTAGCCGTACTGCTATCGATCGAACCGATAATCCCATCACCATGAGGACCAGGTGTAGTTTTTGCTAAATATAATTTGGAGTGAGGAGCGTCTGGCAAAATTTTGTTAAGGACTCCAGACTGAGAATAAATCAGTTCTAGCTGCTGAGCCCTAAAAATAGCCTGCTCTTCAGAAAATACCCCTGAAAGGGATACATCCTTAGAAATTTATGGTTTTAAAGATTTCAAAAACCATTCAAGAATGAATTCATTCGGGATTTGGGCTTTAATGAGCCTCTTCCTTCTTCACTATTCCTGAATATGATCAGAAATGTGAGTTGCCTTATCCTGCTGAAAATTGGCCAGGAGGTCAGTCGCGGAGTCATAACGGACAAGTAACTGAAAATGATTTAAGAACATAGTAGCCAACTCTCCAAAAGTATCAAAATTTCCCCCAGTTAACTCGATGTACCATTTGTCTGCATTTCCTGTAAGGTTTCGTTGAAACAATCTCAACCTAATCGAATCATTGATAAGAGAGTTTGATGAACACCATAAATGGAAAGTGGTGATATGATTCGCCGGATCCTCACCAGTCTTCTTTTCAAACTTTGGAATTTTTGAAGGGAGCTTGGTGGGGACCGAAGGCCAAATCAAACTATACCAAATAGGATTGTTAGTCAATTTCGATAGATCTGGCAAGTTTAACGTTGCCAGAAATTCCATCCCCATAGGAAGGATTCCCCACATTCTGAAAAGAATAACCTAGATTTGTTGAGGCACCAGGTTGCCAAATGTTGTTCATAGAAAATGTTGGGCCATAAGAAAATCCTTGCGACCCAACATTTAGAGAAGGACCCCCTCCCAACATAGAGCTACTATACACAGGAACATTCCCTCCAACCGAGGTATTGAATGGATAAGAAACCCTTGGTAAGGGTTCCAAGCATTTGCAAATGGAGAAAAAGCCTGAGAAGCACTCGATGAAGGGAAAGGAACATTCCCTTGCTGACCAATGAAGAAATGACTCCTTGCTCCTAATTTTGTAAAATCAGGGTTCCATCCCGTAAATACATTAGATCTTTGACCTCCAGAAAAAGGATTGAAACCTTGATTCTGAGAGGTAAAAGGCATGGATCCTGTTATGGCCTAAATCTACCTCAGGCTGAGGAAGGAAACATCTAGGGTAACATCAAACCACGCTTAACCTGGTAGCTAGCCCTACCAGATCAGGAGAGGGCTCTCTCCTAGTCAATATCAGCAAAAAATTATCAGTGAGGCTTGAGATGACTTGAACGAAGGCTGATTTTAGGCTAGGTATATTTTCAAAAGAGTTTACTTTGATTTTGAGGGTGTTTGTTGGATCAAAGGGAAAGGAAAATTTTGGGTCTGGGGAATGAGGCCCAGTTTTGCAGAGATCTGAATGGGGCATGGTAGGCAATTGATTTGACACTTTAAATTTGAAGGAAATGGAGAGTTGATACAGGTGAAGAGCTGAAGAGGGCAAGAAACCTTCAAGGATCCTCTCCAAACAGCTGAAAACATAGAAAATTAAACAAACCCTAGGTAGAGCACTGCAAATTCTAATGAATTCTACCTTTATCCTTGTTTGTTTAACTTAAGAAGAAATAAGAGGGAAAATGATACACATAAAACACCAGTAAACTCACATTTACAGAGAGAAACACACTATCAAAGCAAAGTACCACATGAATCCCATGGAGTGTTGCAAACCCTAGTCTATTCCTTTGCCAAACTGCAGAGATGAATGTACAATGACGCTCAAAGAAATCCCAAACGTCCAACCCTACTAATGACTGAAAAACCACAAGATATAGACAAACAACCACTCATCCTAGCTTCTAGAGGTTGAGCTCACAAGTTTAGGAGCTATTCCAACAAAATCTAAACTAAGAACTAGAAAGTAGGCAGTGGAACAGCTTGCCTCTATAAACTAGGAAATTGATTCATTCAGTTGCAATTCACCTTTTGATAGATGAATCTACCTGCATGAGGGAAAATTTAACAAAATTACATCATATTACATCATGAGTTTGACATTTAAAAGTAAGAAAGTCAAACTGTCAAAAACTAGGCGAAAAGCAGAGTTACTAAGTCAAAAATGAGCAAAATCCTCCAATGCGCCGCGCTTGATTTCTCTATGCATCACGCCAGTTTGAAGCTGATTTTGGAGGCCTTCCCAGTGCCCAAATTTTCCCCAAGTGGGCTTGTTGGAAAGGTCTTCCTGTCTAATTTCCAACGCAAGTGGAATTTCTGAATTTGGCTTCCATTTGCCCCTCCAAAACTGATTTCTCCCAACACTTCTTCCTGTGTGTCCAAAAAGGGGTGGAAAGGTCATTTTTGGGGTGTTTTTGACCCTTCTGGAAGCCAAAAACCTGTCAAAATCTCTTGGCCATAGGTAGGCATGCACAATTTTCCATGAAAAATCCAAAAATGCTGAGTTTGCATCAAAAGGAGCCCCCAATCATAAGCGCGCGCCAAGTGGCATGGCGCATAGAGCTGAAAAGTCTGTTTTTAGGCCAAAAATTCAAAATTTGCAAAAAGTGTCCCAAATTTTTTGAAATTTGGGCTGAGTGTCTTCCATTATGTACTATTCTGGGCCAAGGAAGCCTCAGCCAATATTTGAAGTCTATCATGCCTTTTCCGATGCTTTGAGGCCTTTTTCAACTTGGCCTTCAAAATTTTGATTCATGCCTTTCAAACATGATTTCTTGCCCAATAATGATTAGCCATGTGCCTCAACATGTTCTTTTCCTTGTTGGCCTTCTCCAACACCTTTTCCAAATTAATATTTACCCTTTCAAGCCAAGTTTCACGATCAGCCTCAATCTCCTGCTCAAGTGATGTCATCTCGGTTTTTCTCCTTTGGGCAGCTTGTCGGTTCTCATGTATATTTTGCAACTCCATGATAGTTTGCTGATCCTCTAGTTGTTTGTTTCTCTACTCAAGGTAGTTGATTATCCACTGGGCTCTTTGAAATTTGAGGGACAAATTATTTATTTCCGCCTTCTTCTCCTGAATGATCTCCCTGAACTTTGAGCTTGGTGAGCCCAAATCAGTGTCATCATCCTGAATGAGGATGAAATTTGTCTCCTGTTCTCCTGAAGGCCCCTCATCATGTATTGGCCTCTTACCCTTGTGTTGTACCTATACTGCTGATGAAGGAAGTGAGACCCCTTCCACCCCGGGTGGAGATAATACTCGCTTGGCTGCTGCAAACAATCTTTTAGTGCCCTTTTGATAGGTGACATACACCGGCACACTAGCAGTCTGTGTCTCATGACCCTCCTACTGATATGAAGTTTCACCTGTCTCATGGAAAGCTTCTGGAGGAACCTAAGGGGCTATGAATAACTCATGAGAAATGAAATCCTCCCATGAAATAGCCTGCAAACCAAGTTGATGCATAACCACAATTTTGATGAGTGCAAAGTGATAGATACTATTATACTGCTGCTCAGGAGTTTTCCTTTGCACTAGGATGGTCATCTTCTCAATATTCCGGCACATGAAGTAAGGGAGGTTCATCATTCTCACCCTGGTAAAATGCATCAACAACCTGATGTGATAGGCATAGAGGCAAGAAAACCGGCCCTCACAGCTAAAATATTTGATTATGAGCTTCATCAAAGGAGAGTATGAATATTTCAGGAACCGAAAGGGAAAAACTCTACTGAGTTGTCTCAAAAAACTAGGCTTGATGTATGGCTCATAGTGTTCCCTGTCAACTTGCTGCCTTTTGTTCCATTTCTCTCCGACATTTGGAATACTGGTTGCTAGGGAGATAGACTCAGGTGTCAAGGTGAATGTCACACCTGCAAGAGTGACTTGGCCATTATGCAAATGAAGCACAAACAATCTAGCCAACTCATGATGATACTGGACTCTAGCAACCATCTCACAAAATTGGTAAGAAGAGTGTTTTTGAAAACATGTGATAGCAAGAGGGCAGGCCTGCAGCTCAGCAAGTGAAGTAGGCTCTTCCCTAACATGTTTACCACTCTTGTGAGGTCTCCTTGGTGCATGAAATTTGGTTGTAGAGTCATTGTCTCGGTCATAAGAGGAATCTGTCTCCATGTTTGCCAAATTCTGTGTTGTCTTAGATGAGTATGAGGAGTTTTAGGTGTCTTTGGTTTGCTGCCAAGTTTATGAAAATATGTGAGGGACTATGAAGGGAGAGGGTAAGGGGAATTTTGGGATGTTGCCAATTGAAATTTGGGGAATTGAAGGGTTTTAGGGACAGTCTCTAGGATTTTTGGGATAGTATTTGGGGTTTTGGAATCTTGTAGCTAGGGTTTGGGATGATGGGAATTGGGATAGGAAATGAGTGAATTTAGGGATATGGGGGATAGGGAAACAGGTTGATGAAACTTAGAAAAACAGTGAGGAAATAAAAAGTGAGGGAGTGATGGCCACAAAAAACCAATGTATAAACCCTAAGGAAACATTTCTTGAGCAAGGAAATAGGGTTTCAATTTTTTTTTATTAAATCCTCATAGACATCATAAGACACAGGTTCATTGGCATTGACAGATTTGTTTGACTTACTTGGACTGGAGGCAGTTGAGCAAATTTGAGTTTTGAATGAAATCGTGGTTTAAAACAGTTGGAAACTCTACACGCCGCGCCACCAACCCAACGCGCCGTGTCGGTTATGTGTGTCGTGCGCGTGTGTTTTTACCACTGCGGAGACCAACCCAATGCGTCGCACTGGCTCTATGCGCCGTGCCATTCAGCCTATGCACCGCGCATCTGAAACTTGCCAATTTCCCTTCAAACTACTCCCTTTCTCCAATCACGGTTCTCCTTTGCTCACTCTCTCTTCTTGGAATGCAAATGAGCCTTTGAAACATGAATATGACTTATATACCAAAGACCTTTAATTTTTCACTTAAAAAAAAAACCCACTTTGTAATGTTTACCTTTGACACTTTTTAAAACTCTGTTTTAAGCAATTTGCTTCATTTTGGCTCTAATTGACTGAATAACTTGCTTTTTTTTTGTCTTGCAGGGAATGGATTTGCTGAAGTTTTGACAAGGTGACCAGGGTTGCCAATGAATTTATTTACAAATGAGAGAACTTGAAATTACATTACATTTATACATAAAAAGATAAAATACTCTATTTTTTCTCAAAACAGAGTTTTGAGGAAAAATACATTTCTAGGCATATGATGATGAAATTTTTAGTACTGGAACTTTATTCAAACTCCTCACGTTCCTGCTGACCATTGTTGGGCACTTTGAAGACCTTATTGATGAAACCCTAGACCTAATGTGACTGAAAACCTAAACAATGACTCTTACAAATTTAAGGAAAAAAAGTCAGTGCAGATGATCTGATGAAAGAAAATAGGCGAGCAGGTAAAGGACATGAGGGAAAATGTATAAAAATCCACCACTGTCAAATGATCCATGCTCCAAGAGAATTTTGATCACTGACAGAGGGATGAAGATACTGACACTAACAGATCCTAAGGAAGGGTTTGAATGAGGGATATGCCCACTTACAAAGGGGAACCCTTGAAATGAAGCTGATCCACTAGCCATAGAAGGTATGGGTGCGGAGACAACTGAAGCAGCAGAAAAGGAGAAAGAAGGAATTTCACTAATGGGCATTCCATAAGAAAAGGGACTAGATTGACGTTTTCAGAGCCAAGCACAACAACACTAGAAGTGATTGTCGATATGGCAATAGTTCCTCCCCCTTCAATAGAAAGAGGAGTCTGAACACTTGCACTGCTCATAGCCAAAACTGTGTTCCCAGTCGTGGCCATCGAAAGAAAGGGATATGATGGAAAAGGACTAGTCAGTCTCTAAGACTCAGGCCCGATGTATCGAATAACATCAAGACAACTAGCAGGAAGAGGAGATGGAAGAGACTCAACAGGCTGAGGAACTTCCTCTACTTCAACTTATTCTACTGGAAATAAAACTCTAGAGATGAGTGGAGAACTCCTCTCTAAACTGACACTAACACCAGAACCACCCACAGAAACAACAAGCCCTGACGGAGGATCACTCTCCGCTGCGTTCAAAACCACCGGGTTAAAATCACCCACCGAATTACTCCTACGCCTTCTTGAAGAAGGCTCGACACTCGTGGGAGAAATCCCACGAAGCCTCCTCGATCGACAAGGCGCTCGGCCAGCCACTTTAAGAGATTAATTTTAGACTCAAAAAATATAAGAAGCTAAGAAATCTAGGAGCAAAGAGCACACTCTAAAAAGTTCTTAAGATACAGCCAGGCAAGCAGCTCTCAGGTATTTCCGCTCCAGGTGATGAGGATCGGACACCCAAATACAAGAAAGCGAAAATAGGACCTTCCGAAAATATTCTGGGGTAAGTACGCCCCAGGCCTACAAGCAAAGGTAACAGAAACAGTTACGCTGACCTCCTAACAATAGCCTTTGCCAGTGCAAGTCCCCAAGCTTCACAAGGGAACCCTCCAGAAGTACTGATGGAAGTGATGCAACGTCTGTCTCAGGTACCATGGGTATTCCCCCCCGTAGTCACCTGTGTGGTCCCTAGGATAGAAAACTAAGGGCACCAATCCGTATCGCCAGTCGGACAGAACAGTATTAGGTCAAGATTCAGAAAATAGGAAAGGGGGTATCTCTCTTCTCTGCTTGCACTATCCCTCGTGCTTGAATCTCTGGAGGAGAGATTTCTCGGTCCACTTAATGGTGTTGGATTTCTCTCTTTAATAAACTTTCTATGTTTAACAATTTGAGCAGCCTTGGAGAGTTAACTCTCCACTCACCTAATCCAAGGCCTTACAACCTAGCTAGTTGGTGTATGATTAATGACAATGATACAAAAACTTCTAGTTGCTTTTAATTATAGCGCTTGTTTTAAATTGGTTATTACTTAAGTCAAGGGTATACAAAAGTGAAACTGATGGTGTTTGTTGATGCAGAAGAAATCAATCAAAACCTAGTTACATGTAAATGCAACAATTTCCTTTCGATGAAAAGAGATCTCTATATGGGTTCTACGAAACTATGTAAGCAAAAACTTTATTTTCTTTACATTTACTCACACTTCACACAATTCAGAAAACTATGAAAAATACTAAAATGACTCAATGAACTTAATGCAAACTACCAATGATATGCAAATTCTAAGATGCTAACTTTGAAGAAGAAAAAAGAGTCTCTAGAAAGACAATGCTTCGATCACTTTTGACAGCAAAACAAGGCTAGTTCCAAACAAAACTCCTATGCATAAGAGTGCCAAAATGTACTTGATGCAAAAGAGAGAAATAAAGAAAAGACTTCCTTCAAAACCAAGCCAAGAACCAAAGACTATAAACCAACAAAAAGCTTCAAAAGATATGAAGAAACCATAAAAATGAACTCAAAGAAAAAGCTACGGAAAACAAAAAAAGTTTTTTGGGATTTTCACTTATAATGAAAGGAAAAAATATTTCAAGAAGACAAGCATAAAACTACCCAAGAACCGGAATCAAGAAAAATGAGTCTCAACAAGGCTTCAAAGTGCTCAAGCCAACTATGCTAATTTCGTAGCGGGACTCAAATGAGCAAGAAGAAACACAAAACTCAAATAATTTTTTCAGTACAGTAGCACAATCTTTCAGCAAACAATGACTCAAAAAACCAAAAAGAGATTCTTCAAGATTCACAACAAGGCTAGTTCAAGAAATAAAGAAAACCAAGATAGTCCAAAAGAGAAAAAACAAAAAGTGAAGCAATGCATAGGGCCAAGAAGAGAAAACAAGCAGGGGCTCACTGTTCTGAGTGGTCAGAACAGCCAAGAACTTCAGGAAAAGATCTTGGTGCTTCAGCCGCAATTGCAATGACATAAAACAGGAAATTTTACCAAATGGTTAGGTTTTCACAAGAATAAGAGAGAAATGGATATGCAACCACCTTAAACACAGTCCAGACACCTTAAAGACACCATGGGAATGGTTCACCACAGACAGAAAAGACTACAGAGGTTGGAAACTCAAATTTTCAAATTTTTCTAGGCATACGCGGTTTTGCAGTATGCAACAAGCGTGTATACGCGACTGTAACCAAGGAAACTCGTGTATACGTGGGTCCCTTTGGAAAATACAGGAGGTATACGCGACTATGCAGAGACTAAGTTTTGTATGGAAAAAAAGATAAGGAAAAAAGAAAAAGTTAAGCTTGATCAAGGGACCAGGTCTTCTATATCATTGAAAAAAGACTTACTAGACTATAAAAAGTGATAAACCTATCAAGTTACCTACAAGACAGATAAAACAACCCAAACTAGGAATTACATGGATGAAATCCCTAGTGGTGTCACTATTTCTGTTATCAGGGGCATTTCATCACAGGAATGACTCACTTAACCAACTTCTATGCTTTAAACTAGAAACTAAAGGTTGCATACCTTACCCGTATATCCTTCGGTTGTAGTAGATCCCGCAGGGTGCAATCCCCCTGTAACTCTTTATGCTCCAGAACCTGCAAACCAAAAAAGAACAAGCACAAAAACCTAGTTTTACAGCATATATATGTTCTAGATGTCAGTGAAAAACATGCATAATCTCATAAAACAATAATAAATGAATGATTTAAGATCATTACACATGTATAAGAGATAAATGACATGTCAACATCAGGAAAAAGATGACACTTCTTTTATTAATGACATGTACAGTAAAAAAATTTGGATATATCCCCTAAAATCTGCCATGACCTTCGAGCATACCATCCTCTGGATCCGTCCAGCCCTATCCTTGCAAAAATTCTTCCAAGAATAGTGCACAATGGATGTCACATATGGTGAGTGAACATCTCAAGGAAATAAGGGTTTCCTGAAAATATCTTGGAAGTGCAGGAGGCACAAGGAATATATCAGACTTTGATAGGGCTATAACAGAGTATAATATCTATAATTCTCTCTTTTCCTCCCTTAGGCCATTCCCTTGAGGGGATTTTATACTCCCTCAAATTAGTTTTTTCAGTTGGGAATAGTTAGGCCATAGGCTGGGGTAGTTAAGTTAGTCTATGTATGGACTCGCGTGTATACGCAGAAAAGTCTGGGCAGAGTCGCGCATATGGGTTTTAAGAAACTGTTTTTTGAGAAATATGTCCAAGTCTGAAGGGACGGGTTGCCCAAGGCCAATGCATAATTCATCAATTATATAATGGTGATAAATGATGCTATAATAGTACTTTATATTGATATGCTTAGTCTTACTATGATAAATGGGATTTGTAGCCAAATCTATAGCACTTTAGCTATTGTGTAATACAATTATGATGTTTTTCATTCTTCTAATTTCACCTAGAAGGCCATTCAACCAAATTATTCAGCCAAATTTCCTATTTTCAAGAATGTGAGACAATAATGTACTCTACCTCTATGGTGGATAAAGCAATTGTTTCCTAAAGTTTTGACCACCAACTAATAGATCCCCTGCAAGAGTATAGACATATCCTAAACTAGACCTCCTCTTGCCAAATCACCCACAAAATCTGAATCAACGTAGCCACAGAAATAATCATTACAACCATTAAAGTTGATGAAATAAGTATGTGTTCCTTTCAAATACCAAAGCACCCATTTTAGTGCATTCTAAAGTTCTCTTCCTGGATTTTCCATGTACCTGCTGGAAATTCCCACCGCATGTGAAATATCTAGTGTATACATACCATTGTATATGTAAGACTTCCTACAACATTAAAATAAGGTACACTAGACATATAATCATTTTCTTCCTTACTACTAGGACATAAACCTAAAGAAAGCTTAAAATGGGAATCCAAAAGGATATTTACATGTTTCACATTACTCATCACAAATTTTACAAGTATTTTCTCAACATACTTCCATTGTGAAAAACCTGAGCTTACCATTTTTTCTGTCTTTATGTATTTCAATGTTGGAGATTTGTTTTTTTGCTCCTATATCCTTTATATCAAAATACCTAGCCATCTAAGCCTACAACCTGTTGATCTCATCCACGATTTTTCTTGCAACAATCATATCGTTAACACATAACACCAAGATAATGAATATATCATTCAAAATTTTGAAATACACGGAATGGTCATACTCACTTCTAGTATTATTTTGGCACATAAGGAATCTAACTTCTTTTACCACTGCTTGAGTGACTACTTTGGGCCATACAATAATTTCTTGAGCTTGCAAACTAATATTCTTTTATGATGTTGCATAAAACCCTTTGGTTATTCCATGTATATCTCCTCATCCAAATATCCATGTAGAAAAGTTGTTTTAACATCTATTTTCTCTAACTCAAATAAATAAAATCAACCAATGTCAACACAATACAAATAGATACAAGCTTAACAATTGGTGAAAAATATTTCATGGAAATTTGTACCTTCCATTTGAGAGTAACCTTTTTCTATGAGTCTAGATTTATACCTTTCAACTTTACCGTCAACACATTTCTTCAATTTGTAGACCTATTTACATCCAACAACCTTTCTATCTTTAGGAAATTCTACCAAGTCCAATTTTTTTTTTTCTCTAAGGCATACATTTCTTCTTTTATTTCCCCATTGCATTTTGCACTATTAATATCAACTAATGTTTCCTAATAACAAAAAAATTCCCCATCATTAGTAACCAAAGCAATAGATGAAGTAAAATCAATATACTTTTTAGGATGATTTTTCTCCTTTGTAGATCTTCTTGATTGTTATTGTGAAATTTCCACATTTTCCTTAATGACTTCAACATATTTGACTTGTTTTCTATCATAAGATTATTCTTGCTTCCTTGTGTCTATAAATGTTTGGGTGTCCTACTGAATGTGTTGATTTAACGAATCATGTTCTTGTTTCAAAACATATTTTACGTTGTTTGATTTAATGGGAGGAGATTCATCAAATATCACCCTTGTTGATAATGATTTTGTGCGTAGTCGAATACCACAATATATATTCCTTAGCTACATCCTATAACCATCAAAGATACATTTCTTCGATCTACAACCTAACTTATAAGGATGATTCTTAGGAGTAAGTGTGTAAACTTCACAACTAGAAAAAATTAAATTTGAATGATCGCAGGGATGGTCTATCCAAACCTCTTTAGGGATTTTGCAAATTGTTTTGATTGATGGTGATTGATTTACAAAATAACAAGCAGTAGTGACTACTTCTACTCATAACTCTTGTTGCAAAATTACATTGCTAATCATGCTTCTTGCTCTTTCTAGAAGAGCCATGTTCAAGCATTTTGCTATGCCAGTTTTTTGGGGAGACTATACAATGGTTTTACCTTACCATCTCATTACTTATTTGCAATACTTTTTGAATTCTAAATAACTAAACTCACCTCTATTATTTGTCCTTAAACATTTTATTGTTTTTCTAACCTTTTTTTCTATCATTACTCTATATTGTTTAAAATTATTAAACGTGTCATATTTCCTTTTTAATACATAGACCCACACTTCTTTAGAAAAAACATTTATAAATGTTACAAAATATGATGATCCTCCAAAAGAAGCAGTAGGTGTTGTCCTCCAAACATCAAAAGGGATATAATCAAGAATTCCTTTTGCTAACATGACTGACTAATTTAAATTTTTGTTTACACTATTTTCCAAATATGCAATGTGATCCAGGTGGATATTGGTGGCCACCTACCTATTCCACTTGAACCCCCACCATTGTTTCTTTCTGTTTTTAATTTCCTTAATTGTAGGCCCTAACTTCCGGAGCCGTTTTGAGGCCCTAAACGACGTTTTTCCTGGAACAAAATAAAACATGAGTCTTTGACTCATGTTTGTAGTCCTCGGATAGATATTTCTAACGAGGTATTGTGCATGTCAAATGAAGACCGTATACCAAAGTTATTACCCTGGAAAGTTGATGTGCCAATTTACCCCAACGGGGCCCACAAATTTGGCGATTCATCTCCTAGGGTTATGTTTTTGGATGTTTATGGTTTTTCATTGTTTCTAAATAAAACATAGGCCCTTAAGCCTCATTGTAACACAATTTAGAGGCATGTAGCTGCCACATCTCTTCTCAGAGATAAGCTACCATCGCCTAAGATAGTTTATTTCCATTTTGTATGTAAGTGTATTTTAGATCTTTGATATTAATGAAATGGAGTTTTATTTATGTTACATCTCTGTGTTTATGTTTATATCTGTATTATATTGCGTTCTCACATAAGTCTGGATCAGTGATATCAGAGTGGTCTTCTCTTTCTCTATTTTTCTTTGCATGTCCCCAATGAGGTTAGGGTACAAGGTGTTAGGGCTCGAACGGGTTGAACCTTTGCAAGATCAGCCTCCTAAACCACGACAACCTCTCATGGCAGAAGAAAAGAAAGATGAGGGAGTGGGATATCATTTCAAAATATTTCTCTAGGAGGCCCTCGAGAAATAGAGGAACGCAATAATGCAAAAATTTCCCAGATCCTTCAACGACTACCCACAAGAAACACATCTTCATCTAGAAGCCACTCTAAAGGCGCCACTCCTTTTAAGGTACAACTTAACTTTGACATTCCCATATTTGAAGGTTAGATAGATGCAGACGCCATATATATATGGTTAAATCTATTGGAAGGTTATTTTCGGTTCAAGGCTTTTCCAATCATGAAAATATTACTTTTTCACTCCTCAAAGTTACCCCCCATGTCAAGGACTGGTGGGAAACTTACTGTGAGCAAAAGGATGAGAGGGAATCCTCATTGTTTTCATCCACACCCACTTGGAATTTTTTTTGAGATGCCATCAAGGAACAATATTACCCTTTCGGGAGCTATGAAGATAAGTACATAAAGTGGACCACGTTGTGGCAGGGAAGGGACCAAGTTGTGTCAGAGTTCACAAATGGGTTTCATGCCCTTCGCACGAATATGGGTATCAAGGATTCTGAGTGGCATTTGGTACTCAAGTACCATGATTGTTTGCATAAGTACATCCAATATGAAATGGAGTTCCTGGACATCTCCTCTCTCAGTGTCTCATATCGATATGATGTCAAGATCGATCAAAATTTTAAATAGAAGAAGTGATATTTTGGTTATGTGAATCCGAAGCAAGGGAAAGACTCCCCCAAGTTGCAGAATGAAGTTCAAGACCAATGTTGGGCGACACAGGAAAACCCATCGAAGATGAAAGCAAAGAACAACACCGTGAAGACAAAGAAGGACACAGGAAAGTGGTGTGAGTTCCATAAAATCCCCACTCACAACAAGAGTGAGTTTAAAGCCAAGAAGTCACTAGTGGCCAAGATGAAGGCTTCCTAATCAAATGCATGTTTTGAATCTGAGTCAGAACCTTATAGGGGGAATGATAAAGGGAATCATATTATTGATGCGAAGCCCAGTGCCACCATTTCCACTACAAGATCTGGAAGGATGAGCCCGAAGATCCAGAGGAGGGGGGCGCCTCTTCCACTCACAGATGTGGGTGAAGGGTTCTCCGCTACAATTAATTATCGACAGTGGGAGCCAAAAGAACCTCATTTAACCAAAGTTCATGAAGCGGCTAGGCCTACCGACCACAACATACCCGCATCCATACACCACCAGGGGGCTTCACCAAGGATGAGATCTCCACATCAGCCAATAATGCCACCTTCCCTACAACATCAAGACCTCACATATGAGGTACTGTGTGAGGTTTCTCCTCTTGAATTTTGTGATGTATTATTAGGCCAACCATACTTGTGAACGCAACATGTTTTTTAGGAGTCTTGAACTCACACTATTATTATTAATTTGGGAAATAATTTTTACAAGATACGGTATGTAGCATCGCCTACCACCATCTCTTTGATCACTGCGAAGCAATGCAATAAGATAAATTCCCATACTGGGAAATTTTTTTTTTCCTTATGATTCTCCCTTAGGGAAAGAAGAAGATTATGGCCACGGCCTCCAAATAAGGCTCCTCTGTGCGGTAGCAATAGATGGACAAGGTCATGGAGGAGTATAGGGACATCTTCACCTCACCTGCAGTGGTAAATCTACACTGTCGGGTCAAGCACTCCATTGATCTAACCCTGGGTGCGTCGCTACCCAATGGACCAATCTATTGACACTCTCTTATGGAGAATTATGAAATCAAGAGGCATATTCAAGAGTTTTTGTAGAAAGGGCACATCAGGCCAAATTTATCACTCTGTGGGAGCCTGATCTTGTTGATACTAAAGAAGGATAAAACTTGGAGACTCGGTATTGACTATCGGGCGTTGAACAAGATCACTATCTGGAATAGGGATCTGATCCCACGGATTTATGACCTTTTGGACTAGCTTAAGGGGGGGAAATATTTTAGCAATATTGACTTGAAGTCTGGTTATCACCGGGTACCAATCAAACCCTTCGATGTGTGGAGTATTCCTTCAAATCCATTAAGGTCATTTTTGAATGGTTGGCCATGCCTTTCGGGTTGACGAATGCCCCTACAACCTTCCTGAGGTTGATGGATGACATATTGTGACCCTTCACCAACTCATTCGTGGTGCTATATTTGGATGACATCTTGATCTTCATCCGGAGTTGGGAAAAGCACCTCCAACACATTCAGCAAGTCCTCCAAACACTGTGACAACACAAGTTGTGTGCAAATTTGGAGAAATGCACTTTTGGTATGACCCAGGCTAGATATCCGGGGTACATCATTAATGAGAGGGGTGCGCATGTGGACCCAACCAAGATACAAGTTATCCTAGATTGGCCAACCCCAACCACTCTAACAGAGCTCTGCAACTTTCTAGGTCTTGCCAACTTCTACTGCAGTTTCGTGTTGGGGTTCTCTCATATCACTTAGCCTTTGAGTCAAGTCACCAAGGGAGGAGTGAAATAAAATTCATTTTGGTCTGAATCCGAACAGAAAGCGTTCACCAAGTTAAATCATTGCCTCTTCTCTACACCAGTGCTCACATTAGAAGACCTGCAACAACCATTTGAGATTGATACATATGCCTTTGACAATTCTATTGGTTCAGTTCTTACTCAACAGGGGCATTCAGTGGCATATCACAGTGAGACACTTTTAGACATCGTCTGAAAGTATCCCACCTATGAAAAATAGATGTAATCCATTGTGTATGTCTACCGACAATGGAAGCATTGCATTCCGGGGAAGGAAATGGTCATCCACATAGACCACCGACACCTGCACTTTATCCAAACACAATGGAAATCATAACGATCACCATAAAAAAATTTCCACATACCTGCAACAGTTCCATTTGAACATTAAGTACAATAAGGGAAGCACCAATAATTTTGTGGACTTCCTCAACCGACTACCTATCATGGCGCTGACCACTGTGTTTGACTCTTATGGGAACGAAACTTCAAAATGGCCACATCCCTACCAGAGCGATCCTAAATTTAGAAACACATACTAGACGAACCTGGAAGGCAATAAAGTTTCAAAATTTTACCTCCAAGATGCATTGTTATGCCACCTGGGACACCTCTCTATTCCTTAAAGCGAGCATGCCAAGATGATTTGGGAAGCGCACTACAGTCGGGTTGATGGAGATTTCGAGGTAGCGAAAAAAGTGGCAGTGTTGTAGAAGCATTTTTATTGGTAAAATATTCGACAAGATGTTGGGAAGTACATCAAATCCTGCATCTCCTGCGGCATTGCCAAACCGACCATCAAGAAGAAAGGACTGTATACTCCTCTGCCTACTCCTATTTGACCTTGGGAATCCATCTCCATGGATTACATGTCAGGCCTTCCTTATACTAAGCATGGAAACAACTATGTTTTCGTGGTTGTTGGTAGATTCTCTAAGATGACCATTCTGATGTCCTACAAGAAGAGAATCACCACAGAAGCCACTGTGAAACTATTCTTTGAACGAGTGTGGGTACACTTTGGGATCACATAGTCCATTATCTTAGATCGGGACAGCAGGTTCCTAAGTACATTTTTGGTCAAGTCTCTGGTTAACACTGGATACCAAGCTCATTAAGTCCACGATTTTCCACCCCCAAACTTATGGCCAAACAGAGGTCGTCAACAGTATGATCGTACACATTTTGCGCATGTATAATTTGAAGCATCCAAGAACATGGGATGAAAGCCTCCCTTATGACCAACACAACTACAACAAATTTCTCTGTAGCTCAACTGACCACAGCCCCTTTCAGGCGGGGTTGGGATTCCAGCCACTATGTCCCATTGTTGTGGCCATACCATTTGCGGCTACTCAAGCAGATTTGATTCATGTCCAGTCCAAAGCTGACAAGGCCAAAAAATTCATTGAGCACATTCGAAACATCTACCAGCAGGTCCATGACATATTGGACAGAGCCAATGCTAAGTACAAGCAGTGACATGTTCAACATCGAGTGCCACACAAGTTCCATGTGGACGACAAAATTTGGCTACATTTGCAGAAGGAGCGCCTCGCTGGGCCACATCGCAAGCTTCACCCGCTCTGATATAGGTCATACACCATCACTAAGGTTGTAGTGGAAAATTCCTTTAAGCTCAACATTCCACCATTCCCTGGCCTGCACCTAGTGTTCAATGTGGATTGCCTTCGGCCATAATTTCCACCATTACTAGAAACATCCGACATTGCGGAAAAACTCACTCCATCGGAGTTGAACCTAGACTGCGTGGAATAGACCACAACTAACCAAATCATGGACATGTAGATCAAGAACACTCACCAATATAATATCTAACTGTATCGGGTTGTCAAAGCTGGCCAACTCCTACACCAAGGAAAGTGATTCTCTAGGGACCAAGTTCAATAGAATTTTCCCCATCTCATGGAAGAACTCAACGCAATGGGGAACATTGCTTCCTAAGGGGGAAGGAATGATCCAGGTGGATATTGGTGGTCACTGCCTATTCCACTTGGACCCACACCATTGTTTCTTTCAGTTTTTCAGTTTCCTTAATTATAGCACAATTTACTATTTTTGGAAGTTTTTTGGGTTTTGAACTTCTGGAGTTGTTTTGAGGCCTTTAACAACGTTTTTTTTTGGAAAATAGAAATTTTTAGTCCTCAGATAGATCTTTCTAATGAGTTATTATGCACATCAAATAGAGATCGTATGCCAAAGTTACGACACACGGGAAGTTGATGTACCAATTTACCCCAACAAGGCCTACAGATTTGGTGATTCACCTCCTAGGGTTCAATTTTTGGATGTTTAGGGTTTTTTATTATTTCTCAATAATAAATAGGCCCTTGAGCCTCATTGTAACACATTTCATAGACATGTAACCACCACATCTCTTCTCAGAGATAAGCTACCATCGCCCGAGCTAGTTTATTTTCATTCTGTATGTAAGCGTATTTTAGTTCTTTGATATTAATGAAATGGAGTCTTAGTTCTACTGCATCTCTATTTTTATGCTTATATCTATATTCTATTACTTTCCTGCATAAGTCTGCATCATAATGTTTGCAGAAATTTAAATTCAGAGATTTCAAATTTGGAAGCTATTTTCAATTCATTAGTACTTGTAGTCCTCTTTCGCTCATATGACCCAGTATTTGATGCCATACATGAGTGAATTCGGCTGCCTCCTCCAACGCCACCACATCTTCATTTATTTGGGTATTTCCATCTAACTTGTAAAGGTTTCATGTCTTAGTAGCCTTCATGACCATTAAAGCACCCTTGGACACCTTCAATGTTCCACCTTGCCCTGTAAACTTATGATTGCCATAATCCAAAGCTCTCAAAGAAAGTAAATTATTCTTTAGTTCAAGCACATGTATAATATGGGTTAATGTTCTTATAATATCATCAAACATTTAAATTTTGACACTTTTCACCCCAATAGTTTTACGAAAAAACAATTTCTCATAAGAGCGATTCTACCATCAACTTTGTCATATGAACTCCAATTTTTGTGTGGACATATGTGATGAGAAGTGCCAGAATCTAACAACCAATCCTCATAGTATTAAAGAAAATTACTAATAGACAAAAAAAATTCAATCATATCTAAGCCTATTTCAATCATATTTGCCTCCATTTTGGATTCATTCTTGAATTCTTGTCTCTTATAGCAATCCTTCTTAAGATGTCCATTCTTGTTACATTAACATAATCTAGATTTTATCTTCATGCCTTTAAATTTTGATTTCTATGTGCCTCTTGATTTTCTCCTTTTTCCTTGGACCAACTTCTAGCCACCATTGCTTCTAGTGTGGAGGCTTCAACACTTGATTTCCTCCTGACCTCCTCAAATAAAAATGATCCAACAACAGAATAAAATTCAAGAGTATAATTTGTACTAAAGCTAATGGAAGTTACCAAATTACCCCACAATTCAAGCAATGAACACAACAATGTAATTTCCTTATCCTCTCCATCAAGTTTAACTTCCATAATATTCAACTAGAAAATAAGATTATTAAACACATTCAAGTGATCTGAAATTTTCGTACCTTCTTTCATTTTCAAATTTCATAGCTACCTCTTCAAGTAGATTCAATTCATCAAAAAATTCACCATATAAAGGCCTTATAACATGGTCCACAAGCCTGCTGCAATCACTTGTCCAATAATGGTAAACAAGACATCACAAAGAGACATAATCGAATTGTATTGAGGACTCTAGCATCAAGATCAACCCCCTCTTCATCGGTCATCATTGCAGGTTTTTTTCTCTAGCCTTGTAATGCCTTATGTAACCCTTGTTGTACTAGTAAATCCTGATTTTTTAAGTTTCCACAATTTAAATTTTTTTTTTCCATTTAAATTTTCAACTCTAAATTTAGTATTCATCACCTTCACCATTACCTCTGCACCCAGAATCTCCTTCCTAATCAAAAATAATATATATATATATATATATATATAGCAAGAGAGAGAGAGAGAGAGATTTCAATTGGGTATATCTTAGGTGATTGAGAAAAATGGTTGTTATCTTCCCCATCCAAGTTCAAATCCACGCTAGTGACATAAGTTATAATGCCTTGATGAATATTGTTGTAAAAATTAACTGAGTATATATGTGGGTTGGCTTGGTACCAACAACCTCACTCTAGCCCTCAAGCTTAGAGGTGGGTGGATTTATTTCCTCGAAAAAAAAAATCAAAACACTTCACTTTTTTTTTTTAAATCAAAACACTTCATCACCAACTCCTTTGATCTCCTTGACTCAATTTACCATGAAATTTGAGTGGATCATTCATGAATTTATTTATAGTGGGTAGGTTTTATTGGATTGATTGTACCATATTGTGCAACCTCTTGTGGGTCAGATCATCTTTTGCTCAGATCAACTAGAAATTTGGTCACTTGATGGCCCTACAAATCCTCGTGGACAAGCAAAAATTATTCTTCAATGGCATCTGTGACTTAACCTATGCAACTACGACTTCAGTTCTTCATCAACTTATTTTCTTCTATATGCTTAGGCTACACCCTCTACATGAACAAATCTCTAGTGGTTATCTTCTGGTTCATTCAGCAATCGAACATAGTCTCCATGCACCTCCTCTCTCTCTCTCTCTCTCTCTCTCTCTCTCTCTCTCTCTATGGCATGGATTCATTGCACGACTCGTTCAACCTTTCTATGTAGGTATTCCCTCTATGTTTCTCTATCCCAACTATCAGTTAGATATTCTTTAAGTAAGCTTTTATACCAGTTTTGGTATTCAAAGTCTATACAAGCATTCAAGACAGAGAAATAACTAGCCTAGATCCATCTTAATCCTAGATCTATCAAGCGCTGAGAGGTATCAAATATCTAGAGGTGCAAACCTCTTTTTGGAGTGCAAAACTTGAGGAAATTTTTTCACCTCTGGATATTTGATCCATCTCGGCACTTGATAGATCTGGGGTTAAGATGGATATAGGCGGGTTTCAGTTGTGTGCTGTCATACAAAAGTTTTTGAACATCTAATTATTTTGATCATTTTAAATATGCTAAATATGTCTAAGATTAATTTGGTCAATTTAATTTTAACTTTTCTTAGTTACCTCAATTTGTTGAGATGAGAGAGGCTTTTAGTAACTTGAATGATGAAAATTAATGAAATAAAAATTTTAAGTGAAAAGTGACAATGTAACAATTTTGAATGATAGAAAATGTGAATAATTAGAATATAGTCAATTACAAACAATACACATTGCGATCAATATGAAACTATTTTCTTCTATTGTTCTTATTGTCACACCTATTAGTTATTTTCTATTACCATGTTTGAATGCAAAGTGATTAACAATGTTGAATGATGGAAATGGGAATAATAAGAATGTATCCAATTACAAATAATTTACGGTTTCAGGAAGAATACATTTCAGGTAAGTGAACATTTTATTTAGGATGAAAATTCAAGTATTGTTTTTATGGTTGAACGTCATGAATAATTTTTATGTGCTTACACTGAGAGAGAGAGTGTGTATGTTTTGGGGGGTGAAATAGAGATATAGATGGAGGGGGGATGGAATAAGGGAGAGGAAAACATAGGGAGGGATGAAGATATATATATATACATATATATATATATATATATATATATATATATATATATATATATATATATATATATATATATATAAGTCAATTCACGTCATGAATAATGTTTATGTGCTTACACTGAGAGAGAGTGTGTGTATGTTTTGGGGGGTGAAATAGAGATATAGATGGAGGGGGGGATGGAATAAGGGAGAGGAAAACATAGGGAGGGATGAAGTGTTAGAGAGAGAGAGAGAGAGAGAAGAGGAAGAGAGAGAGGGGGAGAGAGAGAGATATAGATAGATATGGAGAGATAGTGGGTACGTTTGGGGGGTAAGATAGAGATATAATGAAGGAGATACAATGGGAGATAGAGATATAGATGGAGGGGGAAGATATGTACTTACACTTAAATCAATGCAAACTATTAATCTAATTACTTTGAAATTAATGTACATCATACATCTAGTTTCATCAAATCAGAAATCAACATCTACACTGAAATCAATGCATCTAGTGCAAACATTAAAATAGGATTAGAAATCAATATCTACACTGAAACCAATGCATCTAGTGCAAAAAATAAAATAGGAGTAGAAATAAACATCTACACTGAAATCAATGCATCTAGTTTAAGGTATTAAATAGGATTAGAAATCAACATCTACACTGAAATCAATGCATTTAGTGCAAGTGATCATATAGGATTATAAATCAATATCTACACTAAAACCAATGCATCCAATGCAAGCAATCAAATAGGAGTAGAAATAAAAATCTACATTGAAATAAATGCATCTAGTATAAGGTATTAAATAGGATTAGAAATTGACATCTACACTAAAATCAATGCATCTAGTGAAAGCGATCAAATACGATTAGAAATCAATATCTACATTGAAACCAATGCATCTAGTGCAAGAAATCAAATAGGAGTATAAATCAAAATCTACACTGAAATCACTGCATCTAGTGTAAGATATTAAATAGGATTAGAAATCGACACCTACACTGAAATCAATGCATCTAGTGCAAGTGATAAAGTCATTTGAAATAAATAACTAAACTAAAATCAATACATCTATTTTAGTGAAAAAACAAAATATTCATGACTTTATAGATCTAACTTCTATGTTTGTATTTTTCTTTCTCTTTATTCTTCCCTCTCTCTCCACTTTCCATTATGTGTCTATCTCCCTCCCTCTCTTCTTATCTCTCTCTCTCGTCCCTCTCTCTCCACCTCTCCCTCCCTTTCTCTATATTTCTATTCTTCCCTCTCCCCTCGTGCCTCTTTAATATATTATAACTTCACAAGGGATTTCGAAAAGGTTGACACTCAACCTTATGCTACCCAAGTTTCTCCAATCAAAATTAAACATATGCAGAAATTTACAGTATGAAATGAAATAACAGTGAAGAACTCACAAGAACACAAGCTGCTTTGAGGCAAATCTAGAATCCTTTTATTTAAATCAGAAAAACTTTATATGAATACAAGTATTCTTAATAGCTTATCCCAAGGGTTCAACCATTTCTAAGCTATATTTCTAAGTATTTATAGAAACTTTTACATATGAGATCGAATTCCAAACTAAAATAAATTTACAAAATAATCTATGTTTCAGAAATACAAATATTTTCTAGATATAGGAGAAAAATAGGAAAATCTGATGGAAATTGTTGTGTTGTTGAGGCTATGAAGGAATCGAGTGATGACTGTTGATGCTTTGTTGGAGATGTCATTCCTTTATTGCTAAAAATACTGAATTGCGGTTATACATTTACTTGACCAAGTCTAGCATTAGGTCCCACCTCTCTTCACTTGGGATAGAAAATCCAATCATAAATATAAATATTTCAACCACCTCAGTGTAAATGTCAAAAGTAGTTTTATTTAAAAAAATGTGGTGGAATTTATGTTGGATACTCAAATCAGATTGTATTCCCTATATAAAAACTTCACCACTGATAATTCCTCTAAATTTTGCAAACTTGGAGGCATCAGCAACTGTTGGAAATATTTTCATTGATGGCAATGGAGGCAGCAAAGACAGAGACAGACAAAGAAGGCAGCAGATGCAAAGATAGGCAAAGAACATAAGCAGGTAATATGTACAGCGAAGGCAAAGGCAGAGGTCAAGCAGCAGTAGCAGCTAAGGCAGAGGCAGAGGCAGAGAATATAGAGGCAGAACCGTTATATCAGAGGCAGAGGCAGAGGCAGAGGCAGAGCAATTATCACAGCAAGATTATCAGAGGAAGAGGCAGAGGCAAAGCCATTATCACAAGCAGAGGCAGAGCAGAAAATTCCGGGAATCGCTTACCCCAAGCGGAAAAGTATATATACATAAAAAATATTTTAGGAATCTTAAACCCAAGAGGCAAGTATATATATATATAAACCTTATTCCAAGAATCATTACCCAGCCAGGCGTCACATATAACATAAACACAATTCCGAGAATCGTATAACCCAAGCAGCAAATTATAGATATAAATCTCATTCCGAGAATCGTTACCCACGTTGGAGTATATATGCAGCGTATTTTACATATATTGTGCAAGATTAAACGACTAAAGGTCCAAAGCATATATATTAATTTTTATAAGTGGAGCACTTTATGATAACTAAAGTACCACAAGGTGGGACCAAATCGCATCGGAGAAAAACAAAGCAGCGGAACATGCAAATAGGAAGTTGCGATTGCGATTGGCAAAGCCGAACGCGATAGTCGTATAAACTCCATCATATAAAATACAATCGGGTCCGCACTTTGATCGCATCGGAGAAAAACTGGCAGCAGATCACTTGCAACTAAAAGTTGCGATTGCGATTAATCGCAATCGGAGTTAATACAGGGCGTCGGCACATGCAAATAGAATTTGCGATTGCGATTAATCGCATCGCATCGGAGTTAAAGTGGAGCATCGGAACATCACAACAGAAAGTTGCGATTGCGATTGGAAGTCCGGACCCGATGGGTATATAAACTACAATTTATATATACCTTGAGTTCCGGTGAACAATGACTGATCGCATCGGAAAAAGGTGGAATATCGGAACATGCAACAAAGAGTTGTGATTGCGATTGGAAGCCCGGACCCGATGGGTTTATAAAACATAATTGATATGTGTCGGAACATACCATTGAAGGTTGCGATTGTGATCAATCGCAAAGGTGTCAATCGCATCGGACAAAATCAGAGCATCCGAGCAATATATTAAAAGACTTGCGATTGCGATTAAAGCCTGGACCCGATGGGCTTATAAAATATGATTAAAAAGTATTTGAGTTCCAATCGCATCGGCAAAGAACAGTGAACAATGATCAATCGCATCGGAGCAAGGTAGCTTGCGATTGCGATCAATCGCAATCAAAAATCGCTGGAGGATAGATATATCGCATTGGAAAGCGTGGCAAGTGGGCCCGAAAGGGCATTGGTTAAGTATTAATATGATTCTTCATTGAAGTGGTGGTTTGTTTGTTAAAACTTTATATAAGGATGTCGATTGTATTGAAATGTGCCGCATAGACTGTGGACCCACGAGTCTTGGCTTAAGGTGGAGGGCAATTATTAATAATTGCGATGTATGTATGTTCCGCTTGTAGAACTTTCTACATCAACAAGACACTTACTGTATGAAAAGTGTTGGAATATGCCCAGAGTTAAAGTTAGCAGTTACACATATATACAAAATGCACTGATATACAAAGCACAGTTACATGTTTGCAGCAGTTACACCATAGCAGAGGACAGAAAAGCAAACAGAGCTGAAAAGAGATAAAACACAGTCACAGAAAAGACAGACACCGTCAAAGAAAAGACAAATGCGCAGCGAGCTAAAAGAATAAATGAGTTGAGCTGGAGTTCTCATTGTAATTTGAATGTAAATATTTTTAATTGATTTATATTGTTGTGATGCATTGGCAAGTCTCTGGAGGAAAAACAAAGCTCCCACTGTAAAATTGAAATTAATGCATGTTGTTATATTTTCTGAATGAGCGAGTGAAAGAAATGAAAAGGTAGAAAGCGAAGAGCCATGGCTGTCCATTCCAAATTCATTGAGGAATGCTAACAGTCACAAGAAAATCCTTATAAATAATATCATCTTGATAAGCAAAAAGAATTTAGAGTGTGCAAATATAGAGAATGCAGAGTATAGAAGAGTGAGGAAGAGAAGATTAAGAAAAGAAGAGCAGAAAGAGATGCTACAGAACAAAGCTGATATCTGAGGTAAATCAGCAAACATTCAGTTCGATAAATTGAGGAAGTTGGAGCTTCCCTATCAAGTTGCAGCTTGATAGATGTCAGTTGTAGCTGACTGAGGTTGGAGCCTCCTGTAGGTTGGTGCCTGTAGAAAATTGAAGGGATTTGGTGCTTCCTTGCAAGTTGTAGCTTGCAGAATTGAGGTTGGATACTCCTGTAGGTTGATGCCTACAGAAAAATAGTGGTGAGAGGGAGTTGGAGCTTTCCTTTTCATCACAACAATAATAAGACGTGGTTTTCTCCCTTTATGGGTTTCCACTTATATCTGGTGTCTCTGTGCATAATGTGTATGTGTTGATCTGATTTATATCATCTGCTTAATACCTGCTACTCTCATATTAAGTCTACTGTTATATTATATTAACACTTGTTGCTCACATTCTAAGATTCCTCACATATTAAGTTGGACATAAATGAAGGTGTAAATAAGGTTTAATGAAAAGCTTTAAAAGATGATGAATGTGTTAAACTGATTCACCCCCCTTCTCAGTTTAATTAAGGGTTCAAGAATTGGTATCAGAGCAAGTTCCTTTGTACCAGTTTAACAACTGAAAGGAGATTCTAGGTTCTCAAGATGGATAGTAAAGAAGGATGCTCAACCAATAAAGCGCCTTTCTTTATGGGTGTAAATTATGCCTTCTGGAAAATCAGAATGAGGACATACATAATGTCTCTAGGAATAGAAATTTGGGATGTTGTGGAATTAGGATATGCCCCGAAGGAAACTGCCTCAGAGAAAGAAGCCAAACAAGATTTTGTAGCTAACGCAAAAGCCATGAATGCCATATTAAATGGATTGTGTGAAGCAGAGTTTATCAAAGTAATGCACAAAAACACTACCAAATAAATGTGGGATACTCTGGAGAATATCCATGAGGGAGACAAGAAGGTAAAGACTGCTAAACTTCAAGTCTATAGAGCCCAGTTTGAGAACTTAACAATGAATGATGATGAAGATATAGCTAACTTCTTTCTAAGGGTTGCAGAAATAGTAAATAACATGAAGGCTCTAGGAGAAAACATAAAAGAAGTTGTAATTGTAAAAAAGATTCTAAGATCTCTTCCACCTAGGTTTAATCCCAAGGTGTCTGCTATAGAAGAAACAGCTAATTGGGAGACCTTGACCATGAACCAACTACTTGGAAATCTAACAACATATGAAATGAGAATCCCACAGAAGAAGCCAAGTTCAAGGGAGGCTGCCTTTAAAACAAAAAAGAAGAAAGAAGAAGAGGAAGACATATGCTCTTGTTCGGATGAAGAAGAAGCAAAATTTGTCAAGAAACTGGATAGAGGTTTAGGTAAATACAAAGGTAAACTTCCTTTCAAATGTTTTAACTGTGGAAGAGTTGGACACTATGCTGCTAAGTGTCCTCACAAGAAAGTAAGGAATCAGGCTCAAGAGTCAGAGAAAAATACATCTAAGAATTGGCAGAAAGGAAAGAAGTTCAGTAGAAAATCCTTCTATGCTAAACAAGACAGCAGTACATCTGAAGACCCAGATGAACTCTCAAGTGAAGATGGAACCTCTGAATTTTTGTTGATGGCTATAGAAGAACTTAAGGTCTCCTGCTAGAAGATGAAGAAGAAGAAGGTGAAGTCGACCTTGAGGGGGAGCTAAGAAGTGCTCTAGAAGAGATTGATAGACTCAAGCTGAAATGCAGAAAACAAAAGGACATTATCCTCATGTTTGTATGAGAAGAATAGAATTCAGAAGTCCTCATGCAGCTGAAGGTAGAACTTGAAGAAGCCAAGAAGATAGAATACATGTTACTTCAGCAAATCAAGGATAAAAACCGAGAACAAGAGAAGCTGGAAGAAGAAGTAGTATGTCTCAGGAAGAAACTAGAAAATGCTCAAAGGAAAGTGGTTATAAGCTCTTCTCAAAAAACAAGTTCTAGTAAGTTGAATGAAATTTTGGTTGCTCAAATATCCCCTATGATAAAAAATGGAATAGGCTATGAAGGAGAATCAAGTAAAAGCAAAGAAAAAGAAAAAAGAGGGATTATTTTTGTAAAAGCAAAGAAGAATGATGAAGCAGCTCAAAAAATTCCTACAAAAGAAGAAACCTGTAATGAGAAAGACAGAGATTAGAAGAAACCTCTAATAACAAAGAAGGCAATAAATACTAAGACAACAGAGAAAGGGACATATGTCTCTGAATATGTCAAATTCGGAAGCCATCAAAGGAGATTCTTTCCTCCTATGAAGAATGCCACCTGTTATGTCTGCCACAATCTAGGACACATTGTTGCATCTTTCCATGCAAGGAGGAGTAATTCAAACCAGCAAAAGATGCAAACATTGAAGAGACTGCCTCAAGCAAACAAATGGAAGAGACAACCTTACATCAAGTATGCAAATAGTTTCTATGGTTACTGTTTTTATTGTAAGGAATTTGGTCATAAAATCATTGAGTGTAGAAATTATGGACAAATATTGATGTTTAACACCTCAAGGAAGTTTATGAATCAAAGAAATTTTGTTCATACTCATAATTCTACAAAAATTATGATCAAATGTTGTGTATGCAATCAAGTTGGACATATACCTTCCAAATGTCCTCTAAGAAGATGTAATTCATCACCTCACAAAAGATACCAAACAAAAGGGTGCCTCCAGTGGATAAAGAAGGTGAATAAATGTGACTTGGCTCTAACTGCTCAAGATTTGAAAAGTCAATGGTATTTGGATAGTGGCTGCTCTAAACACATGACAGGAGATAAAAGCAAGTTTATAACTCTTGATGAAAATAAATCTGGAAATGTTAGTTTTGGCAATGATAAATCAAGTAAGATCAAGGGAAAAGGCTCAGTCAGTATAGACAATGGCAGAGGAAAGGCCCAAGATGTACTATTTGTAGATGGGCTGAAAGCAAATTTACTAAGTGTCAGTCAGATGTGTGACAAAGGCTGTGAAGTTCTTTTTAGAGCACAAGATTGTGAAGTCAGATGAAGCACCACAGGTAAGACTCTGCTCAAAGGAGTTTGAACAGAGAGTAATGTTTACATTGTGAAAGAGGAAGATGAAGCATGTCATCTTAGCAAACTAGAAGAGTCATGGTTATGGCATAAAAGGTTGGGACATCTCAGCTTCGATCACATAATCAGACTAAGCAAGAAGAATGTTGTTAGAGACATGCCAGAAATAAAGAGGCCTTCTAATACCATATGCAAATCATGTCAATTAGGCAAATATACTTGCACATCCTTCAAGGCCAAATATGAGTTATCAACAAGAAGACCTCTACAACTTATGCACATGGACCTGTGCGGACCTGCAAGAACTAAAACTCCAAGTGGAGAATCCTACTTCATGCTGATAATAGATGACTTCTCCAGAATGGCATGGGTTGCATTTCTCAAGAATAAATCAGAAGCTCTGGAAAAATTTAAGATCTTCAAAGCATTAGCAGAAAATCAAACAGGATGCAAGCTGAAATGCATCAGATTAGACAGAGGAGGTGAATTCACAGATTATGACTTTGCTGACCTATGCAATGAACATGGGATAAAGCAACAATTTACTATTGCAGGAACACCTCAGCAAAATGGAGTAGCAGAGAGAAAAAACAGATTTGTATAGAAAATAGCCAGAGCCATGATGCATGAAAGTAATATTGCTTAGACCTTCTGGGCAGAATCAGTGCACACAGCAGTACATATCCTTAATAAAGCTCACTTAAGACCAAGCAGTGATAACACTCCCTATGAACTATGGCATGGTAAGCCAGCTTCAACCAAACATTTCAGAATATTTGGAAGCAAGTGTTACATAAAGAATAATGATGAAAATCTTGCAAAATTTGATGCAAGAGCAGATGAAGGGATATTTTTAGGATATGCATCCAAGAGTAAAGGGTACAGGTGCTACAACAAGACTCTTTGAAAAATAGTAGAAAACATTGATGTGAGATTTGATGAAGAACTTCCAAACAATACAAGAGATACAGACTGCTGCAGTCCATCAGAAAACCATGAAGAAGAAAACCAAGATGATGAGGAAACAACCAAGACAACAGAAGATACAGAGCTGAGTTCTAAAGCTCCCTCAAGATATACTTAGAAGAACCATCCTGAAGATCAAATCATTGGAGACAAGAGAGTAGGGGTCCAAACAAGAAGGCAGCTAATAGAACAAACTGAAGAGGTATACATAGCCATGTTTTCACAAATATAGCCAAAGAAATTCGAAGAAGACAGCAAGGACAAGTCTTGGGTAAAATCTATGAATGAAGAATTGGACCAAATCGAGAAAAACAATACATGGGAATTAGTTCCTAGACCCACTGAGAAAAATGTCATAGGCTCAAAATGGGTATTCAAAAATAAAATGAATGAGCAAGGACAATTAATCAGGAATAAAACCAGACTGGTCTGCAAAGGATACTCACAAATCGAAGGACTTGATTATGATGAAACATTTTCCCCTGTAGCCAGAATGGAAGCCATCAGAATGTTTCTAGCCTTTGCATGCTACCAAGACTTCAAGGTATATCAAATGGATGTAAAATCTGCATTTCTGAATGGAGACTTAGAAGAAGAAGTCTACATGGAACAACTAGAAGGCTTCTCATTAACAGACAAAGAAGACTATGTATGCAGACTGAAAAAGGCTCTTTATGGACTGAAACAGGTTCCTCATGCTTGGTACTCAAGACTGGATAAATATTTGCAAAAACAAGGCTTTAAGAGAGGTGGAGTAGACAACAATCTATACATAAAAGCCCATGAAAATGAACTCCTGATTGTTGTAGTATATGTTGATGACATTATGTTTGGAAGCAACAAAGAAGAACCAGCAAAAGGGTTTGATGGTGAGATGAAAACAGAGTTTGAGATGTCTATGATTGGAGAGCTCAATTTCTACTTAGGACATCAAATTCAGCAAAAGAACACAAGTACGTTCATCTCACAGGAAAAATACTTAAAATAAATGTTGAAAAAGTTCAAAATGGAGGACTGTAAACCTATGTCAACTCCCATGATCACGGGATGCAAACTGTGTGCTGATGAAGGGTCTACATATATAGATCAAAAACTCTACAGATCCATGATAGGAAGCCTGTTGTACTTGACAGCATCAAGACCAGACATCATGCTAGCAGTAGGACTAGTGGCTAGATATCAAGCAGCACCTAAACAAAACCATCTTCTGGCAGTCAAAAGAATATTCAGATATCTACAAGGAACACCATAGTATGGACTTTGGTATCCTAAAGGCAAAAGCTTCACTTTGATAGCATACACAGATGCAGATTGGGCTAGCTGTGTGGATGACAGGAAAAGTACAAGTGGAGGTGCATTCTATCTAGGAGAAAGTCTGGTGGCATGGTTAAGCAAGAAACAAACATCTATCTCTCTGTCTACGGCAGAAGCAGAATATATAGCAGCAGCAGCATGTTGTACACAAGTCATGTGGATGAAGCAAACTCTTCAAGACATGAAGGTAATCATTGATGAACCTATCTCAATCAAATGTGATAATACAAGTGCTATAAGTATATCTAAAAACCCTATGCTTCACTCTAAAACTAAACATATCCCAATCAAGTATCATTTTCTTCGAGAACAAGTGGCTGAGAAGATAGTAAAACTGGAGTATGTGCCAACAAAATAACAGACATCAGACATATTTACCAAACCGCTTGCCAGAGAACCATTTGAATATTTGAGAGACAGATTAGGGGTAGTATCTGTAGATGCTACTCTCTAATATGAAGAGAAAGCACAGTTTCAGGGGGAGAACAGAAACAAGAATATCATTCTCAGGGGGAGATCAACCAGTAAGGAAAGAATGAAAACAGGTCCTCAAAAGGATTATGGAAATAATACATTCAGCAAAAAGGAGTCAATAAAAAGGAAAAAGGGTTAGTGGTGCAGCGGAAGAGTGGTGAACCTGATGTGAACTAAACACAGAAGAATAGTGAACCCGGCGTGTTTCTAATCCAGAAGTTGAAGCAGCAGCGTACAAAGTCAGAAAATTTCAGAAAGAGGAAATGCACGAAATATTGAAAAACAATAAAATCACAGAATCAAAGAATAATATCTACACTAAGAATTCAAACCTCTTGCCATTGATGTCAAAGGGGGAGGAAGAGCAAGCAACAGAAGAAAGGATCCTAACAGGAAAACAGAGGAAGTGTATTGCCATCAATGCCAAAGGGGGAGACTGTTGGAAATATTGTCATTGATGGAAATGGAGGCAGCAAAGATAGAGACAGACAAAGAAGGCAGTAGATGCAAAGATAGGCAAAGAAAAGCAGCAGGTAATATGTACAGCGAAGGCAGAGGCAGAGGTTGGGCAGCAGTAGCAGCTAAGGCAGAGGCAGAGGCAGCGAATATAGAGGCAGAACCGTTATATCAGAGGCAGAGGCAGAGGCAGAGCCGTTATCACAGCAAGATTATCAGAGGCAGAGGCAGAGGCAGAGCCATTATCACAAGCAGAGGCAAAGCAGAAAATTCCAGGAATCGCTTACCCCAAGCGGCAAAGTATATATACATAAAAAATATTCTGAGAATCTTAAACCCAAGCGGCAAGTATATATATATATATATACAAACCTTATTCCGAGAATCATTACCCAGTCGGGCGTCACATATAACATAAACAAAATTCCGAGAATCGTATAACCCAAGCAGCAAATTATAGATATAAATCTCATTCCGGGAATCGTTACCCACGCTGGAGTATATATGTAGCAGATTTACATATATTGCGCAAGATTAAACGACTAAAGGTCCAAAGCATATATATTAATTTTTATAAGTGGAGTGCTTTATGATAACCAAAGTACCACAAGGTGGGACCAAATCGCATCGGAGAAAAACAAAGCAGCGGAACATGCAAACAGGAAGTTGCAATTGCGATTGGAAAAGCCGGACACGATAGTCGTATAAACTCTGTCATATAAAATACAATCGGGTCCGCACTTTGATCGCATCGGAGAAAAATTGGCAGTAGATCACTTGCAACTAAAAGTTACGATTGCGATTAATCGCAATTGGAGTTAATACAGGGCGTCGACACATGCAAATAGAATTTGCGATTGCGATTAATCGCATCACATCGGAGTTAAAGTGGAGCATCGGAACATCACAACAGAAAGTTGCGATTGCGATTGGAAGTCCGGACCCGATGGGTATATAAACTACAATTTATATATACCTTGAGTTCCGGTGAACAGTGACTGATCGCATCGGAAAAAGGTAGAATATCGAAACATGCAACAAAGAGTTGCGATTGTGATTGGAAGCCCGGACCCGATGGGTTTATAAAACATAATTGATATGTGTTGGAACATACCATTGAAGGTTGCGATTGCGATCAATCGCAAAGGTGTCAATCGCATCGGACAAAATCAGAGCATCGGAGCAATATATTAAAAGACTTGCGATTGCGATTGAAGCCCGGACCCGATGGGCTTATAAACTATGATTAAAAAGTATTTGAGTTCCAATCGCATCGGAGCAAGGCAGCTTGCGATTGCGATCAATCGCAATCGAAAATCACTAGAGGATAAATATATCGCATTGGAAAGCATGGCAAGTAGGCCCGAAAGGGCATTGGTTAAGTATTAATATGATTCTTCATTGAAGTGGCGGTTTGTTTGTTAAAACTTTATATAAGGATGCCGATTGTATTGAAATGTGCCGCATAGACTGTGGACCCACGGGTCTCGGCTTAAGGTGGAGGGCGATTATTAATAATTGCGATGTACGTATGTTCCGCTTGCAGAACTTTCCACATCAACATGACACTTATTGTATGAAAAGCGTTGGAATATGCCCAGATTTAAAGGCAGCAGTTACACCACAGCAGAGGACAGAAAAGCAAATAGAGCTGAAAAGAGATAAAGCACAGTCACAGAAAAGACAGACACAGTCAAAGAAAAGACAAATGCACAGTGAGCCAAAAGACTGAATGAGTGAGCTGGAGTTCTCATTGTAATTTGAATGTAAATATTTTTAATTGATTTATATTGTTGTGATGCATTGGCAAGTCTCTGGAGGAAAAACAAAGCTCCCACTGTAATATTGAAATTAATGCATGTTGTTATATTTTCTGAATGAGCAAGTGAAAGAAATGAAAAGGCAGAAAGCGAAGAGGCATGGTTGTCCATTCCAAATTCATTGAGGAATGCTAACAGTCACAAGAAAATACTTATAAATAATATCATCTTGATATGCAAAAGGAGGTCAGAGAGAGAAAATATAGAGAATGCAGAGTATAGAAGAGTGAGGCAGAGAAGATTAAGAAAAGAAGAGCAGAAAGAGATGCTACAGAACAGAGCTGATACCTGAGGTAAATCAACAAACACTCAGTTTGATAAATTTAGGAAGTTGGAGCTTCCCTATCAAGTTGTAGCTTGATAGCTGCCAGTTGTAGCTGACTGAGGTTGGAGCCTCCTGTAGGTTGGTGCCTGCAGAAAATTGAAGGGAGTTGGTGCTTCCTTGCAAGTTGTAGCTTGCAGAATTGAGGTTGGATCCTCCTGTAGGTTGGTACCTGCAGAAAAACGGTGGTGAGAGGGAGTTGTAGCTTGCCTTTCAATCACAACAATAATAAGATGTGGTTTTCTCCCTTTGTGGGTTTCCACTTATATCTGGTGTCTCTGTGCATGATTTTTATGTGTTGATCCGATTTATATCATCTGCTTAATACCTGCTGCTCTCATATTAAGTCTACTGTTATATTATATTAACACTTGTTGCTCACATTCTAAGATTCCTCACATATTAAGTTGGACATAAATGTAGGTGTAAATAAGGTTTAATGAAAAGCTTTAAAATACGATGAATGTGTTAAACTGATTCACCCCCCCCCCCCTCCCCCTCTCAGTTTAACTAAGGGTTCAACAACAACTATGTTCAACAATTTTTCTTGATAATTTTATATTTGGATTAACTTACCATCAGAATTTATGGGAGTGGGAAATCCATTTTCCTGCAACATTGTGAATTTTTTGTTGAATCTCTTGACTTGCAACTCAAGATCCTTGCATTTTTTTTCCAACTATATCATAAGATTCTTCTTTGTTAAGACGCTTTTGACCTTCATGATTGTTGTTGTTCTGTCTAGGATATTTATTTCTTCAAGTTTCTCTTGGTTCTGGAATTTAGGAAATTAATGATCTATTGTGCCTCTTGAGGCCTGTGTTCCAAATTTACCATTACATTTTCTATGGTTGGTTTAAATTTGTGCACTAGTTCTTCCTGTTCAAAAATAATTTGTATTGAAGGCAAATTTTCTATTATATTAGAATTTATATTCTGCCAAATACTATTTTGGGCCTCTGCTAATATTTGGATTACAAAAGATTGATCTTCATATTTATGTATTTGTTGCATGATTCTGTAGTTTTTCTATAATTCTGAAGAATATGCATTTTCAATTTTGAGTTTACTTTCTTCCATTTTAGCCAATGTTTCTATTAATTTCTCTTTTTCTGATTAAGCTATTATTAAATCATCTAGAGCTTTGATAAGCTCTTCTGTAGATTCTGAAACTGGATTTCTTGTTGAATTTTCTGCCACTGCAACTGTGCTTGATGTAGATGCTCCTGTTGCTTCTCACTATTGTTTTTCTTTCAATAATGTTTCCATATCATGCTCCATTTTTTGTATCTGTGCATTTTGTTCAACTACTATAGTAAAAAGTTTCTCCATTTCTAATTTTATATCAGCAATCTCTTTAGCTTGAGGATGCTTTGTAGAAGGTAGCTTCAGTTGCTTCCTCAGTGCTTGGATATCTGCTTCTTTTTTCTTGATGACTTCTTTTGTTTCGTTAACATATTTAGGATCATGTTCTGATTTTATGACCAAATCCTCTAGAGATTTGATTCTATTATCCTTAGCAAATGATGACATGTTTTAAACTTTCAATTAAGAATCCATATTATTTAAAGATTATTTTAACTTAGAAACAATCATGGCTGAGCTGGTGAGTGATGAAAAGATAAATTCCCTTGTCTTATTATGTAAATCGATTTCATTGATTTCATGTATTTTATTGGTGTCAATTGAAAAAATGGAGGCTTTATAGTCTTCGTCACTCATGGGAGTTGGAACTAGTGGTTCCATGAAGGACATTTATAATTGTCCTTTCTCTGCAGTAAATTCAGAAAGTAGTCTATGTTGAGTCTTAGTTGTCTATTTCCAAAATTCAGAGTAAGTAGAAGTATTCAGTGCTTCGTTCTTCAATTTTATTTCTTTGTACCTTGAAAATATACTTTGATGTTGAGTAGTAGCCTGTGAACTTGCTGACACTTGAGATTGTATTTTCTTTTCAACAGTAGTTGATGGTATTGTTCATCCTTATTAGGTAGAATGAAAGGTAGAAGTAGGGATAGAAGTCCCTGATAAGATCACCATGGGTGGTTGTTATGTGTCTCCTCCCTCTGGATTTTCATCTATAATGGTGACTATTTGTGTATTTCCTTAAGAATATGTCTTCTGAGAATTACCTTGGTATTTGGTCCTTTTCCTTTTGAAAACAAGGTATTGTGCAACTTCAAATTCAGTTGGGACATGTCTTCTCTCTCCCTTTTAAAAAAATTCTCTTTAGAAACAGGTGTCTCCATAGATGATTGGCTCACCAGTAGTTATTCGGATTCCTGCAAAGTACCTTCTGCCCATTCTTCTTGATTGGCATATTACTCAATCTCATGCCTTGGTGTATGTGCATAAGAAGTACTTTTTTATTCCAATCTAATCTTAGAAATTATACCTTGAGGATCATATTACCAGGAGAAACTGAGATGAAACTTCATCTAACTTAAAATTGTTTCTATCTCTTTTGTTGCAACTCTAGTATTGATGATGTATGGTCCTATGTGTGCTTTGAGTTTAAACTGAGACTTTTTCTTGTAAGATACAAAATGCATTTCATCTATATTTAACATTTTCCTATAATATTCTAATGCAAATATCCTAATAGGTACAAAAACTGGAAACCTGTAGGGAGGCAATTTTGATCCATAAACCCTAATTTCAATGTAGTTCTGGTAAAGATACTAGTCTCCTACTTTGGCTTGTTCTGAAAAATGTAGAAACTTATTTATCTCTGGAGAGATCTTAGGGATAACATCACTACTTCACAAAGATAGTGAAGTATGCAAGAATTTATCAACATAGTATGTGTAGGAAAACTCCTCTGCGTTATTTCTAACTAGAGAAGTCCAATGAATTACTAACCAAGGTTTACCTTCATTATCGGGTTTTTTGTAGAGGAGAGTTGAATTTATTTTCCCAATAATACAACATAAGGTAAACTAGTACTGATTGGTATTTGAATACACCTTCTGATTTAAAATTAACTAACTTCTCATCGATTTCATTGGACAAAACTGACTCTAGTTGGAAATAAGAGAGGGATTTTTATCAATTAAAAAAGTAGATAGGAATCCTAAAACGTTCTCAGCTACCCACTTATTGGTATAGTATCCAAGCAATTGGGCTACCATTTTAATTTTCTGCTTGGACATTTCAGGAAAAATGGAAGTTGAATATGGGGGACTGGTCTTGGACAACTCAACATTTTGAGGAAGAAAGTATTCAAATATCTGGGCTCTTTGAGGGAAATTCATTTTGTTATATAAATCCATTAAACATTCAGCAAAAAGCAAGTGATGGGAAGGATGATATTAAATTTGTAGGGCTTGACAAATGCTTTCAGAAGAGACATATAAAATAACTCATTGTTGTGGGAAATGATAGCCCTTTGACTTGGTAAATACCTAAGGTGATACCAGATAGTGAATTTTGGAAAAAAGTGAGTCTGGGGGAAAACAAATTATGGGAGAAAGGAATCATATATACTTAATTTTTCGCTTTTATCTAAATACCTCTGCCTATCCCAATTATGTAGCTCATAAAGGTTGAACTCTAATAGAGTTTCTGCAACTTTGTGTTGGGTGTCTATTAAGGGGGATTTGTCAAAGTCAAGGACTGAAGGAATGAGGGGATTCGATTCAATGGATTTACCCTTTCCCTTGCAGTTTGACATGGTGTTAAATAAATATCAGATGAAAATGAAAAATGCCTAAGAGAATTCAAGGGAAGAGAGCTTAGAGAAAATAGGTCTAAGCACTGGTTTACCTGAAATAATTTGAATGTACGCAAGAAGATTGTTGTTTGAACGCTGAAAATAGACAGTAGCTTGTTTTTCAACCTGCGGGATCAAATAACGAGCAAAAAAAGTCAGATTTAGTTGTCATAGTTCTTTTTATAAAATTTGATATGGTTTTCCTAACGACGAGGTAAACGTTCATGGGGTGGGAGTTGTAATTATTTAAATGGATAGATCGTGGGAGTTAACTTCGTAATGTTCATAAAATTTGCGGGAGATTTGAATGTTTAACAGATAGGTGACATGGAGGGTTGCATATGTGGCAGGATAGGTGACAAGAAACGAATGGCAAAAGGTAATGACTAAGTGGTGGGACATGGTTGGCGGAGGAGGAAACACTTGACGGGAGACGGTTGGCAGAGGAGGCAACCATAGGCTATAGCGCAATCGTATTTTGATGGTGGTTTGTGGGATTGGGAGTTTACCCCCTGAAAACACTGAAAGGGTGCCATGTTTATGTCAAGAGTTTCGATGGAAACCGATTTTCGCCCCCCCCCCCCCACAACATTCAACATAGCGAGGAGGAAGAAGCGGCAGTGAAAATGACTTCGGTAGTAGATCTTGGCAAGTCAAATCGAAATCATTGATTGTAGCCCGGACATTATTAGATATGACAAAAGGTCGAATCAAACGGAAATTGTTTATTACAAACTTTATAAATCGTGATTAAAGTGTGATTGACTAATTAATATCAATTAATATAATTCTAGTGCACCATTTAAACAAGCTCACATATTTTGATTTATCAAAGGGTTTTTCATCATCATTTGTTTTTTGAATGTATCTATTTTTTTTTTATCTCTTTTTTATATTCATTTTTTTGTATGCCCTTTTCTATTTTTCATTTTTCTCTTTTCTTTTCTTATACATTCATTCTTATTTTTGTTTTATATTTTTTCAACAATTACACATAAAAATAAGATGGTGTTATAAAAACAGCTCCAACTGGGGACTACTTATCCCTGTGAGACGCAGAGAAAAATTAGATCTATGTGTATTCTCTTTGGGTTGGAGTCTTTGTTGTAATACTATGTCATGATAATGAAATATAAACAAAAGTGGAAATCTACAATGAAATAGTCTGAAAACAATCTCAGTATTGAATATAGTGCTTTAGGAATTTCCCATTGAGAGGAAATGTAGAAAATTCTCCTTCCAAGTTCTGCAGAATATAAGTGTTGTTTCCTTTGACCTCTGCAATGATCAATGGTCCCAACCAAAGGTTTTCAAATTTAACATGTTTCCCTTTCTCATCTCTCCAGACATCCCATTTAAAAACTAAATCACCTTCCCTGAAATCTCTTTCTTTGGATTTCCTATCAAACAAATTTTTCATCTTGTTTTGATATTGACGAATTTTATACTGAACTTCATCTTTATCCTCATTCAATTCTATAATCTGAATGACTCTTCTATAAAAATCATCAAGCTCTTCATTTGATTCTTGTAAAAATTTCATGGCAGGAAAGGCTAGTTGTGTAGGAAAAATGCCTCAGTGCCATAGACAAGTTGAAAGGGGGATCTACCTGTTGATCTTTTGGGTGAAATTTTGTTGGTCCAAACTGCATATTTAAGATGACTATCCCAGTTTCTCTTATGATCTGCAAATACCTTTTTGATTACTTTTACCAAAATCTTATTAGATGACTCTGCCAATCCATTTCACTTAGGGTAGCATGGAGTAGAATGATGTAATAAAATTTGATATTTTTGGCAAAATCCTATCATTTTAACATTACTGAAATCATATGTATTATTTGTGACTATCTATTGAGGACAAACAAATATAGAGAGTATGTTTTCCTCAATGAATTTAATCACAACAATATTTGTATCATTTTTTACTGGAATAGCTTCTACTCATTTGGTAAAGTAATCAGTGGCAGTTAAGATCCATATATGATGATTATTGGATGTATTTCTCCAATGAAATAATGTCCACATTGTAAAAATGGTTCCTCAATTAAAATTTGAACAAGGGGGAGTGTTGCCAATATTTGTTTGCCAGCAAATATCTAACATGGAATGCAGATTCTAAATTTTGCTCCAACCTGTGAAAACAGCGTTTGCCAATAGAAGCCTACTCTCAAAATATTGTATTCTATTTCTCTCCAAGCATAATGAACTCCACATATTCCTTCATGAAATTGATCTATAACACCCTCTGTTTCACTCTCAGTTAAGCATAGAAGTAAGATATTCAATGGATCTTTCCAATACAAATTTTCATTAATGATACAATAATTCATAGCCTTTAATCTAAAAGTTCTACACTGATTTTTGGTGAAACCGGGAGGGTATTTAAACTCACGAAGAAATTTTACAACATCACCATACCATTCAGATAAAAAAAAAAATTTCCTTAATATGAAGTGGAAGAGAAGTTGAATCTGGAGAAGAAGGTTCTTTTGGATTCTCTTCTCTTGATCTTGGAGAAGGTTCTTGTGTATTCTTTTCTCCTAAACTAGAGGAAGGTTCTTGTGGATTCTTCTCTCCTGAAATCTGCATGATGGTGTTTATTCCAAAAATTTTACAGTTAGATTCAGCCAAAAACTTGGCTAAACCTTGTCCCTTTATCAACTTGATTTATTTGATATTTAGATCAAATTCAAGGATTTTAGCTATCCATCTTCCTCTCCTACCATTTATATATGGTTGGGTCAAAATGGTTTTTACAACGTTATTTAGGACATAAGCAGTAATGGGAGAATGAAGAACATAAGTTCGAAAGGCTTTGAGGGCTTGTAGAAGGGCACAGGCTTGGTTTTAAATGATATCATATTTCATCTTTGCATCTCTCATCACTTTACTAAATAAGGCTATTGGTTTTCCATCTTGACTATCATTATTTTGTAGTAAAACAACAGTTAAACTAGTGTCAGAGGCAAAAGAGAAAATATTGAAAGGTTTGGTATAATCAGGGTTGGCTAGTACCGGGGGTTCACAAATAGCCTTTTTTATTTTTGTAAAATAAAATCTAGCCTGCACTGTCCATTTAATCTCATGATCCTTTTTTAGCGTGTCAGTAATATTTTTAACAATCTCAACATAGTTTGGTATAAATCTCCTTAGAAAATTAATCTTTCCTAAAAAAACTTGAACTTCCCTTTTATTTCTGGGGAGAGTTATTACCTCAATGGTTGAGACTCTTTTTGGATCAATTACCATTCTTTCTTTTAAGATAATGTGGCCAAGTAGCTTCCCTTATTTTATGGAAAAGAGGGAATTATTTGGATTAAGCAAAATTCCAAATTTTCTGCACCTATCAAAAACATTTCTCAGGTGCTTTAAGTGATTTTCATCATAATTTGAAAACATAGTTAGATCATCCAGATAGATAACAATGAATTTATTGATGTTTTCAACAAAATCTAAATCCATAGCTCTTTGAAGTGTTTCTCTTGCATTAGTCAATCCAAATGGAATCCTAGCATACATAAATGTACCCCAGGGAGTGGTGAATGTTGTCTTCTCTCTATCTTCTAGATTTACCAAAATCTGGTTTTATCGAGAGAAACCATCTAACATAGAAATTATACTAGATCTTGAAACTCTTTGGAGTAACTGATCCATTTTGGCCAGTGGATAGTTGTATTTTAAAGATGATTTATTGAGGTTTCTAAAATCCACACACAATCTGATTTCACCATTCTCTTTCTTACAGGAACTAAGTTTTCAATGCATTCAGAAAATCTAAGAGGAATAATGATTTTTTCATCTAATAATTTTTTGAATTCCTTTTCAATGGTTGAAGCAAAAATTGGGTTTATTCTTCTTAATTTCTGTTGGAATGGTTTGTCTTCTTTAAAGGGATCATATGTTGAATTTGATTTGTGTCATAAGATTTAATCCCATCATAAGACCAAGAAAAAACATCTTTGTAATGCTTTAAGAGATTAATATATTTTTCCTTTATGTCCTTGGGCAATGATACTGCAATTTTAACATTTTTTATTTATTTATCATTTCCGATATTACAGTCTTCTATGTCTTCCTGTTGTTTTGAATCTGATAATGAATTTTTAAAAACATCATTAATTTCAAAACTATTTTCAAGAGGAACTAGGCCCTTGGGAATGAAATTACTTGGCAATTGAAGGATATCATGATCAAAAATCTTATTTTCGAATGTGAAGTTTTAGTTTTCTGAGTTGGGTTAAGATCAATAATTGGTTTTCCCTCATACTTTAAAGCTTCAAATTCATAAATTACCTGCAGGAAACTCTTAAATTGTTCATCATCTTCAAACACTTTCCATTGTTTTAGATTATCAAGGATTGAAGGCCTATATTTCACCTGAATTTGATATTGTAGTTAAATTGGGTCGGAGATTTTAAAAGAACTAGCATAAACTACTAAATAATATGGATACATGTTTTCATCCCTTGGAATTGCTATAATGTTGAAATATTTAAAATACTTCTCTATAGAACCCCATACTTCATTTCAGTAAGATCTAATCCTAGGATGTTTGGTTTGACATAGACTTCTTACTTGTTTAACAATGAGTTCTAAATCACTGAAAACACTTAAGTTCTTAACTTTGATACTTTTAGCTAACTCAAGTCCTAAAAGTAGGGCTTCATATTCTGCTACATTTTTTGTCACATCGAAGTATAACTTTTAAAAGATTGATTTATGTTATCTTTATCTGGTGAGATAAGTAAAATACCAGCTCCTGCTCCATCCTTGGAAAAATATCCATCAAAATATCATTTTCAAATATCATTTTTCATACATTCAGTTTTATCCACAAGTTGTTCAATTCTTAGTTGATAGTTTTGAAGATCAATAGATGATAATGTAAGACATCAAAAGTCCTGATCAACAACATAAATTGGATGACATGTTTCTTGATCATATTTATAGATAGTGCTAATAAATCTTACCTCTCTGTATAATCTAAGATTTTCACCCCCATATACAATAATAGTAGCAAAAGACATGTCCATTTGTAAAATTTCCCCTAATTTGGCACAACATGATCTTTATAGCAACATCCCAAATTTAGGAGGAATATATGTGACTACAATGTCTAGCACTACACTCTTAACTGGGATTTGTGCTAGAGTGACAACTAAGTCTTTTATTAATCCAAGATAAGGAACTTTCTTTGAATCAAAAGTATACAAGTCATGATAAGGTTTTGTAATTTGCAGTTGTAGTTGATCAATGACCACTTTGGGCATCAAATTGTGAGAGACCCCAGAGTCTAACATGAATTTATATAAAAGAAAATCATGAAATTTGATAGTAACATAAAAGGGAGGGACATTTTCATCAATCATGTCAGAACTAGGACCAAAAACCACTAAAGGTTTTTCATCCTCTAAATTGATCACGTCCCCCTCAGCATCTATACTGAAATATTGGACCCACTTTGATACTTTATTTTTGTATCTTGGGTTTTTGGAGAGTTCAGATAGTGGGACAGGAATTTTTATTATTTTTAACTCTTTCTCTACATTGAAAATTGTTGGAACAGTTCTATAAGGTATATTTTGTTCATTTTGTTGAATTAATGGTTGGATAATAGTTGTTTGGGTTTCGAAAGTTTTTACTGGAGGCTCATTAATTGTGACATTCTTAGCTAGACTACCAGGGTCTAGTCTTGGCCTTAAATCATATCTTCTACTCAATTATACAATAAGTTATTTGGAGAATGCTTGATATTTTGAGACTTGGGAAGCCTCTTGATCTTGGGTTTAATATTGATCAGAAGAAATTAGAACTAGGGCATTTTGTAAAGATATGTCACCTAAAAAATTAATGTCATGGGTAGTATATGGGACAACTTCCTCAGGTTCTTGATAATCAATTAATAATGGAGGCTGGACCATTTGGTCAGTGTTTGGTCTTTGCAGGATCTAAGGTTGAAAAGGTCTTTTGAATTGAGCCTAAGGTTTGTATCTTGTTGGTTGAGCTTCTCTAGGATGTGCTTCTATTTTTGAAATTTTATTGGAAATATTTCTTAACAAAGAAGTAATTTTGTCTATCTTATGATCCTCTTCTTTACTCTTTGTAAAAGAAGTACTTTCTTCCATAGATTTCATTTTTCTTTCAACTTTCTCAGCCTTATATTCAATTTTATTTCATGCAAAAATGTTTGCTTCCACCTCAATAGCATTTGTTTGCATGTCTACCAAAGTGACATACATTCATTCTCTAAGAATGATAGCAAAGCCATCATCAAATCCTTTTGAAAATCTATTCTTTTTTGCGGCTACAGGTGATTTATAGTCAGGTGGCATTTTATTGTAAATTTTATTGAATCTTTTGATGAAATCAGAGATAGGTTCTCCATGATTTCTTTTCAAATCATCAAATTCTGAAAGGTAATAGACTGGATCATTTTTATCTCCCCATTAATTCTTAAAAATATTTTTTAATTCATTCCATGTTCTAATTGAATTGGCTTGTAATTATTTGAACCAAAATCTTACATTTCCTTCAAGAGATTGAACAAAAATCCTTGTATATACATCTTCATGCTCAATGTTCATGTTATCAGCAAAATCTAAGAAGGAAGATAAATGATATTCAGCAAATGGACCAGTATCTCCATTAAACCTAGGCACGTGTTTAAGATATCCATCTAGAAAATAATCTAGTTGATTAGGAAGAATTAGTGCAGCATAACAAGCCTGAATGATAGGTCGAAAACCAACCATTATATTTGGTGAATGAGGTTGTTAGCTCACCGTAATTTGCTAGATTGATTGAGATACAATTGGACAGGGGTAACATCAAACCAGACTTTGGAGTCCTAGGACCTAGCCTTCCTGGACTCAGAGAGGGCTCTCTCTATTAGGTGCAATTGATGTAAACTTGTTTACTTTTTAAGGTTAGTTTTAGGCTAGTTATGAAGTGTAGGGTTTTTTGATTGTTTTGGTTGGGTAATATGGTCAAAAGGAATAGCTGGAGTGAGAGGTTGTCAAATCCATTGGGCTATGGAGTCAAGTGAAAGTCAAGAGTGTCTAAATGATGAAACAGAGTGAGTTGTAGGGCCGATTTAGCAGGGTGAATGGATCCTTAAAGTGGTGTGATGGTGTAATGAACACTAAGTTGGGGAAAATACTAAGAGATATTCTTACACATATATAATATGAAGCATAACTCATGAGGTAGGGCAAACCATTGATCTCATTGAACAATACTTAAACTGATAAACATATAATATTTAAACAAATAACTTAATTTATGAAGAGGGAAACTCCTAAACATCATATTTCAAGCTATTGGGAACTCTGAAACAAGTTGACAAGCATGGACAAAGGGCAAGATCGAATGAGACCTCTTTGACTTAACCTAATCAATTAATATTCCACAGAAAGGCTTCAAGATAGGGTTTTGAGAACTTCAAATAAGCAGGGCATACCATAAATCTTACGTGTAAACTAACATACTAACCATGCATGAAACAAAAACAAACTTAGGGGAACCTAAGGAGTAGTTAATAATTCCTTAGTTATGACCCAAACAAAGGAAAGCATAAAGGCTATAACAAACAAGAGGACTGAGGTGCCTCAATGAACATGTCTCAACCTACACTTTTCTGTTTAATAGAAGCTGAGAAACATGAAACATAATTATGACAAAGAAAAAAATAGAAAAAAAAGGAAAACGTCACAATTCACCAAGCAGGGAATCCTGCAAACAAGCTTCTCCATCATCCAAGCAAACAAGCCATTCATCCACTTCACAAAACCAATTTCTTCTCCAACTCATGAAACTCATCAAATTGCCAACTTTACAAACAAGTCCTCATGCTATATTTAACTTAGCAAATGAGGAGGTGGAAACCATAAGAGGCTTCTAGAAACCCTAAAAAACTCATAAATGTCATTTATGGCCAAGAGACCATGCAAGGCCCAAGGCACATAATATCTTATGAAATAAATGACATAATAACTATTTGCACCTATTTCTAGATATTCTAGCCTGAAGAAACTCAAAAATATTATTTTTCCATAAATGAGTGTGTTTTGTTGACTTTTGGTCCAAAACACACTATTCATCACATTTGCATAGCGCCACCTTCAGCAGAAAATAGGGTCTTTTGTGAACAAGTTTTGGACCCCTTCCCAATGTCGGATTTGGCTCTGTGATGGCTCGTTGGAAAGCCTTAAGAGTCTAATTTTCAAAAATACTTGTGGTTTCCTAATCCAGCCATTGTATCTTGGAAAAAATTTCAAAATATCAAGACTGGTCATTTGCACAGCACCAATCCCAAAATAGAGGCAGAAAGGTTAAAAAAGCAAGTTGTTTTGACCTTTTGAGGGGTCAAACCTACTCCAAAACTTCTGAAATTTAGTGAGAATGATGTGCAGGCTGAGAGAAATTGAAAAATGAAAATTTTTGCTCCTGGGGATGCTCCATGTGTTTGTGTAGCGCTAGTGGTGCTGCGCAAATGAGACCAAAAAATTTCAAAAAAACAAAATTTTCTCCAAATGCTCTCAAATTTGGTGGAGATCTTCCCTAAGGGGCCTAGGCCAACTGCTAAGAACCCTCAGCCAAAATTCCAAGGCTGTTAATCTTTTTTTCCTTTTTTAGAGTTTTGATTTCAAAGAGGGCCTTCTTTAGTTTGTTAGAAACAAGCTTGTGTTTCATGGGATAATGCTTGGCCATCCTTCTTTGCAGCTCTAGGCTTTCATTTGCCTTCTTTAGCTTGACCTCTAGGTGCATGTATGTCCTTTCAAGCCTTGGATTTGATGCAGCTGGCAAGGTCCCTTGCCTTTTGGAGGCAGCAAACACTTGCCTTGGGCCTCTTTGGTATATACATGCAAGAGGTGTGATATTTGTGTCACTGGTTTCTTTGGCCTAGCTGGGATCATCTTTATTTTCTGCCATGTCATCACCCTCTTGCTCACTGATGGACTGGTCATTTTCATGACTATCATGACCTCTTTCTTCTTGGCTACTTGGTCCTTTACTGTCTTCCTTATCATCTGCCCTTTCTTCTTCCTCTGTTGCTGCTTCTTCTTCACTTTCTTCATTCCCTTCTCCTTCTTCTTCATCACTTGCTATTTAATTTTCATCACTACCCTCACTGTTATGTTCATTTTCCTTCTCTTCATCATCATTTATTCCTGCCCCTGCCTCACTGATTTCATCACCCTTACTGTCATCATCTTGCTCATTATTTCCATTGTCACCTTCTTCATTTGATGCATCAATAGAAGGGGAAGAAGGGATATTTTCTTGGGTTGAGGGTACTTGTACAGATGAGGAAGGAAAATTTGGTTGAGGAGGAGGTTGTGGGTTTGTAAAGGCTTCATGGGCTATAAAAACCTCCCAAGGTATACCCTACTACTCTAGCTGATGCAATACCACCATCTTGATCAAGGAATGGTGGAACAAGCTATTCATTTGTTGTGGGTAATTCCTCCTCCAGGCAACAGAAGAAATTTTCTCAATGATTTTATAGAGATAGTGAGGTAGGTTGAGCTCCTTGACCCCTGTGAAGTGCATGAGGAGTCTAACATGATAAGCATAGAGTCTAGAATACCTCCCCTCGTAGGTGAAGTACTTCATGATAACCAACATCAATGCTTTGAACCTGTGCCTGAGGTTTGAAAATGGGAAAATAGTCTTGTTGCCTCCTCTATACCTTGGTTTGATAAATGGCTCTAAAAATTCCTTGTCCAATTTTCCCTTCTTAAACCATTTTTCTCCCACAGCTGGGATACCTGTAGCCTCAAAGATGGCACTTACTGAAATCTCAAAATTCACTCCTGCAAGGTTTGAGTGCTTGTTATGCAGGTTGAGAATGAGGAGCCTTGTAAGCTCGGGGTGGCTCTTCACCTGTTTGACCTTCTCACAAAATTGAAAGCATCTTGTATTCTCGAAGCATGACAAGATCCTAGGAGAGGAAGTAATGGCCACAGTGCTTTGAGGCTCCAAACTATTTACCTTTCCTCCCTTGTGCTCTGGTTTTAAAGGCCTTTGACTACCTTCATTACCACTGTTTTTTTTATTCCCTGACATGGTGATGGGAGACACTGGTTTGCAAATTGGGGCTTGATGAAACAAGGTGAAAAAGGGTGGAGTCAAGCTTCGGTGGATAATGGGTATGGAGGTTAGGTTTTTAGTGGCTTTGGAGCTTTTAAGGAGGCCCTTCTCTCAACTAAGTTTGTAGGCACTTCAACTCACCCACCGTTATATGATATCAAACTGTTTGCAAGAGGTCTTTTAAGCACATAGGTTCATTTTCATTTAAGGCCTAGGGTTTACATACCTAGGGTTTTATCATTCAAAAACCACCTAAAAACCAAAATTAATTTTGAAAAGATTGATTGGAGACATGGAGAGGGCACCACTTACCAGTTTTGGCTTTTTTTACAAACTATGGAGGCAGCTTGAAGAGTGAAAATTTGGTTTAGGGCAAGGGTGTTTTGCCTTTGCACTTCCCAAGCATTTGCGCAATGCCTCTACCTCTACTGTTGGGTGAGGCCGTTTGCGTAGTGCCTGGCAGGGTCTGCACAGGAGTTTGCGCAGCGCCGACAGAAACGACAGCCTCTGCACGTGAGTTTGTACACCGTCCGGGTGCTTCGTGTAGGAAATCCAGGTGAAATGGTTGGTTTGTGCATCCTGGGAAAGTTGGGCCTGAGTTTTCGCAGCACCCGCGGTTAGCACAACGCCAGGAGTTTTTTACGTAGCGCCTTGCAAATTTGAATGGAGAACAAGCTTGTTTGCGTAGCACAGCCTCCTAGTTGCGTAGCGCTCCTAATTTGCGTAGTGCCAACAAAACTCTGCCCATAAACAGTCCGAAACCTCTGTTTTTTCTCCTTTGAAACTTCTTTCTTCCTTGCAAAATGCTAAATGAGCTAAAAATGAATTTGCCAAATTTTTATAGCCTCTTGAGAGGGATAAATCAAATTTTTTAAAAACCCGCTTTCCTTATGTTTGAATCCTTTTTCACTTGACTGATATATTTTTTATGTTTTTGCAGGGGTTCTGAAGGTTTTCTCAAGGTGTCTTGCCTTCTTCTCCTGTTTTTATGGCTAGCTGATGTTGATGCTCCTTTTACCCTCTTTTCCTTGAAAGTAGGGACATTGTCCAAACTATCTTTGGCATGCACTTTGACAAACTAAATACATTGTTCTTATTCTTTTGGGCCTTTTTTATTATCAGAGACCTAAACAATGCCTTTTCACCTTTCTTCTGTATTTAAGGCAATAACAGGTCTATTTTTCCAAAAGTTTCAAATAAATCATATTATGTCATGGGTTTCATTTGGCCACTTCTGATTTTGTGCAGGTGCCTACATTTAATTTTCTCTTGATCCCTTAGTGCCCTTTTGAAGTTGAAATATCATTTTCTAAACAGTAACCTTATGATTTACCTTGTTTTCTCTCTTTGATATTTAACTCTATGCTTTCCTTTCCCTTTGATTATTTTATAGGCCCTTTGACTGCACTTGAAAACATTAGCTTCTTAAAATGATACTCTTTGCATGCCCTCTGCTTTTAAGAAGGAGGTCTTGTGATCTTCAATTGACTTGTCTTGCCAATTTTTCCAAACTCTTAGGTTTTAGGGCTGTTAGAGAGAAATAAGGATTGTTTCCTCCTAAGTTCTCTATAGCCTTTCAAAACTTGTTTATCATTTGTAAAAAAAAAAAAATTCTTCAATGTGCACTTGATGGATTTGAGGTGGCTTCTGTCCTTGTAGCCTTTGTGATGGTCTCTTGCTTTTCACCATTGTTTTGTTAACCAATCACAAAAACCTTGATTCTCTTTAAACACAGGCCTGTTTCCTTTCTCTTGTTTGTGGATGTCTCCTGGTGATGATTTCATCCTATTACCTTACCTCTTCTTATTGCTGATGACAACCCTGATCATTTCTTGCAAAAATGTGAAAAAGGGCAGCTATCCCTTGTACTATTTATGCTCTAAGCCAAGGAGGTCTTTCTTGAATGACTGTTGATCAGTCTTGGATCAAATTGCTTGACTTTATTCCTCTTTGAATACAATCTTTTCATACAGGAAGACATAGTTTGTATTGCACCAAATCCATCCTATGACTTTGTGAGACCTTAGGTGACCTAATGGGGCTTTCTTGGACTTGGCTTTTGGACTGAGACTTAGAATTATGGATCACCAAGTGTAAGATAGGATCCATGATGAGCTTAGTGTATTGAAGATCAAAAATCCAATATACTTGATTTATCCAAAGGGTCTACAAGGACAATTTGAGACCATTAGTGTTTGGGAGTATCATGAGAGACACAACAAAGTTGTTTGATTGGTAGGCTTAGGTGATAGTGGGGAATTTTTAGGAAAAAAAAACAGAGGATTTGGGCCAAAGGTGAATAAATATGTACAGAATGGGTTATACAAGCCTCTAATGGGTTTTCTGGGACTGGTAAGAAAAGCTAGACATTATGGAGTGATGAGATAGTGAAAATTTATCTTGAGGATAATGAAGGCAATGAGATTTCTAGAACTCACAATGTTTACGAACCTTGTTTCTAGAAATCTTGGGATAGTTATTTATTCATCATCATAGAAAAAAATTATTGATGACTAACAGTGGCTCCACTTGGGGAGGGCAGCTCCTTTTTAGGAGGTGTCCAAAACTTCAGATCTCGGGCTTTATGGAGACCCGTCCCTCATCCATTGGGCAGATTTTACCTCTTTCATTTGCTGATGTTTGCTTTGAAGCTATGGTCTCAGTATTCTAAAAAACATGGTCAGCACAAATCCATCTCTACCTACCCAACCTACTTGCCTAACATTTTTTCTTCTTTAGGTGCATTTGGACTAGCAATCTTGACATCCTCTTGTTTTTTGGAAGAAAAATAAACTATCTACTTCTACCTTATCTCTTCCTGGAGCTCAGTTTATGCTGATGAACTCCTTTGATTCTCTACCTATGCTTTTCAACTGTCAAGGTTAAAGAGTTTGACAGGATTTATTCACTAAGCTACAAACATAAAATTTAAAACATGGCTAAATCAGGATTAGACAATCTGACTCACCATGGGTTTGTGGCATAAAAACAAGCTACACACAAATGTTATTTTTGTACAAAACAAGACTTAGAAAAATCAGAGCTAGGATATATTGTTTGCTAGTCATCCCTGTTTTCCTCTTTGGTTATGTTTTAAGCATGTGAAACCAGTATCTTTCTTCCCTAATCTATCTTTTGACAAGTCAAGTTTGAAAACTTTTACCACTATCTTTCACTAACTTATCAACAATAAATTGAAAACATGTTCAGCCATGATTAGGCTAGATGACTGAACAAGACTTTTTTGGAACAAGTAGTGGAATTGAGGCATGCACACTTACAGTAGTACTCTTTTTTGGGTATGGGGTTGTACCTCTTCTTTTCATCTGCCCTCTTTTTCATCTTTTCTTTGTTTTTGTGTTTTTGTTTTTGTCAAAACAAATTGAAACTAAAGCTAGAAAAATGCTCATAGGGTTGAGCTTATTTGCATGTCTATCTATCCTAATCTAATTTGGAATTTTATTCTATTCTAGGTGATGCAATAGTGCCAGTGCAACCAATTGAGCAGTAACAAAAATAGGTAGACAATTTGACTGCTTGTCAGAGGGAACCATAGTATACCTTGATTATGTGTCTTCAAAATCAAGGCTACCATAGGAAGTGAAAACTTTTGATGTATTTGATTCTTGTAAAGAATCCATGCCTGGGAACTTGAGTCAATCAAGACCTCCATGTAATCTGCTATAGGATCAACAAAAACATGATGTAAACTTTCTTCTCTTAGGCCTTTCATGACTGGTTGGTTATCTGTATCCCAAACATTAGCTTTGATAACCTCATCCTCAATCTGGTCCTTGAATGCACAATCATCTTTTTCCTGCAAGTCAAAAGGTAATACAATTTCTTCTTGCTTAGGAGAAGGGAGACCTTCCAAAAAAAATTTAGGGTCTCAGAAATTGTATGACCGATATTGTGAATTTAGAAGTTCAATGACAGTTTCATATTTTTCAACCACTATCTCTAGAAAAAATTTCTTAACTTCAGGGTTATTTTTTCTTGACCTTAAAATGAGGAAAATAACTTTTGGGAGATCATCATCAAGTTGAAACTCTGATAACTGATTTGAAATTTCATTATATAAAAGGTCTGCCACCAACCTTGAAATTTTATTCAATTAGTCCAAAAAAGGGGTCGCTGCATCCTTATACCAGTCTAGAGTCTTCTACCAGTGGAGTCTCTAGGTATATTGAGAGTTGTGTCGAGTCACCAGGTGGAAGTTTTCAACTTTGTTGTCCACCATCAACATGATTAGGATTGATTTACTCATTCCTATGGGAGTCTGTGAGGACTAGTGGGGTTAATAGGCCTACTGGAGACCAGTGGAGTCTCCAGGTGGATGATATTTACTGTTTTGAATATGTACTTGTTGTCCACCATCAAAAACTGAGTACCAATCTAAAGAAGTATGTGGGTTTTCTGAGGTCCTAAGGAATACTTAGATTGTCACTGACTCAGAAGGTCCCACCATGATCGCCATTATGTTAGTGTGGCGATGAAGTGGTCGATTCACTGGATATTATTCTAACAAGAGCTTCTGAATTCCTAAGGGATACTTAGATTTTCACTAACTCAGAATGTCCCACTGTGATCTCCATTATGTTAGTGTGGCGATGAGGTGGCAGATTCACTAGATTTTCTAAGTCAAACTGAGGGTATAAAGAGTCTTAAGAGGTATTCAAGCAACTATATACTCAGAAGGTCCCACCGTGATCGCCATTATGTTATCTCCCCGTAATTTGCTAGATTGATTGAGATAAAAATGGACATGGGTAACATCAAACCAGACTTTAGAGTCCTAGGACCTAGCCTTCCTGGACTTAGAGAGGGCTCTCTCTATTAGGTGAAAATGATGTAAACTTTTTTTCTTTTTAAGGTTAGTTTTAGGCTAGTTATGAAGTGTAGGGTTTGTTGATTGTTTTGGTTGGGTAAGATGGTCAAAAGGAATAGGTGGAGTGAGAGGTTTTCAAAGAAATTGGGCTATGGAGTCAAGTGAAAGTCAAGAGTGTCTAAATGATGAAATAGAGTGAGTTGTAGGGCCGATTTAGCAGGGTGAATGGATCCTTAAAGTGGTATGATGGTGTAATGAACATATATAATTTGAAGCATAACTCATGAGGTAGGGCAAACCATTGATCTCATTGAACAATAATCAAACTGATAAACATATAAGATTTAAACAAATAACTTAATTTATGAAGAGGGAAACTCCTAAACATCATATTTCAAGCTATTGGGAACTCTGAAACAAATTGACAAGCATGGACAAAGGGCAAGATCGAACAAGACCTCTTTGACTTCACCTAATCAATCAATATTCCACAGAAAGACTTCAAGATAGGGTTTTGAGAACTTCAAATAAGCAAGGCATACCATAAATCTTACTTGTAAGCTAACATACTAACCATGCATGAAACAAAAAAAAAATTAGGGGATCCTAAGGAGCAGTTAAGAATTCCTTAGTTATGACCCAAACAGAGGAAAACATAAAGGCTATAACAAACAGGAGGACTGAGGTGCCTCAATGAACATGTCTCAACCTATACTTTTATGTTTAATAGCAGCGAAGAAACATGAAACATAATGATGACAAATAAAACAATAGAAAAATTATGAAAACATCACCATTCACCAAGCTATGGAATCCTGCAAACAAGCTTCCCCATCATCCAAGCAAACAAGCCATTCATCCAATCACAAAACCAGTTTCTTCTCCAAGCTCATTAAAACAATATATTATTCATGAAACTCATCAAATTTTTAACTTTAAAAACAAGTCCTCATGCTCTATTTAACTTAGCAAATGAGGAGGTGGAAACCATAAGAGGCTTCTAAAAACCCTAAAAAACTCATAAATGTCATTTATGGCCAAGAGACCTTGCAAGGCCCAAGGAAAATAATATCTTATGAAATAAATGCCATAATAACTATTTGCACCTATTTCTAGATTACCTAGCCTCAAGAAACTCAAAAATATCATTTTTCCATAAATGAGTGTATTTTGTTGACTTTTGATCCAAAACACACTATTCATCACATTTGTGTAGCGCCTCGTCAGCAGAAAATAGGGTCTTTTGTGACCGAGTTTTGGACCCCTTCTCGATGTCGGATTTGGCTCCGTGATGGCTCGTTAGAAAGCCTGAAGAGTATAATTTCCAAAAATACTTGTTTTTTCCTGATCCAGCCCCTATAGCATGGTAAAAATTTCAAAATATAAAGACTGGTCATTTGCGCAGCACCAGTCCCAAAACAGAGGCAGAAAGGTCAGAAAAGTGAGGTGTTTTGACCTTTTGAGGGGTCAGACCTGCTCCAAAACTTCTAAAATTTAGTGAGCATGATGTGAAGGCTGAGAGAAATCCAAAAATGAAAATTTTTTCTCCTGGGGATGCTCCATGTGTTTGCGTAGTGCCAGTGGTGCTGCGCAAATGAGACCAAAAAATTTCAAAAAAAAAAAATTTCTCCAAGTGCTCTCAAATTTGGTGGAGATGTTCCTTAAGAGGTCTTGGCCAACTGCTAAGAAGCCTCAGCCAAAAATCCAAGGATGTCAAGATTTTTTTCCTTTTTCAGAGTTCGGATTTCAAAGAGGGCCTTCTTCAGTTTGGTAGAATCAAGCTTGTGTTTCCTGGCATAATGCTTGGCCATCCTTCTTTGCAGCTCTAGGCTTTCATTTGCCTTCTTTAGCTTGGCCTCTAGGTGCATGTCTATCCTTTCAAGCCTTGGAGTTGATGCAGCTGGCAAGGTTCCTTGCCTTTTGGAGGCAGCAAACACTTGCCTTAGGCCTCTTTGGTATATACATGCAAGAGTTGTGATATTTGTGTCACTGGTTTCTTTGGCCTAGCTGGGATCATATTTATTTTCTGCCATGTCATTTCCCTCTTTCTCACTGATGGGTTGGTAATTTTCATGACTGTCATGACCTCTTTCTTCTTGGCTGCTTGGTCCTTTACTGTCTTCCTTATCATTTGCCCTATCTTCTTCCTCTGCTGCTACTTCTTCTTCACTTTCTTCATTCCCTTCTCCTTCTTCTTCATTACTTGCTAGTTCATTTGAATCACTACCCTCACTGTTATGTTCATTTTCCTTCTCTTCATCATCATCTATTCCTGCCCCTGCCTCACTGATTTCATCACCCTTACTGTCATCATCTTGCTCATTATTTCCACTGTCACCTTCTTCATTTGATACATCAATAGAAGGGGAGGAAGGGATATTTTCTTGGGGTGAGGGTACTTGTGCAGATGAGGAAGGAAAATTTGGCTGAGGAGGAGGCTGTGGGTTTGTAAAGGCTTCATGGGCTATAAAAACCTCCCAAGGTATACCCTGCTGCTCTAGCTGATGCAATACCACCATCTTGATCAAGGAATGGTGGAAAAAGTTATTCATTTGTTGTGGGTAATTCCTCCTCTGGGAAACAGAAGACATTTTCTCAATGATTTTATAGAGATAGTGAGGTAAGTTGAGCTCCTTGACCCCTGTGAAGTGCATGAGGAGTCTAACATGATAAGCATAGAGTCTGGAATACCTCCCTCATAAGTGAAGTACTTCATGATAACCAACGTCAATGCTTTGAACCTATGCCTGAGGTGTGAAAATGGGAAAACAGTCTTGCTGCCTCCTCTATACCTTGGTTTGATAAATGGCTCTAAAAATTCCTTGTCCAATTTTCCCTTCTCAAACCATTTTTCTCCCATAGTTGGGATACCTGTAGCCTCAAAGATGGCACTTGTTGAAATCTCAAAATTCACTCCTGCAAGGTTTGAGTGCTTTTTATGCAGGTTGAGAATGAGGAGCCTTGTAAGCTCGGGGTGGCTCTTCACCTGTTTGACCTTCTCACAAAATTGAAAGCATCTTGTATTCTGGAAGCATGACAAGATCCTAGGAGGGGAAGTAATGGCCACAGTGCTTTGAGGCTCCAACCTATTTACCTTTCCTCCCTTGGGCTTTGGTTTTAAAGGCCTTTGACTACCTTCATTACCACTGTTGTTTTTAGTCCCTGACATGGTGATGGGAGACACTGGTTTGCAAATTGGGGCTTGATGAAACAAGGTGAAAAAGGGTAGAGTCAAGCTTTGGTGGATAATGGGTATGGAGGTTAGGGTTTTAGTGGCTTTGGAGATTTTAAGGAGGCCCTTCTCTCAACTGAGTTTGTAGGCACTTCAACTCACCCACCCTTATATGATATCAAACTATTTGCAAGAGGTCTTTTAAGCACATAGGTTCATTTGCATTTAAGGCCTAGGGTTTACATACCTAGGGTTTTATCATTCAAACACCACCCAAAAACAAAAATTAATTCTGAAAAGATTGATTGGAGACATGGATAGGGAACCACTTACCAGTTTTGGTTTTTTTTACGAACTCTGGAGGCAGCTTGAAGAGTGAAAATTTGGTTTAGGGCAATGGTTTTTGGCCTTGGCACTTCCCAGGAGTTTGTGCAGCGCCTCTGCCTATGTTTTCGGGTGAGGCCATTTGCATAGCGCCTGGCAGGGTCTGCACAGGAGTTTGCGCAGCGCCGGCAGAAACGACAGCCTATGCACGTGATTTTTCACAGCACCCAGGTGCTTCGTGTAGGAAAGTTGGGTGAAATGGTTGGTCTATGCATCTTGGGCAAGTTGGGCCCGAGTTTGCGTAGCTCCCACAGTTAGCGCAGGGCCAGGATTATTTTGCGTAGCGCCTTGCAAATTTGAATGGAGAACAGGCTTGTTTGCGCAACACGGCCTCCTGGTTACGTAGCGCTCCTGATTTGCGTAGTGCCAACAGAACTTTGCCTAAAAATAGTTCAAAACCTCTGTTTTTTCTCCTTTGCAAATTCTTTCTTCTTTTCAAAATGCTAAATGAACTAAAAATGAATTTGCCACATTTTTATAGCCTTTTGAGAGGGATAAATCGAATTTTTTAAAAACCCACTTTCCTTATGTTTGAATCCTTTGTCACTTGATTGATATATTTTTTATGTTTTTGCAGGGGTTCTGAAGGTTTTCTCAAGGTGTCTTGCCTTCTTCTCTTGTTTTGATGGTTGGCTGATGTTGATGCTCCTTTTACCCTCTTTTCCTTGAAATTAGGGACATTGTCCAAAATATCTTTGGCATGCACTTTGACAAACTGAATACACTGTTCTTATTCTTTTGGGCCTTTTTTATTTTCAGTGACCTGAAGAATGCCTTTTCACCTTTCTTCTGTTTTTAAGGCAATAACAGGTCTATTTTTCCAAAAGTTTCAAATAAATCATATTATGTCATAGGTTTCATTTGGCCACTTCTAATTTTGTGCAGGTGCCTGCATTTCATTTTCCCTTGATCCCTTAGTGCCCTTTTGAAGTTGAGATCTCATTTTCTGAACAGTAACCTTATGATTTACCTTGTTTTCTCTCTTTGATATTTAACTCTATGCTTTCCTTTCCCTTTGATTATTTTATAGGCCCTTTTACTGCACTTGAAAACATTAGCCTCTTAAACTAATACTCTTTGCATGCCCTCTTCTTTTAAGAAGGAGGCCTTGTCATCTTCAATTGACCTATCTTGCCAATCTGTCCAAACTCTTAGGTTTTAGGGCTGTTAGAGAGAAATAAGGAGTTTTTCCTTCTAAGTTCTCTATAGCCTTTCAAAAAAAAATTATCGTTTGTAAAAAAAAAAAATCTTCAATGTGCACTTGATGGATTTGAGGTGGCTTCTGTCCTTGTAGCCTTTGTGATGGCCTCTTACTTGTCACCATTGTTTTTTTAACCAATCACAAAAACCTTGGTTCTCTTTAAACACGGGCATGTTGCCTTTCTCTTGTTTGTGGATGTCTCCTGGTGATGATTTCATCCTATTACCTTACCTCTTCTTATCGTTGATCGCAACCTTGATAATTTCTTGCAAAAATGTGAACAAGGGTAGCTGTCCCTTGTAGTATTTATGCTCTAAGCCAAGGAGGTCTTTCTTGAATGATTGTTGATCATTCTTGGATCAAATTTCTTGACTTTATTCCTCTTTGAATACAATCTTTTCATACAAGAAGACATAGTTTGTAGGGCACCAAATCCATCCTATGACTTTGTGAGACCTTAGGTGACCTAATGGGGCTTTCTTGGACTTGGCTTTTGGACTGAGACTTAGACTTAGGGATCACCAAGTGTAAGATAGGATCCATGATAAGCTTAGTGTATTGAAGATCAAAAATCCAATATACTTGATTTATCCAAAGGGTCTACAGGGACAATTTGAGACCATTAGTGTTTGGGAGTATCATGAGATACATAACAAAGCTGTTTGATTAGTAGGCTTAGGTGATAGTGGGGAATGTTTAGGCAAAACAAAACAGAGGATTTGGGCCAAAGGTGAATACATATGCACATAATGGGTTATACAAGCCTCTAATGGGTTTTCTGGGATGGGTAAGCAAAGCTATACATTATGGAGTGATGAGATAGTGAAAAACTATCTTGAGGATAATGAAGGCAGTGAGATTTCTAGAACTCACAATGTTTATGAACCTTGTTTCTATAAATCTTGGGATAGTTATTTAGTCATCATCACAACAAAAAATAACTGATGACTAACAGAGGTGAAGATGATGAAGAACATGAAGTAGAAGATGATGATGATGTTGTGGATGGCCTTCCTTTAATAATATGGGCATAAATTGTAGAAGCTTTAGGAAAATTTTATTGAATCACCAATTTATGAGTTTCTAGATCAAATTTTTCTTGACCTCAAATAAATGACTAGTGTAAACAGAAAAACTATATTCTAGTTTTTATGAAGTTGTTAGAAAAGTGTGAATGAAAGAAGAGATAAAATCACTTGGTTTTCATTCAGTTTATTCTACCCCTAATTTAGTTTCTGAATTAGGATATTCTAAAGCAATTTCAAGGATTTAGTAGGACTCTAATTTGTGAACAAGAAGAACTAACTGCAAACCAAATCCCCTGGACAAAATTTCTAGCACTTTTTGTGGTAGATCTAATAGTTTAGAATGGATTGACTTAGTATTAAAGAGATCAACCTCTAAAACAATTTCAATTTGGAATGGGTCAGAAGTTGAAGATGAAGCTTCTAATCTTATCCTCAAAGAGGTAATTCTCACCAGTCTCTCTAGATCTGATAATGGAGAATAGAGATGAGGATTTGAGTGAGATCTGGTATACTCTAGTGAAGCTAGATTTATTAAGTGGAATCGGCAGGTGAAATATTTTAACCTAATGATCTTTTATTCAACATTAAATGAGAGTTTAATCATTATCCCAGGGAAAAATAATTCAAAATTTTCGTTCCCCGACAATGGCACCAATCCATTGTTGTACCTCCGTAGATAATTCTAGATTAAGGAATTATGCCAGAGCATCTAAAATGTTTTGTTTGTTTTTAATATTTGGATGACCAATGTTCTAAGGAAATTCAATCACGTGATGAATCTTAATTAATCATGATATAATATCAGGGTTGTTACTTTGCTTCTTAACAGAAATTTGATTTAAAATAGATGTGATAAGGCATAAATCAAAGAGTCTATGACCTATCAAATATTCAGACAGAGTATAATATTTACCATAAGGAAAAGATGCATGTAAAACATTTTTAGAACCCAACAAAAATATATTTAAATTGAAGAATAAGTGACAATTAAATGATGTCGAGGAGTTATCTTAGACAAACAATCCAATAAACTAATCTCTTTAATATATTATAACTTCACTGAGAACTTCAGACTGGTTGACACTCAACCTTATATTACCCAAATTTCTCCAATCAAAATTAAACATATGAAGAAATTTACAATATGAAATAAAATAACAATGCATAACTCACAAGTACACAAATTTCTTTGAGGAAAATCCAAAATCCTTTTATTTATATCAGAAAAACTTCAGATGAATACAAGTCTGCTCAATATCTTATCCCAAGGGTTCAACCATTTCTAAGCTTTATCTATAAGTATTTATAGAAAATTTTACATCTGAGATTGGATTCCAAACTAAAATAAATTTACAAAATAATATATGCTTTTAGAAACACAGATATTTTCTAAATATAGGAGAAAAATAGGAAAATCTGTTGGAAATTGTTGTGTTGTTGAGGCTATGTAGGAATCGAGTGATGATTGTTGATGCTTTGTTGGAGATGTCATTCCTTTATTGCTGAAAATTATGAATTGTAGTTATACTTTTACTCGACCAAGTATAGCAATAGGTCCCAAATCTCTTCACTTGGGATAGAAAATCCAATCATAATTATAAATCTTTCATCCACCTCGGTGTAAGTGTCAAAAGTAGGTTTATTTACAAAAAGGTAGTGGACTTCATGTTGGATACCCAAATCAGATTTTATTCCATTTATAAAAACTTCACCACTAATAATTCCTCTAATTTTCTTGATAATTTTCTATTTGGATTAACATAGCATCATAATTTCTAGGAGTGGGAAATCCCTTTTCCTACAACATTGTGAATTTTTTGTTGAATCTCTTGACCTGCAACTCAAGATCCTTGCATTTGTTTTCCAACTGTATCTATGAATTTGTTTTCCAGATCGAGTGATGATTGTTGATGCTTTGTTGGAGATGTCATTCCTTTATTGCTGAAAATTATGAATTGTAGTTATACTTTTACTCGACCAAGTATAGCAATAGGTCCCAAATCTCTTTACTTGGGATAGAAAATCCAATCATAATTATAAATCTTTCATCCACCTCGGTGTAAGTGTCAAAAGTAGGTTTATTTACAAAAAGGTAGTGGACTTCATGTTGGATACCCAAATCAGATTTTATTCCATTTATAAAAACTTCACCACTAATAATTCCTCTAATTTTCTTGATAATTTTCTATTTGGATTAACATAGCATCATAATTTCTGGGAGTGGGAAATCCCTTTTCCTACAACATTGTGAATTTTTTGTTGAATCTCTTGACCTGCAACTCAAGATCCTTGCATTTGTTTTCCAACTGTATCACAATATTCTTCTTTGTTAAGATCCTCTTGGCCTCCATGACTATTGTTGTTCTGTCCAGGATATTTATTTATTCAATTTACTCTTTGGTTCTGGAATTTAGGAACTTAATGATCTTTTGTGCCTTTTTAGGCCCATGTTCCAAATTTACCTTTGCATTTTCTATGGTTGCTTTAACTCTGTGCACGAGTTCTTCCTGTTCAAAAATAATTTGTATTGAAGGCCACATTTCCGTTATATTAGCATTTATACTATGCCAAATACTATTCTTAGCCTCTGCTAATATTTGTATTACAAAAAAACGATCTTCATATTTATGTATTTATTGCATGAGTCTGTAATTTTTCTGTAATTTTGAAAAATATGCATTGTGAGTTTTGAGTTTACTTTCTTCCATTTTAGCCAATGTTGCTCTTAAATTCTCTTTTTCTGATTGAGCTATTGTTAAATCATCTAGAGCTTTTATAAGCTCTTTTGTAGATTCTCAAAGTGTAGTTCTTGTTGAAGTTTTCGCCACTGCAACTGTGCCTGATGTAGATGCTCCTGTTGCTTCCCATTATATTTTTTATTTCAATAATGTTTCCATAGCCTGCTCCATTTTTTGTATATGTGCATTTTTTTCAACTACTATAGTAAAAAGTTTCTCCTTTTCTAATTCTATATCAACAATCTCTTTAGCTTGAGGATGCTTTGTAGAAGATAGCTTCAGCTGCTTCCTCAGTGCTTGGATATTTTCTTTTTTGTTCTTGATCACTTATTCTGTTGCATTAACATCTTTAGGATCATGTCATAATTTTATGACCAAATTCTCTAGAGATTTGATTATATTATCCTTAGCAAATGATGACATTTTTTCAATTTTCAATTGAGAATTCATATTATTTAAAGATGACTGTAACTTATAAACATTCATGGATGAGTTGGTGAGTAATGAAATGATCAATTCCCCTATCTTCTTATCTAAATCGATCTGATCGATTTCATGTATTTTATTGGTGTTAATTGAAAAAAAGGAGGCTTCATAATCTTCAACACTCTTGGGAGCTGGCACTAGTGGTTCCATGAAGGCCATCTAGAATTCTCCTTTCTCTGCATCAAATGTATAATGTAGTCTATGTTGAGTCTTAGTTGTTTGTTTCCAAAATTCAGAGTAAGTAGAGGCCTTCAATTCTTCGTTCTTCAATTTTATCTCTTTGTATCTTGAAAAGATACTTTGATGCTGAGTAGTAGCCTGTGAACTTGATGACACTATAGATTGTATTTGATTTTCAACAATAGTTGATGGTACTGTTCCTCCTTCTTGGGTAGAAGGAAGGGTAGAAGTAGGGATAAAAGTCCCTGATAAGATCATTGTGGATGGTTATTCTGTGTCTCCTCCCTCTATATTTTCATCTTGAATGGTGATTATTTGTGTATTTTCTTGAGAATATGTATTCTAAGAATTACCTTGGTCTTTGGTCCTTTTCCTTTTGAAAACAAGGTATTGTGCAGCTTCAAAGTCAATTGGGGACATGTCTTCTCTCTCCATTTTAAAAAAATTCTCTTTAGAAACAAGTTTCTACATAGATGACTGGCTAACCAATATTTCTTTCGCTTCCTACAAAGTACCTTTTGTCCATTCTTCTTGATTGGTATATTTCTCAATCTCAAGCCTTGGTTTATGTGCATAAGAAGTATTTTTTTGTTCCAATCTAAGCTTAGAAATGATACCTTGAGGATCATATGACCAAGAGAAACTGAGTTGAAACTTCATCTAACTTAAAACATTTTTTATCTCTTTTGCTCAAGCTCTAGTATTGATGATGTATTGTCCTATGTGTGATTTGAGCTTAAACTGTGCCTTTTTCTTATAAGAGACAAAATACATTTCATCCATATTTAACATTTTCCTAGAATATTTTAATGAAAAGATCCTAACAGGTACAAAAAATGGCAACCTGTAGGGAGGAAATTATGATCCATAAACCCTGATTTCTGTGTAGTTCTGGTAAAGATATCAGTCTCCTACTTTGGTTTTCTCTGACAAATGCAAAAAATTCTTTATCTATGAGAGGTCCTGGGGATAACATCACTACTTAACAAACATAGTGAAGTATGCAAGAATTTATCAACATAGTCTGTGTAGGAAAACCTCTGAGTTATTTCTAACTAGAGAGTGTTGTGTAACCAGCTCCAAAAATAGAAGAAAAGAGATATGAACGCCTTAGAAATAAGCCACTTCGAGGGGGCAACCTCCAATACATTACATAAATGAACAATTCTTGGATGATAAAATTCACAAAACCTCCTTTCTATATATAGGAGTCCATGGGGCCATAATGTAATCCTAGTGGGCCACAATGTAATCCTAGCCGACCTAACAATAATAATTTAAGGGCACAATAATAACAAATGGGGGTTACAAGGGTACAATAATAACAATAAGGGGGTTACACTAACAACAATAAGGGACTATACTAGTAATATAGGGACCTAACATGCCCTCTCCTTCAAAAAAGTGTTGTCCTCAACGCTTGAGTAGCTCTGGGTGCTTCTGTATAAAATTATCATCCTCCCATGTAGAATCTTCAGTGGGTAGGTTCTTCCACTTGATGAGATACTCTGAAATTGATCGATTCCGTAGTTGTCGAGTTCTTGTTTCCGTGACCGCTTCAGGTTCCAATATGATTTTTCCTTCCTCATCAAGTTCTGGAAATATTGTTTGAACTGGAATATTTTCAACTATAACCTTCTTTAAGCACGAAACATGGAAAACTGGATGTACTCGCGAAGAAGCAGGAAGCTCCAATTTGTATGCCATAGTACCAATCTTTTGCAACACCTTGTAAGGACCATAGTACTTTGGCGATAATTTATTATCCTTCTTAGCTTGCTTGAGGGACATTTGTTTATATTGTTGTAGCCGTAAAAATACCCAATCTCCTACATCAAAACTTCTCTCGCTGCGATGTTGATCTGCCTGTTGTTTCATTCGATTTTGTGCCAAATTCGGGTTATCCTTTAAGAGTTGGAGAACTTCTTGCTGATGCTCGATGTGATCTTCCACTGCTTGAACCTTCGAATTTTCCCTTAAAGATGATGTGATGGATGGTGGATGATATCCATAAAGTGCCATAAATGGGGTCATTTTTGCTGCGGTATGGAAGGAAGTGTTATACCACCATTCAGCAAGAGGTAACCACTTGACCTATTGTGTTTGTTTATCGGATACAAAACAACGAAGATATCCTTCCAAACATTTATTTACTATCTCAGTTTGACCATCAGATTGAGGATGATAAGATGAGCTATGAGCTAATTGAGTACCCAAACAAGAAAATAACTCCGTCCAAAAATTTCCAGTAAAATGGGATCTCTGTCGCTCACAATAACCCTTGGGCTTCCATGTAGCTTTTGAATTCTGTCCATAAATGTAGTAGCAACTGTACTTGCTTTAAATGGATGAGATAATGCACGAAAGTGTGCATACTTGGTAAGTCTATCAACTACCACCATGATGACACTCTTTCCTTCGGACTTAGGTAAACCTGTGATAAAATCCATTGAAATCTTCTCCCAACGTTGACTTGGAATGGATAAAGGTTGTAGAAGTCCTGGGGTCTTAATTGTTTCCACTTTATTCTGCTGGCAAACCAAACATTCCGCCACAAAGTTTCGAATATCAGATTTAAGGCCATCCCAAAAAAATTCTTTCTTCACCCTGTGGTAAGTTTTTAAAAATCCTGAGTGTCCTCCTAAAGGAGAAGTGTGCAATTCGAGAAGAATCTTTTGTTTTAGTTGGGAATTCTTACAAAGATATAAGCGATCTTTGTACCATAAGGAATCATTTTTCCAACTAAATGTATCGGATGTACTAGGATCTTGCTGCAACTTTTGAATGAGTGTCCATACATCTTTGTCCTTCTTCCATTCATCTCTTGCTTTGGTTATCCAATCTGGTTGGATAATAGAAATGCCACAAAGCAATGCTTCCACCTCTTCATTCTTTCTTGAGAGTGCATCTGCAACAACATTAAGCTTTCCTTTTTTGTAGATTATTTGAAAGTCATAACCCAACATCTTTGTGACCCATTTTTGCTGCTCTTCTGAAGATAGTCTTTGTTCCAAAAAGTGTTTAAGACTATCATGATCAGTTTGTACCTTGAAGTGTCTTCCCATTAGGTAAGTTCGCCATTTCTTTAGTGCATGCGGTATTGCTAACATTTCCTTCTCATAAATAGGTTTCTGTAAATACTTTCCTTTGATTGGACGACTTTCAAAAGCAATGGGTCTTCCTTCCTGCATTAAAGCTGCACCAATTCCATTTCCTGAGGCATCACATTCCACAATAAAGGTTTTTGTGAAGTCTGGTGTAGCTAAGACCGGTGCTAGGCACATTGCCTCTTTAAGATGTTCAAGGGCCTTAGTTGCTTCAGGAGTCCATGAAAATGCATCTTTCTTCAATAATGTTGTTAGAGGTGCTTCTATTCTCCCATAATTCTTAACAAACTTGCGATAATAGCCTGTTAACCCGAGAAATCCTCGCAACTGCTTTATTGTCTTGGGGACTTTCCATTCCTTAATTGCTTTAATTTTGTTAGGGTCTACTTTAACACCCTCGTGAGATATAATATGACCCAGAGATTCCACCTCTTGTACTCCAAAGAAACATTTGGATGTTTTTGCATATAATTGTTTCTCCTGCAATAGTTTGAGCACCCTGTCAACATGTTCAGCATGATCCTTCCAAGACCTGTTGTAGATTAGTATATCATCAAAAAATACTAGCACAAATTTTCTAAGGAAGGGTTTGAAAATGGAATTCATCAACCCTTGAAATGTAGAAGGTGCATTGGTAAAGGCCAAAAGGCATGACCAAAAATTCATAATGACCCTCATGAGTTCGAAATGCTGTTTTTGGAATATCTTCAGTCTTCATTCTAATTTGATGATATCCTGAACGAAGATCCAACTTGGTAAAATAAATTGCTCCGTGTAATTCATCCAATAATTCATCAATCACAGGAATGGGAAATTTGTCTTTAATTGTGAGCTTATTGAGCTCCCTATAATCCGGACACATTCGCCATGATCCATCCTTCTTGTGTACCAATACTACAGGAGCAGAGAAAGAACTTTGACTGGGTTGAATTATACCCGCCTCTAACATTTCTGCAATCATACGTTCAATTTCGCTCTTTTGGAAGTAAGGATATCTATAAGGCCTGATGTTTGGAGGAACACTTCCTGGAATCAAATGAATAGCATGATCATGATCACGAATAGGTGGGAGTCCTTCGGGAGTTTCAAACACCTTGGAATGATTGTCCAAGACTTGTTGGAGATCTGCAGAAATAGATGATTTTGATGTCGGAACTTCTAGAGAGCATAATTGTGCAATTACGCCTCGTTGTTCTTTCTTTAGAAGCTTTGTAATGACATTAGAGCTTATTATCCTTCCTGGCTTCCCTTCAATACCCCGTAATTCGACTTCCTTTCCTTCTGAAAAAAAATTCAAGAAAAGTTCTTGAAAATTAAAAGCTATCGTCCCCAAAGATTGTAACCATTGTACTCCTAGTACAACATCAGCACCTCCAATAGGAATGGAAAGCATTGGACTAGTCAATACATATTCCCCCATGGTTAGCTTGATATTATGGCATTTTCCCGAGCAATTTATAGTTCCTCCATTTGCAACCATCACTTGACATTTTGGTGCTGGGTATAGGAAACAATTTAATTCCTTGGCTACCTTACAATGAATAAAATTATGGGTGCTACCTGAATCAATCAACACTATTACCCTTTTCTTCTTGATCTGTCCTACTATCTTGAGAGTTTGAGGAGTGGTAATTCCGGCCGGTGCATTACATGATATGGTTGGATTCATTTCTTCCTCTTCTATGGCTGGTTCCTGGTGTATATCCTCTTCTTTTTCATTTTCTTCTTCTTCTTCACAATCTATGTAAAATAATTTCTTTTCAGCACACTTATGACCTTTAGTGTATTTGCTATCACAACTGTAGGAAAGCCCTTTTGCTCTTTTTTCTTCCAATTGTTGTGGTCTCAACCTTGTAGGTTGTGGAAATCTAGGCGTAGAAACACTTCCTTCTTTATAGAATTGAGTGGTAGGCTTCCTTGTCGCCATAATTTTACATTCAACTTTTCTTGCCAACCTGAATGCCTTCTCCAATGAATCAGGTTCCAAAACGCGAACTTCATGTTGGATGTTATCCTTTGAAGTGCCTAGGAAGAGATCAATCCTGTGTTCCTCTGTAAGATCAGTTACCCTTATATTCAATTTTTGGAAGTCCTCAATGTGCTGCCCCACTAAACCCTTTTGTTTGAGATTTATCAATTGGGTAAAGAAGGTGTTGCTCTTTGTATCCTCATAATGTGCTATCATTTCCTCAGTAAAAATTGACCAAGTGACAATTTTTTTACGGGAACAAAGCCATCGATACCATACAAATGTATTTTGTTCTAAATGTAAAGTTGCAATGCGTACCTTTTGTGTGTTTTGCACGTTATGGAGATCAAAATATTGCTCCATCTGTAGTATCCATGTTACAGGATCCTTTCCATCAAACTTCCTCATATTCATCTTTGGAATATGGTGGTTCTTCCCGCCAACATTAGAGTTTATGAAATCACAATTAACATTTATTTTGTTCTCATCATGAGGTTCTTCTACTATCTTTTCACCATTAGGAAACCTTTCTTGTATAAACTTTGTCAAACCTTCCATGTCTGCTTTTAGAGAATTCTTCATGTTTTCCATTTTCTCATCGATCTTAGCTTCCATGTCATCAATATTAGCTTCCATGCCCACTTCCATGCCATCCATCTTAGCTTCCAAACCATTCATCTTAGCTTCCACGCCTTTCTTCAAACCATCCATCTTAGTTTCCATGCCTTTCTTCAAAACTTCCATTTCATTTTTTGTTGTTCTTTGCGAGAGAGAAATTTGTTGTTGCACTTGCTCTTGTAATTTTGATAGATCATGTTGCAATTCTTCATCTTCATGAATCATGGTAGAGCCTTCTGAAGGCTTAATGGGTGTTGAATTCTTTTTAGGCACCATTTTAGAATCCAATATTGATACCTTTTACTTGCTTTGAGGAGCTCGATATTGAAATTGAATTATCTCTGTAATTGAAAATCTTAAATATCTGAAATTCAGCTCTGTGGTAGCCCTCTAAAGCTTCTTTCAAATGCCACAGGTCTGATCTAATTTGGATTCCCCAAGACAAAGTTGTGTCCAATCTCCCACAATGACCTAATTCTGGACTGGTTCAGTAGATCACACTTGTAGGACGTGCCACGTGTCACTGTTTCATCCTTTGTCTCTGAAATTGATAGTCAAGAAACTACAGTCTGTGCTTACGTGGATTAGCCATCAAATCCACTGCCCAGAGAGAGAGTTATTGAACTTTTCCCACGATCACCTCTTTGAGATGAAATTCAGGAGCCTGAAAAAGCACTACCTTCCACAGATCATATCTCCAAAATATTTAGAAATCAAACTCTGGTGCGTTTCACCATTTTCATTTTCCATAGGTGGATTGAACAACCAATGAAAAAAAATTTATATGAAAATGTGCGATGAGCTGTTTGAACTTGAAAAAGCCTAACTTCATAGGATGATATCTCCAAAGAAAATATTGCGAACTAAGTAAAGTTTTGAAAATACCTCAGGTTCAAGCTGCACAAAATTTCAGCTTCTAGGCTTTACGTGAAAAAAAATTTGTGAAGACCATGATAAACTTGTTTGAACAATGAAACCCCTAGAATCCAAAGCTCTGATACCAAATGTTGTGTAACCGGCTCCAAAAATAGAAGAACAGAGATATCAACGCCTTAGAAATAAGCCACTTCGAGGGGGCAACCTCCAATACATTACATAAATGAACAATTCTTGGATGATACAATTTACAAAACCTCCTTTCTATATATAGGAGTCCATGTGGCCATAATGTAATCATAGTGGGCCACAATGTAATCCTAGCCGACCTAACAATAATAATTTAAGGGAACAATAATAACAAAATGGGGGTTACAAGGGTACAATAATAACAATAAGGGGGTTACACTAACAACAATAAGGGACTATACTAGTAATATAGGGACCTAACAGAGAGGTCCAATGAATGACTGACCAAGGTAAACACCGTCATTATCGTTTTTTTGTAGAGGAAAGTTGAATTTATCTGCCTGATAATACAACATGAGGTAAAATAGTACTGACTGGTATTTGAAGACACCTTCTGTTTGAAAACTAACTAAATTCTCATGGATTTCATTGGACAAAAACTAACTATAGCTGAAAATAACAGAGGGATTTTTATCAATCTCAAAAGTAGATAGGAATCCTAACACTTTCTCGTCTACCCACTGATTGTTATAGTATCCAAGTAGTCGGGTTACCATGGTAATTACCTACTTGGACATTTCGGGAAAAATGGAATCTGAATATGGGGGACCAGTCTTGGGTAGCTCAACATTCTAAGGAAGAAAGTATTCAAATATCTGGGCTCTTTGAGGGAAATTCATTTTGTTATATAACTCCATTAAACATTCAATAGAAAGCAAGTGATTGGAAGGTTGTTATTGAATTTGTGGGGCTTGGAAAATGCTTTCAAGAGAGACAGAGAAAATAAATTCATTGTTGTGGGCAATGAAAACCCTTTGACTTGGTCAATACCTAAGGTGACACCAGATAGTGAATTCGGGAAAAAAGTGAGTCTGGGGGAAAACAAATTGTTGGAGAATGGAATCCCAAATGCTTAATTCGTCGCTTTAATTCTAAATGCCTCTGCCTAGCCCAATTATGCAACTCATAAAGGTAGAACTCTGATATAGTTTCTGCAACTTTGTGTTGGGTGTCTACTAAGGGGGATTTGTCAAAGTTAGGGACTAGATGAATGAAGGGATCTGATTTAGTGACTTTACCCTTTCCCTTGCGGTTTGACATGGTGTTAAATAAAGATCAATTGTAAATGAAAAATGGCTAAGAGAATTCGATGGAATAGAGCTTAGAGAAAATAGGTCTAAGCACTGGTTTACCTACAATAATTTGAATGTACATAGGAGGATTGTTTTAATAACGTTGAGAGTAGACAGTAATTTGTTATTCGACCTGCAGGATTAAATGGCGAGAAAAATAAGTGAGATTTGGACATCGTATTTCTTTTTATAACAGCTGATATGGTTTTCCTAACGTCCAGGTAAATGTTTATGGAGCAGGAGTTGTAATTAGTTAAACGGATAGATGGTGGGAGTTAATGGCGTAACGTTCATAAAATTCGTGGAAGATTTGAATGTTTAACGGATAGGTGACATGGAGGGTTTCTCATGTGGCAGGATAGGTGGCAAGAAACAAGTGGCAGAAGATAACGGCTAAGTAGTAGGAGATCGTTGGCAGAGGAGGCGACCATAGGCGAGAGCGCGGTGGTATTTTCGGGTGGGGGGGTGGTGTTGGTTGTTTATGGTATTTGGAGGTGACCCACTGAAAACACCGAAAGGGTGCCACGTTACCCTCAACAGTTTTAGTGGAAACCCAACCCCCCTTGTGTTATTCGTCGGGAGCGCGAGGGGGCTAAAATGGCTTGCCCGCCTTAGATCTTGGCGGGTCAAATCGAAGTTGTTGATTGTAGCACAAACATTATCATATACGAAAAAAGGTCGAATCAAACAGAAATTGTTTATTACAAACTTTATAAATCACAATTAAAGTGCAATTGACTAATTAATCTCAATTAATCTAATTCTAGTTTGGCATTTTAGAAAGCTCACATATTTTTATTTTTCAAAGGTTTTCTCATCATCATTTTTTTATTTTTCCTGAATGTATCTATTTTGTTTTATTTTTATTTATTTTTCATATTCATTTTTTTATACCCTTTTCTATTTTTTATTTTTCTCTTTTATTTTCTTATACATTCATTCTTATTTTTATTTTCTATTTTTTCAACAATTACACATAGAAATAAGATGTTGTTACAACATCGGCTCCAACTGGGGACTTCTTCTCCCTGTGAGACACAGAGAACAAGTAGATCCATGTGCCTTCTCTTCGGGTTGTGGAGTCTTTGCTATAAAATCATCTCATGACGGTGAAATATAAACAAAAATGGTAATGTACAATGAAATGGACTGAAAACAATCTCAGTACTGAATGTAGTTCTTTAGGAACAACCCATTGACAAGAAATGTAGAGAATGCTCCTTCCAAGTTCTACTGAATAAGTGTTGTTTCCTTTTACCTCTACAATGTTGAATGGTTCCAACCAAAGGTTGTCAAATTTACCATGTTTCCCTTTCTCTTCTCTCGTGGCATCCCATTTCAAAACTAAATCTCCTTCTCTGAAATCTCTTTCTCTGGCTTTCCTATCAAAAAAAGTTTTCATCTTGTTTTGATATTGACGAATTTTGTACTGAACTTCATCTCTATCCTCATTCCATTTTATAATCTGATTGAATCTTCTAGAAAAATCATCAGGCTCTTCATTTGATTCTTGTAAAAATTTCATGACAGGACAGGCTAGTTGTGTAGGAAATATGGCCTTAGTGCCATAGACAAGTTGAAATGGGGATTTACATGTTGATCTTTTGGGTGAAATTTTGTTGGCCCAAACTACATATATAATATGATTGTCCCAGTTTCTCTTATGATATGCAGGTACCTTTTTTATGACTTTTACCAAACTCTTATTTCCTTGAGGGTAGTATGGAGTATAATGATGTAATAAAATTTGATATTTTTGGCAGAATCCTATAAATTTAACACTACTAAAATCTTGTGCATTATATGTGACTATCTGTTGAGGACAACCAAATCTAGAGAGTATGTTTTCCTCAATGAATTTAATGACAACGGTATCTGTAGCATTTTTTACTAGAATAGATTCTACCCATTTGGTAAAGTAATCAGTGGCATTTAAGATCCATCTATGCTGATTGCTGGATGTTGGATGTATTTCTCCAATGAAATCAAGTCCCCATTGTAAAAATGGTGCCTCAATTAAAAATGGAACAAGGGGAAGTGATGCCAATCTTTGTTTTCCGGCAAATATCTGACATGGAATGCAACTTCTAACTTTTTCTCCAACTTGTGAAAACAACTTTGGCCAATAAAAACCTGCTCTCAAAATCTTGTATGTTGTTGCTCTCCAAGCATAATGACCTCCACATATTCCTTCACGAAACTAGTCTATAGCACCCTCTGTTTCACTCTTAGTTAAGCATAGAAGTAAGATATTTAATGGATATTTCCAACACAAATTTGCATTAATGATACAATCTTCATAGCCTTTAATATAAGAGCTCTGCATTGGTTTTTGGTGAAACCAGGAGGGTATTTCAACTCGTGAAGAAAGTGTACAACATCAGAATACCATTCAGATAACATAAATGTTTCTTCAATATGAATTGGAATAGGATTTGAATCTGCAGAAGAAGGTTCTTGTGGATTCTCTTCTATTGATGTTGGAGAATGTTCTTGTGGATTCTTCTCTCTTGAACTAGAGGATGGTTCTTGTGGATTCTTCTCTCCTGATATTTTCATGATGGTGTTTATTCCAAAAATTTTACATTTAGATTTAGCCAATAGCTTGGCTAAACCCTGTCCCTTTATCAGCTTGGTTTATTTGATATTTAGATCAAACTTAAGGATTTTAGCTATCCATATTCCTCTCCTGCCATTTGTATCAGGTTGGGTCAAAATGATTTTGACAGCATTATTTGGGACATAAGAATGAATGGTATAATGAAGAACATAAGTTTGAAAGGCTTTGAGGGCTTGTACAAGGGCATATGCTTGTTTTTCAATGATATCATATTTTAGCTCTGCATCTCTCATCACTTTACTAAAGAAGGCTATTGGTTTTTCATCTTGATTATCATTCTTTTGCAGTAAAACATCAGCTAAAGTGGTGTTAGAGGAAAAAAAGAAAATACTGAAAGTTTTGGTATAATCATGGTTGGCTAGTACCGGGGCTTTAGAAATATTCTTTTTTATTTATGTAAAAGCAAATCTAGCCTTCATTGTCCATTTAATATCATGATCCTTTTTCAGCATGTCGGTAATATCTTTAACAAACTCATCATAGTTTGGTATAAATCTTCTCATAAAATTAATCTTTCCTAAAAAAATTTGAAATTCCTTTTTATTTCTGGGAAGAGTTATTACCTCAATGGTTGAGAATATTTTTGAATAAATTACCACTCCTTATTTTGAGATAATGTGGCCAAGTAGCTTCCCTTATTTTATGAAAAAGAGGGACTTCTTTGGATTAAGAAAAATTCCAAATTTTCTGCACCTATCAAACATCTTTCTCAAGTGCTTTAAGTGCTTTTCATCAGAATTTGAAAACATGTTTAGATCATCCAGATAGATAACAATTAATTTAATGATTTTTCCAAAAAAATCTATATCTATATCTCTTTGAAATGTTGCTCCCGCATTAGTCAATCCAAATGGCATCCTAGCATACATAAATGTACCCCAGTGAGTGGTGAATGTTGTCTTCTCTCTGTCTTTTGGAATTACCAAAATCTAGTTGTATCCAGAGAAATCATCTAACATAGAAATTCTACTAGATCCTGAAACTCTTTGGAGTAACTGATCCATTTTGGGCAATGCATAGTTGTCTTTTAAAGATGATTTATTGAGGTTTCTGAAATCCACACATATCCTTATTTCACCATTCTTCTTTCTTACAGGAATTAAATTTGCAATCCATTCAGAAAATCTAGGAGGAACAATGATGTTTTCATATAATAATTCTTTGAGTTCCTTTTCAATGGTTGGAAGCAAAATTTGGTTTATTCTTCTTAATTTCTGTTGGAATGGTTTGGCTTTTGGTTTAAAGGGATATTATGTTGAATGAGATTTGTGTAACAAGATTTAACGTCATCATAAGACCAAGAAAAAACATCTTTGTAATGGTTTAAGAGATTGATATATTTGTCCTTTATGTCCTTGGGCAATGATGCTCCAATTTTAACATTTTTAGTTTCTTTATTAGTTCTGATATTACAGTCTACTATGTCTTCTTGTTGTGAATCTCATAATGAATTTTTAAAAACATCATTATTGTCAAAAATCTTTTCAAGAGGAACTAGGCCCTTGGGAATGAAATTGCTCGGCAATTGAAGGATATCATGATCAACAATCTTATTTTTCAAATGTGAAGTTTTATTTTCCTGAGTTGGGTTAAGATCAATAATTGGTTTTCCCTCATATTTTAAAGTTGCAAAGTCATCAATTACTTGTAGGAAACTCTTCAATTGTTCATCATCTTGAAACACTTGCTAGTGTTTATGATTGTCATGGATTGAAGGCCTATATTCACCTTAATTTGGTATTGTCGCTGCATTGGGTTAGAGATTTTAAAAGAACTAGCAGAAACTGCTAAATAATCTTCATACATGTTTACATTCCTTGCAATTGTTGTAATATTGAAATCTTGAAAATACTTCTCTACAGAATCCCATACTTCATTTTGGTAAGATCTAAGCATAGGATGTTTGGTTTGACATAGAATTCTTACTTGTTTGAAAACAAGCTATGAATCACTGAAAACACCTAAGTTATGAACTTTGAGACTTTTAGCTAGCTCAAGTCCTAAAAGTAGGGCTTCATATTCTGCTACATTATTTGTCACATCAAAGTATAAATTAAAAGATTGAGTTATGTTCTCTTTATCTGGTGAGATGAGTACAGTACTAGCTCCTTCTCCATCCTTGAAAAGAGCTCCATCAAAATATAATTTCCAAATATCAATTTTCATACATTCAGGTTTATCCACAAGTTTTTCAATGCTTAGTTGAGAGTTTTCAAGATCACTAGATGATAATGTAAAACATCCAAAGTCCTTATCAACAACATAAATTGGATTATTTATTACTTGATCAACTTTATAGACAATGTTAATAAATCTTACCTCTCTGTATAATCTAAGATTTTCACCCCCATATACAGGAATAGTAGCAAAAGATATGTCCATTTGTAAACTTCCCCCTAATTTGGCACAACATGATCTGGATAGCAACATCCCAAATTTAGGAGGAATATATGTGACTACAATGTCTAGCACTACACTCTTAACTCAAATTTGTGCTAGAGTGACAACTAAGTCTTTTATTAATCCACAAAATAGAACTTTCTTTGAATCAAAAGTATACAAGTCATGATAAGGTCTGGTAATTTGCAGTTACAGTTGATCCATGATCTCTTTGGGTATCAAATTGTGAGAGGCCCAAGAGTCTAGCAAGCATTTATATAAAATAAAATAATGAACTTTGAGAGTAATATAAAAGGGAGGGACATTTTCATCAATCATGTCAGAACTAGGACCAAAAACCACTGAAGGTTTTTCATCCTGTAAATTGATCGTGTCCCCATCAGCATCTATACTCGAAGATTGGATCCACTTTGATACTTGATTTTTGTATCCTGGGTTTTTGGAGAGTTCAGATAGTGGGATAGGAATTTTGATTCTTTCCAGCTCTTTCTCTACATTGAAAACTGTTGGAATAGTTCTATCAGGTATATTTTGTTCATTGGGTTGAATTAATGGTTGGATAACAGTTGTTTGGGTTTCAAAAAAAATTACTAGAGGATCATTAATTGTGAAATTCGTAGTTGGGGTACCAGTGCCTGGTCTATGCCTTAAGTCATATATTCTGCTCAATTATGCAATAATATATTCGGAGAATGCTTGATATTTTGAGCCTTGGGAAGCCTCTTGATCTTGGACTGAATATTGATCAGAAGAAATTGGAACTAGGGCATTTTGTAAAGATATGTAACCTAAACAATTAATGTCATGGGTATCTGATGGGCCAACTTCTGCAGGTTCTTGATCATCAATTAATAATATAGGCTGGACCATTTGGTTAATGTTTGGTCTTTATAGGATCTGAGGTTGAAAAGGGCTTTTGAATTGAGCCTGAGGTCTATTTGTTGCTGGTTGAGCTACTCTAGTCTGTGCTTCTATTTTTGAAATTCTGATGGAAACATTTTTTAACAAAGAAGTATTTTCGTCTATCTTATGATCCTCATCTTTACTCTTTGTAAAATAAGTACTTTATTCCCTATATTTCATTTTTATTTCAACTTTCTTAGCCTTAGATTCAAGTTTATTTCATGCAGAAATGTTTGCTTCTACCTCAATAGAATTTGTTTGCATGTCTGCCAAAGTGGCATACCTTCGTTCTCTAAAAATGACAACAAAGTCATCATCAAATCCTTTTGAAAATATATTCTTCGCTGCAGATATTGGTGGTTTACAGTTAGGTGGCATTTTATTGTAAATTTTATTGAATCTTTTAATGAAATCAGAGACGCGTTCTCCAGGATTTTTTTTTCAATCATCAAATTCTGAAAGGTAATAAACTCGATCCTTTTTAACTCCTCATTGATTCTTAAAAATATTTGTTAATTCATTCCATGTTCTAATTGAATTGGCTTGTAATTTTCTGAACTAGATTCTTACATTTCCTTCAAGATATTGAACAAAAAGCCTTGTATATACATCTTCATGCTCAATATTCATGTTGTCAGCAAAATATAAGAAGGCGAATCAATTATCTTCAACAGGTGGACCTGTATATCCATTAAAAATAGGCAGGTGTTTAAGATATCCATCCAAAAAATCATTTAATTGATTAGGAAGAATCAGTGTAGCATAACGAGCCTGAATGATAGGTCGAAAACCAACCATTCTATTTGGTGAATGAGGTGAAGATGATGAAGAAATTGTAGTAGAAGATGATGGTGGTGGTGTGGATGGACTTCCTTTAATAATATGGGCAGAACTTGTAGAAGCTTTAGGAAAAGGTGAATGAATCACCATTTTATGAGTTTCTCGATCAAATTTTTCTTGACCCTCAAATAAAGGATTATTGTACACCGAAAAACTATATTATGTTTTTTCTGAAGTTGTTGGAAAAGTGTGAATGATAGAAGAGATAAAATTAATTTACTTTAATTCAGGTAGTTCTACCCCTAATTCATTTTATGACTTATGAGATTCTGAAACAGTTTCAGGGATTTGATAGGACTCTAAGTGGTGAAAAAAAAGAGTTGATTGCGTGTCAACTCCCCTACACAAAAGTTCTAACACTTTTGGTGGTAGATCTGATAGTTCATGAGGGATTGACTTAGGACTAAAGGGATCAACCTCTGAAACAATTTCAGGTTGGAACGAGGCAGAAGTTGAAGATGAAGCTTCTAACCTTCTCCTCAAAGATGCGATTCTCACAAGTCTCTTTGGATCTGACAATGGACAATAGATATGAGGATCTGAGTGAGATCTAGTATGCTTTGGTGAAGCCATATTTATTAAGTGGAGTCGTCAGGTGAAATATTTTAGCCTTCTAATATTTTATTCACCATAAAAGGAGAGTTTAATCATTGTCCCGGGGAAAAATAATTCAAAAATTTCATTCCCCGACAACGGCGCCAATCTGATGTTGTACCTCCGTAGATAATTCTAAGTTAAGGAATTATGCTAGAGCATCTAAAATGTTTTGTTTTTTTTAATATTTGGATGACCAATGTTCTAAGGCAATTCAAGCAGGTGTTGAATCTTAATTAATCATGATATAATATTAGGGTTGTTACTTTGCTTCTTAACATAAATTTGATTTAAAATAAATGTGTAAGGCAGAAATCAAAGAGTCAATGGCCTATCAAATATTCATAGAGACTATAAGTTTTACCATAAGGGAAAGATGAATGTAAAATATGTTTACAACCCAACAAAAATATATTTAAATTGATGAAGAAGTGACAATTAAATGATGTAGAAGAGTTATCTTTGATAAACAATCTAATAAACTAATATCTTTAATATATTATAACTTCACAGGGGATTTCAGACAGGTTGATACTCAACCTTATCCTTATCTTACCCAAATTTCTCCAATCAAAATTAAACATATGCAAAAATTTACAGTATGAAATGAAATAACACTGAAGAACTCAAAACCACTAGAAACCGCTTTTCGAGTCCCCCACCTTGTGTTTAACCGTCAGGAGCGCGCGGGGGGGGGGGCGAAATGGCTTTCCCGTCGTAGATCTTGGCAAGTCAAATCGAAGTCATTGATTGTAGCGCGGACATTATCAGATATGACAAAAGGTCGAATAAAATGGGAATTTTTTATTACAAACTTTACAAATCGCGATTAAAATGTGATTGCCTAATTAATCTCAATTAATCTAATTCTAGTGCGGGATTTAAACAAGCTCACATATATTGATTTTTCAAAGGGTGTTTCATCATCCTCCTTTTTTTTTCTGAATGTATCTATTTTTTATATTTTTATCTCTTTTTCATATATATATTTATATACCCCTTTCTATTTTTTATGTTTTCTCTTTTCTTTTCTTATATATTCATTCTCCTTCTCACCCTTCAAAACATGCACACTCTCTCTCCATATCTATCTCTCCCTCCCTCCCTCTTCCTCTCCCTCTCTCTCTTCCCCTCCTCTCTCTCTCTCTCTCTTCCCCTTATCTCCATCTCTCTCTCTCTCTCTCTCTCTCTCTCTCTCTCTCTCATCATATCTCTCCATCTCTCACTTGTCACTCCCTCTCCCTCTCCACCTTTCTCTCTTAATGTCTTTCTTCCCCTTCCAACTCCATCCCTCTTTCCTCTCTCTCTTCCTTCCTCTCTCTCCTCCCCCCATCACACAAACTCTCTCTCTCCACCCTCCAACTTTGTCACTATCTCTCTCTCTCTCTCTTTCTCCTCCCCCCCCCCCCCCCTCCTCTCCCCCCGTCCATATAAAAATATTCTCATTTTTAAGTTATTAAAACCTTTTATTCTCATTTTTAAGTTATTAAAAAATCGATTCTTCATTTAATCTCTATGGGAATATTTTTATTAGTGGTGAGGATGGAGGGTTTAGATATACTTCAAAAGTAATTATAACCTTTTTTATTTTATATTTAATTAAAAAATTTAAAATAAAGTATTTGTAAAAAAAAATTATTTTGAAATATAACCTTTTTTCTTTTATATTTAATTAAAAATTTTAAAATAAAGTATTTGTAAAAAAAAAAAAATATTTTGAAATAAGTTATGGTTCTTGGGCATGTGGTATTGATAAGCCATAGTATTGGCCCATGGTATTGTAACATAATAATTAAAAGCCTATATCCATAACATAATAATCAAAAGCATAGATGGCCCATGGTATTGATAAACCATGGTATTAGCCCATGGTATTATGATTTTCTTCCCTCATCTTCTTCTCTCCCTCCCTTTATTTATCTTTCTCTTCTACCTATTGGCCCATAGTATTATAAAAACACCTATTTAGATGTTAATAATATTCATGGTAAATATTCATGATTAGAAATTTTTTTATATTGTAGATATTAAATTTTTATGGGCTTATTAATTAAATTTAAAGATGGTTATGCAATCATTATTTTAATTTATATGGTAAAATGGATGTTAATTTATAAGTACTATCTATATGTTATATATTTTAATGTGATATGCATATTAAACTTTCTTTTATCTAAAAAAATTGTTAATAATTTTATTAATAAAAAAAAAAGTTACAATATAAAAATTAAAAAAAAAAAAAAAAAAATGAATTTAAAAAATATCTCACATATCACATATAACGCTCTAAGCTCACACTCACACTCACCCATCTAACCTAACCCTCACCCATCCACCCTAAGCTCCCACTGGGTTGTAGAGTGCCTCTGGGCACAATAACACAAATAAATAATACACACAAGATTTTAAGTGGTAAAACCTTGATGATTTGTCAAGGAAGCATCCATGGGAAAGGAAAGGGTTTTATTATTAGGGAAAATTTTACAATTAGACTCACAGTGTCTTCAATCTCTGAGGCTTCACAAAAGAAGTACACATTGTTACCCGGGTTATAATAACTATCATTTTGTTTCATAAACCAATACCATTAGAGTAATTGTAACAAAAAAATTGCGTAGGTAAATTTGGTTTTTACATTTTCTTTTAGTTGTTGTCATACTCTAACAAATATGTTGAGTCCATCAGTTGCACACTTAATTGGAGGAATGGATATTTCTTTGAAAATTGAGAAGTTCCTAGCCAACCATATGCCCGAGACTAGTACTAAAGGAAGAGCCTTAAAATCCTTTGTTTGTGGATTTCCTACCCAATTCCTCAAACCTACTTTAATAGAATCCCCTAATCATACATTTTTCAATCTTTGTTTGCATTTCCACTTCGAGCCACACTTATTTTGAGTAGTCACAATCCATGATCAAATTACCATTTGTCTCCTCACTAAGTTTTCAAAGAGCACATCTACCAAGCCCCTTCTGATTCCTCTTCCATATTTGTCCCATGTCAATACTTTGCTCATCAATAAACACCACATAAACAATTTTTCTTTAAAAGAACATTTCAACTTCCAAAGATAGAGTCAACACTATTGAGGTTCTCTTCTGTCTTTCTCTATACTTAAAAAAACATATATCCAAGCCTCCTATGCGAGTAAACCTAGGAGGATAAAAAGACGAGGCTAGCTTGGCCTAACATCCCTGGATTTGAACATGAATCCTTTCTAACATGATTAAAAAACCATTCCATAAATCCACTTCATTACCTATGAAGCCCAACCTATCTATCATAAGCCATCCTTACCTCTATATCAAAGTTGTAAATGGATCTATTATGTGGGAAAGAAAACAAAAACCTCTACCTCTTAGTGACATGAATAATTTGTGGTGGCAATAGGTGGTCTCTTCCACTCCCAATCCATGCATCCATCCTAATTTAAACTAAGGTCCCTTCACCCACCTTCTAAGCTAGGGCCTTCCAAATCAAAGGAAAGGATTTCACAATTTCCTTCCACATCCTTGAAATATTATTCTTAGATTTGTTAGCCCACGTTATCGCAATCTTCAACTGAGTTCAGATAAATATATTTCTAAGTCATCACTTCACACAACAACCCTTCACCTAGAATAACCCTCCAAACACTATTGGTTGCCAAATATTTTGAGAAAAGGAAAATGTTCTTAAGGCCCCATCCTCTCAATAACTTTGATATAGCTAGTTTCTCCCATTTTACCCATGGAATCACCTTTTTTTCAACTAATCCTCCCCACAAAACCCTGAAATTTATCCTTCTAATATTTTCAAGAATCCCTTTTGGGATCATGACATAGACATCCAATAGAGAGGGATTACCTCAAGAATGGCTTTAACCAGAACAAGTCTTCCTCCTTGCAAAAACCACTTGTAACTCCAACATGTTAACTGTTTTTCCAATTTAGCTACAAGCCAATTCAAGTCTTGTTTTAAATAATTATTTGGTTTTATGTAGAAACCCAAATATTTCAGTCCATCTTCCAAATCCACCCTTAAATAAGAAAAAAGAGACAAAGCAAAAACTTGTTCCTCTTACAACGAATAATCATAAATATTGTTACACTTCTAATTTAAAAACTAAAGCATCATTAACATAGTTTATATCACACTTGTATCGTAAAAAAATGGACAATCATTAGCATAAATGAAACCAAATCATCTTTAATAACCAAATAAACATTACTATAACTATATAATTAATTATATGTAGTTTCTATATAGAAAATTTAACATACTAAATATAATAATAAAGCATCATACAAAATACAATAATAAAGCATCTTCCCTATTATCTCATACTTTGATAAAGAGATGGACAATTATTTTCATAATGATATAAACATTGCTTCAAGGTAATTTAAATTTGTGCACATTCAACACTCGTAACTTAGTCCACCCTGAAGTTATCCTTTGATTTGCATCCTAAGAACCTATCAACCCTCCAAGGTTTTGCATTCTAAGAACCTATCAGTCCTCCAAGGTTTTGCATCCCTAGCCAACTTCCCCTCAACATGTTTCCCGTGAAATGTAAGAAAGCAATGAGCCACTATAACTCAACAGAATTCCTCCATGTAAGAAGAAAGCACAGCTTTCTACCAGACAATGAAGCAAATGAAGAAGCCACAACTTTGAAGCAGAGAAGGAACCGAATGAAAGGGAAAAACCTACACATGCAAAACTCCTCTGGTAAAGGAAAGAGGAGGAGGGGAGATGGAAGGGATTTAGCTCTCTTAGCAGCATGAAACTGAGGATGAAAGATAACATCCGAAGGTTCAGGAGATGTTGAAAACTTAGGTCAATTTGTTATTCAAACACTACTGTTGTGATGTTGCCACCACAATCTATATGTCAGCCGTTGTGACTTTTGACGAGACTTTTAACCATTGTCCATCCGTCCTCTCTGCATCTTGATGTGTCGTCAGGATGGCTTTGTCCCACCACCTCACCCACTGATCCTCATGACAACACCTTAATAGTATGTCCTTAAAGGTCTGTTTTGCATTGCAGAATGTTGTCACTCCTTTCTAATGGTCCTTGGTCTCACATGATGCAGAGGAAGCACTCTTGTCATGCTATCAATAAGCACTTGGCTACAGGGCATTAGTGCTATGTATATTGGGTTTTACCTTGTTGGATCTAAATGCTCTGTATGTTGGCTTTTACATCATCATGCCCTGTATATTGGGTTTTACATTGTTGGATCTAAATGCTCTGTATGTTGGCTTTTAAATCATCATATCTAAATAATTTTAGATCCAACAATAGAAAAGCCAACGTACAGAGCATTAGAGGCCTTGTAGACAGGTGTTTATTGCTTGCCCTCATGTCATGCCATCTTGCATGAAGAGTTTGCACAACCTCACCTCATAATTGCACTCATTTATGTTCAATATGTGTCAGGAGGTCATTATTAGGCTCGCAAGCAAAATCAAACTCTAATACCTGAGAGTGTGGTAACAAAATCTTAAATCTCAAATGCATATTTCCTTGGGCTAAGAAGAAGTTTGGTTTCCTGTGCAAGCATGATAACACAAGAGTTTAGATACTTACTCTTCCCAGAGCAATAATGGCAACCAGAGTGCAAAGGGTTTGAACCAGAACAATGACGGGTACTGCTTTGAGCATTTTTGTTCTACTTTTTGTTGTTCATGGGGATGTGTGTTCTGTGGTAGAAAGTCTCAGGTTACCATGGGTCTACCATGATTTTGCAAGTTCAAAGCTGTATAGTTAAACAACGAAAATATCTATTGAAGGTTACTACAATAAGCTGAACAGCTAAATCTGACAGGTGCATTTGTGTATGGGTATGGACGGGCCAGACTTTGTACTCTTTAAGAATAACACAAATCCCAATTTTCCATTTTTTCAAGAAAGATTGATGAACACAATTTCAGATTTATGTTGAACTGATAAAAAACAAGTGAACCAGCATATATTTACTGAATAAAAATGTCAAGAACAGAAAATCGTGAACATCAACGTACGTACACTAACATAATAGCTGAACACAGGACTAAGTGGGCTTTCACAGAAAACTCTGAAACACAAATCTACTCGTGAGATTGTTTTCCATTACTATCCCTCTAAAAGTACAAGCCTGTATTCATCAGAAACCTTATGTCTGCATATAAACTTGTAATATGCGGTTAACAAATGCTAGAGTTCAAAATAACATGGAATATTTTGGATAGTCTTACCAAAATAGCTCATCAACCCTAATATAGAAAGCAAAAGCCAAAAAGCATCAACTTCCCAACAAAATAACAGCAGTTAATGAATTAAATTTTACTCCTTGACAATTTCAAGTGCCTGAACACTTGTGCCTTCTAAAAGATCATGTAGAGTACAATTTTACTGCAAGCACATTGCATCTCAAAAAGGGACTTGGTTCATAAATTCTACCTAATAGACCTTAAGTCAACCCATTTTACCCTTAATTTCCGAATGATGGCTTGCAAGCATTTCTACTGGTTGCCAACATAAAAGCAATTGTTAAATTACAAGACTAAGGCCGAAATCTCTTCTGTCCAGAAGAAACAGTAGGTTTCCCATCAGATTTGAGTGTCCCAGCTGAATCTCCCTCTGAAGATGTTTCTATTGACTTTGTGAATGTGTCGGACAGACCAGCATAGTGGTCCACCACTCTCGTGATGTTGTTGTTGAGCTCTCGAATTAGAGCAACATTTCTACTTAGATTCTCCGCAATTTTGGATTCGTGATTTTGATTTATCTCATTAATAAGCAACCGGTTCTGGTCTAGAATATTCTGCACCTGAACAAAGCTTTTCTGGAAGGTTTGCAAGGTCTTACTGTCGATTTGATTTCCATTCCCAGGACCAGAATATGCATCCCCCTCCATCTTCAAGTGCAACAGAAACAAAACTAAACCTGCACAAAGAAGTTATTGGTTGTCTATTAGCAACAAATCTGAGCCTGAATAATGTAGTAAAGGGCTTACAACAACATTTTCAAAAAGAAAAAAACAGAGAAGGATCACCATTATGGTATGTAACACCCTGAAGGGCATTACTATTTGACAGTGCCAAATGAGGCCTGTCAAGGGAATCTTTGGGAATAAACTCTGACTCTTTTAATTTGTAAAGATACATGAGGTAAGCCTTTTAAGTTCTTTTCTCTCAAAAGCACCCATTCAGATCAAGATGTTCTGTTGGAACCTATGAGCATCTTTAGTTAAGGTCCTCTATCTGGAATCTCTAAGTATATTACTTGTTTGTTACAGTAGTTGGAAAGAATATTACCTGTTATTTTTTTTTCCTAGAGTATGCTGTTGTAGACTGGGTTATGATTTTTTTTAGTTTCTTTTTAATTATGAGAGCCTAGTCAGACAGATATTCAAAATCACCCTATGGTGATCCACTCTATCACGTGCAATTCACAGAATCTTGTACTATAAAAAAGGCATTTTTGTTTAGCAGAATCAGATATTGGGGAAAAGGCCCTCTATTTATACAATCCTGACTATTCTCATTTTTTAGAATCAAATTAAATTACTGACAAAAAGAAAACAAATGTTTGATCCACAAAGTAGACTTATCTCAGAAATGCAAAGTCAGAGACTGGAGGTAAAATAATAGTTTAGATGATGTGCATTAGATTAACATGCTTTAGAAAATGATAAGAAAACAAAATTTATAAATTTGTAAATACAATTCAATAATTGAGTCAGTCTGGTAGGCTAGGTTAGGTTAAGTGGTTGAGTGCTTTGAGCTTCATGCAGGAGATCTCAGGGTTGATCCCTCGGGCTGGTTGCCTCTCGTATGCCTCACTTGATATCCCGACCAAGTTATGCACAGTAGTCAATGCTGACAGCTTTACTCTGGGTACCATCCACAAAATGCAGAGAAGTGCCCACAGGTCTCCCTGCAAGGTTTTCCTTGGCGGAAAAAATCAACAAGTGAGTGCCTCGTCACAAAAGTGACAGTGTGGTGAGAACTCAGGGGTTGATCCCTCGGGCTGGTTGCCTCTGTCGTCTGCCTCACTTGAGATCCGGACCAAGTTATACAGAGTAATCAATGCTGACAGCTTTACTCTGGGTACCATCCACAAAATGCAGAGAAGTGCCCACAGGTCTCCCTGCAAGGTTTTCCTTGGCGAAAAAAAGCAACAAGTGAGTGCCTCGTCACAAAAGTGACAGTGATACAGTTTCTTTTCACGGTGAAAGTTAGAATGAATCATTTCAGAAAATCAGTTTTCACCCATTTTTTCCAAGCCATTTATGATCCTTGATCCTATACTAACCATCAATATGGCCAATATTTCGCTTACTAAAATCAGAAGAAAATTATATTTAGTATCCATGTATTTCTACTATTTGATCAGAGAGATGCTACACAGAATCAATTCCCAACCAGAACTTGTCGATTCGTCTGGGATCAGTAATATCATAACTCCACATGTTAAAGCTACTACTGACACTTTCAATGAACGGAATCCATCACTACTACAGAAACTTTAAATACAGAAATAAACTATACCCATCCAAATGCACAAAGGCAAAGAGAAGGGCATTATGCAATTGACAAAACAGAGCATTTGCAAAGGAAGAGCCTTACCCTTTGTCCTCCTAATCCCTTCACCCTTCAAAGGGACAAACTGGCATGTATCTTAATCCTCCTGCATTAAAATTTGACAAGTATTCACAAAATTACAAACACAACAGACAAAACAGAAAATATCATCTTAACAACATTGAAGATGCCATTCCCATTCAAAACAATTCAGACACACCAAAATCCACACTGGTCGACCCACCTATCGAATTCTACCTCGCTATCCCATTGTCAAAAGGTAGAAAGCATTTAAATAAAGAGAAAAAGGAACAAAACACATCCAAAACAATCGGGGAAAATAATCACAAAATACTGGTAAATCACAGAGGCTTGCTTTACATTTTACAGAATCCAAGAAAAAATGAAGGAAAGGGAACAAATATCAACAAACATTGATCACTTGAGCACATATGAGTCAATGGATGTGAAATTACCGTGAAAGCGTTGCAGATTCCCTGCAGCATCAATACGACCACGTGAAAGATACTGAAGCCTGTCCTTTCGTGGGCACCTCGGATTCGTTTCATGATCTAATATCTGAGCATCTGGGTACCGTTCCAGTCTCTTTCTACCCCCTTCCCGACCCAAATAAAATACCGTCTCACTGTCTTTCTGATGTGGGTCTCAAGGCTGAGGATCAAAATTTCCCATTAATGCTGCACAAGATTTGCACTGGGCCGGCGACCTCAAAAGTTGGGGCCGGGTAAAAACTCTCGCAGGAAAAACCCTGTTCGTCAATTTTGTGGAAAATGATGAAGGAGTGCAGGGACACCATCGCGATCTATGTGACAATCATTCCCGAAACTTGGTGTGAAAATAAAAAGTTAAACACAGTCATAGGCTTAAAAGCTGCAGATATGCAAAGGGCCTTTTAGCTGCGCTAAACCGCCATGTGACAGGTAGGCTTGGAAAATCTCGAACCTCGGAACCAAGGCTGGCTACACCACTTACAAATTAAAAAATGATTGTCTGAATTTGAGAGAATCTACACGTCCTGTTTTGGATGGTGCCGTGTGTCAATATTTCATTTGAGGCAAACAAATCGCCCTTCCGGTAAAGAATTTTCAGATCTCGTAAAAATCAAATTGACAGAATTTTACTGGATGCAGAAAAGAAAATAAGCGCCCGTAAAAGAGACGGAACAGATGCGGCTTATCCACGCCCATGTTCCTGGTGTACTTTTGCAGATTGCCCTTTTTAGGGAACAGTGCTGAGAAACGAGGAGAAAATGGCATTGGCCAATGGCAGGAACTTGTTTTGTCGTCACATGTTCTCTTGTGGTTTGTCCTTCATGAATACAGATGTTCTTCAATAATGCAGAGTTATCAAGAAGTTGGACAGATTCCAAAAACTTCCAGGCCTAACTATTTTTTAATTCGTGGAATATAAGCAGTGTCCAAGTTTATCAGGGGACATTGCCAGACGACATGATCGATGCTTTTTTATAAGAGCGATATGAGGATGGGACCATTGATATTATTGGAATAGACAGCTAGGCAGCCATTTATCTCATGCTCATGATAAACTCTCTTAATTAAATTTTTACCCCGCAGTCTAATTGTTTTTAGCTCTGGGAGGTTTTTCGGCCATTTTTGTTTGGGTCAAATTTGTATTTCGCAGAATTATAAGTTTGATGTATGAAATTTGCACAATTCAATTAAGTGTTAGGTTATCAATTTTATGTATTTAAAAATAAATTTTAAACAACCAAACAAAAATCTAATTAAAAATTTAAAAATTCCTAGACAACATTAATTTTCACTTTATTATACATGTTGAATATTGTATATTGGATTTCTTGTTAATGATGAATGAAGAAGTCTAAAGAGGGAGCAATTTTGCCCATACTATCATCAAAATTTGGTTCTTTTTTCAAGAAACTTTATAGTGGGATTGTCTGAATCTTTTTTGTTATGGTGGAAATGGATTTAGTCCCATCAAGGGCATCCAAAATTCTTAAGCTTGACAATTGTAACTCAAATTCCAAAAATGTCATGTCAAATTTTCCATTCGTTTGCGGGTGAAAACTTAGTTTCCTTAGACTACTTTATGATGAATTAGTGTATGATAATTGTATGTTAATTAAAATCTAATATCCTTTTATTGTTTCAATTATATGATTTTTATATATTGAATTAACATGGTGTGCATTGAATTAACATTTTTCCATCTACTCCTTGATATTGCCTTGTGTTCACTAGCCTCCTTAGAATACTCTAGGATGAATTAGTTTGTGCTAATTAGGTATGATAATTGTATGTTAATTAAAATCTAATATCCTTTTATTGTTTCAAGTATATGATTTTTATATATTGCATTAACATGGTGTAAATTGAATGATAAATCCCACGGCAGTAAGGTGGGAGAATGGAGAATGGAGAAGGTAGGGTTTATGGAATGGTAGGGTTTAGGTAAGTTGTAATCTGTCAGGCGGAGTTTGAGGGGGAAAGCAGATCTGCACAGCCGTTGGTGGAGTGATGGCAGCCGCGTCAGGGGGGGAGTGATCCCCTCCTACATAAATGTTACGGCAGGGGAACAAAGCAGTAGACAAGTTGGTCTCAAGGAGGCTCCACGCAGAATGCAGGCCCAGTACTGGGGGCAGAATGGCAAGCGAAAATAAGATGACAATGTTTGCCACGAGCACTGAAAAAACCAAGATTCATTATTTCATCAAATAAATTAGATGAGTATAGAAGTTGTATGAAACACCATGCATTAATCTGTAAATTCATAGGCATCTGGCCAACTAAAAAAGATTTACTCAAATGGATACAAGCAAAATGGCAACCCAAGGGTCATATTGACTTAAAATTTGGTCTTAGAGGGTTCTTCACAGTCATTTTTTACCAATCTTCTTGATAAAGAAAGGATCTTTGAGGGAGGTCCTTACTTTTATTACAATGCATGTTTGTTTTTGCGGAAACGGGAGGAATGCTATAACCTTGATCAGGAACACTTCTTGGAAGCACCGGTTTGGGTCACACTTTCGATGGATTTCTGGGATCCCGAAATTTTAGATGGTATTGGAAACTCTCTTGGTAGCTTTGTTAAAATTGCTGAAACTATGTGTCGAGCTCGGTACACCTCTTTTTCTTGCATATGTGTGTATATGAATATCTCTGAAATGCTTCTGGAGTCAATCGAACTTGAATATGAAGGAAAAATATGGCATCAGCTTCTGGACTATGAACATATCCTGTTTCGTTGTCATCGATGCCATGAATATGGCCACCTTTATAAAACATACCCATTGAATAACCCTAAATAGATGCAAGGCAAGTTAGCGGAGGAAACTGAAGGGTCGCTTGAAAAATATGATCGATTTAAATTTGTCACAAGCAAAAAGAAGAATAACAAACTTCAGACAAACCAGAATAATAATGCAAAACAGAAGAATACGTAAAATAGATATGATATATTACAAGAACAGGGGGAAAGTTCGAAGGAGGGAGAAGAAAGTCATGCTGAAGGACATGGAATGGTTCCGCAGAAAAATCAGAACACTAAACAAAAAGCACCGTAGGAATCGAATGAAATAGAATAGCCAAACCAACTTGTCGAATAGTCACCAATGGAAATAGAACAAAATAGAGAGGATTTAAGTTCTGAAGAGGTTGTTTAAAAAAGACTCCTGCAAGAATGGATAAATCTCGATGATTGATTCATTCCAGAGGATCAAAAGAAGCTATACAAGGAATCGTTTGAGCAATATTTGACATCCCAATCTCATAAACAGACCATCTCCTACGAAAATCCTCCTTCTAAGGAAACTAGCGGCCAACCTAAAGGAAGTAAAAAGAAAGGGAGGAAGAACCTACATGATTTGATCCAAATGGTAGGTGAAATGTTAGTTAACTCAGGAAAGGTAATATCGTTAGCAACAGTATTCCAACAACTCCACAAAGTTCATCAATGAAAGTAATCTCCTGGAATATAAGAGGTCTAAATAGCAAAGGAAGATAGAGATACCTAAAATACAGGTTAAGATTAGAGAAGCCACAAGTGATGCTGATACAGGAAACAAAATTCTCAAGTAAAAAATTGGAAGATATTCTTAAAACCTATAAACCTCATTATGAAGTAATGGCAATAGATTCTCGCGGTAGTGCGGGGGGAATAACCATTATATGGAACCATGCATAAATTATGGAAGATGCATGGATCGGGCTACCCTGTATCCTTACAGGTCTCTTTAGACAGATTGGAATGAAGGAAAAGATCCTGATTTACTCAATCTATGGGCCTCATATTCCAAGAGAAAGAGAGGCGTTCCTAAACAATATAAGAACGCTAAATAATGTGCATACTGAGAAATATTGGTTGTTTGGAAGGGATTATAATATGATCATGAGTCTGACAGAAAAGAAAGGAGGACTAAGGAGAGACGAGCCAGAAATGGAATTATTTAGGGACCTCATCACAGACTTAAGGCTAGTGGATATCCCTACTGTGAATGGAAAGTTTACTTGGAATAATAGAAGAGGGGATGCTCATCAAGTGGCAACGAGACTAGACAGATTCATAGCCTCTAAAGCTCTTGTAAGTGTGGATGTATTCTATGAAGAAATTATCCTGCCTACCTTAGGGTCAGATCATTGGCTGATAAGCATGGAGGTAGATATGAAAGAATGCCAGAAGAAACACCCAATTCGATTTGAAGCCTTTTGGCTAAGAGACCCCAATTTTCTATAAAAAGCTAAAGGGTGGTGGGAGGAAAATCAAATCCAGAGCCGAAACAGGATGCACTCTTTCCAGCTAAGGTTAAAAAATTTAAAATAGGAGATTAAAAAATGGAATAAAAATGAGTTTGGAAACATCCACCAGGAAAAGGAAAGGTTGCAAGGAGAAATGAAGAGAGTAAAACATCAAATGATTTCAAATGGAAGGTCTAAAAAATTAGTCCTCCAAGAAGGAAATATTCTAATTCAATTAGAAGAACGCAAAAAGCAAGAAGAAGTGTTATGGAGGAAAAAATCCCGTATTAAATAGCTCAAAGAAGGGGATAAAAATACGAAATTTTTTCAGAAGGCCATGATTAAGAGAAGACAGCATAATCGGATATTTTCCCTAAAAGACCCTACTGGAAATCGAGTTCTCCAACATAATGAGATGGAAACCCTGTTGGTGAACCATTTCAGTGATATACTCACAGAACCAGATCACAATAGAACAACAGATATAGACCGTAAAACGAGAAATATACCAGCAATTGTTAGCAGAGATCAAAACTTGCTCTTCTTAGGGAAATCACTTATAAAGAGGTAGAAGAGGTTGTGAGGAATCTGCCTAAAAATAAATCCCCTGGCCCTGATGGTTTACAACAGATTTATTTCAAGTTGCTTAGGCATTCATTGGAACAGATGTATGGGAAATGGTAGAGGAGTCCCAACGATTACACCAGGTTTGTCCAGCTCTAAATTCCACCTTTATCTCTTTAATTCCTAAGCAGGAAAACACAGATGTCTCGGCAGGTTTCAGAACAATAGCCCTTTGCAATTTCATTTATAAGATTCTATCGACTATCATGGTTAATAGGTTGAAACCTATTCTCCCGAAGCTTATTTCTCCGGAACAAATAGGTTTTGTGAAAGGAAGACAAATTTTAGATGGCATAGTCATGGCACAGGAGGCAATTTACTCTCTTCGAACCCTTAAAGCCAAAGGTATGATGATAAAACTTGATCTTTATAAAGCATATGATCATTTAAGTTGGTCTTATCTTAAGGCAATGCTTGAAACCTTTGGCTTTGACAGAAGATGGATTATGTGGATTATTTATTCATTTCATCCCCTAACTTTTCGATGCTTCTTAATGGTATTCCTTTTGATCCCTTCAATGTCACTTGGGGACTTCTCCAAGGAGATCCCATCTCCCCTTTTATTTTTATTATAGCTGTTGAAGGCCTTGGCCACCACATTAAATCAAAGATTCATGGAGGTCAACTGAAGGGACTAAACCTTTGGGGACCTGATCTAACCCTATCTCATCAACAATCTGTTGACAACATTATGCTCTTCTGTCAAGCTACCTTGCATGAATCCAAGACCATCCTATCTATTCTAAATGATTTTATGAAGGCCTATGGAATTGTCATAAACAATGATAAATAAAATGTTTATTTCTTCAATACTAATGTTGTATCTCAGAGATTCCTGTCTCGCAAAATGGGATTGAATTTAGGTTCTCTCCCCATGAAGTATTTAGGAATTCCCCTCAACATTAATTCCCTCAGGGTCTCGGGTTGGAAGGATCTCTTGAACCATATCTAGAGTCGCCTCTAGAATTGGGCCTTTAGGTTTCTCAATGCTCCTAGTAGGGTGTTATTACTACGATCTATCCTACAATATATCCTTATTTATCAGTTATCTGAGTTGGCTTCCCCTAAAACAACCTACTCCAATATAGTGAATATATTTAAAAAAAAAATCATGGCAAGGCTCCCAACAAACCTGTAAATGTGCTCTCCTTTCCTGGGAGAAGCTCACGAAACTCAAAAAAATAGGGGGATTTGGATTACGAGACCCATATTTCCTCAACCAGGTGATGGGAGCTAGATTGTGGTGGAGATGGCTCGAAGGAGGTGAGGACTTATGGAAATTCATTTGGGAGAGGATATATGAAATGCTCGATACTACAACATGCAAGCTCAAAGTTAACACCACTCCAAAAGGGTCAAACATCTGGAATTTAGCGGCCATCAATAGAGATCTCATATGTGAGCATAACTTTTGGGAAATTAGAGGAGGCAACACAACCCTTTTCTAGGAAGACTCCTGGCAACAATGCGAAAAATTATTCAATCACCTATACCTAGGAGAAATCTTACTGTTTACTAGCCAGCCAAACATAAGGTTCGTATAAAATTACTGGAGTGGGGAGATGGAAGAGAAATGGATAAAATGGAAGGTTAAGGGACAGTGGCCAATTGCTCCAGAAACCCATCAATGGAATAATTATGAAAAAGAAATGAAAACCAGAAAACTGATGGCTGCAAATGGAGAAGACATCCTGTGATGGGGATATCGAACTAAAGGAATATTCACAATAAAAGAAGGCTATTATATTAAATCTAATAATCTACATAGTATATCACAACCACTTTGGAAAAAAAATTGGACAACAAAACACTGACCAAAAATAGAATATTTTCTCTGGCTTGTTAGCCATAATAAAATCCTTACCTAGGACTAGTTACAAAAAAAATGGATGCATGGCCCTTCACAATGCATTATGTGTAGAAAACATATTGAAAGTATTGAGCACCTATTGAATACCTATGCCCTGGTTGAATCATTTTGGCAGAACATCTCCATGGTCTTCCAACAAACAGACAGGGACAATACAGGCATTAATCAGACTATTGTAACTTGGAGGAGATGGGGATATTCCTGTGAAGTCCTTAACATAGCCTGGAGGTTGTCAATGGGTTTTATCCTATGGGCTATTTGGAAAGAAAGGAACTGAAGAATATTCAGGGATGAGAGTAGGAAAAAAGAAGAAATCTGGCAGATGGTACTGGAAAACATCCGAGAAACCATCTTAGTAGAGAAATGGACAGAAGAAGACTGGAAAACATATGATAATGAGGCTCAGATCCTTACCATGCTCAACCTTAAACCACAAATGTTGGGTCAGACTATGTGGAAACTGAAACCACTTAGGCGAAACCCTCAGGATAAATTCTAAACACCTCAGCCAGGGTTTCAGAAACTAAACTACAACGAGGCCTCTAAAGGAAACCCAGGTCAGGCAGGAGTAGGTGGCATATTCAAAATTCACAAGGCTCAATATACAAAATATATGCGATGGAATTAGGGTTCTCCACCAACAATGAAGTGAAATTATTAGCGGTAAAACAAGGATTGAAAATAGTAGTCAGAGAGTGATACAACAAACTCGTAGTGGAAGGAGATTCGGCTATGGTTACCAGGGTACTATAGAAGCTACAAAAGGGGACTCCATGGGAGAAGATAAGCCAAATTTGGAGGACGACATGGCTAATCAAGGAAATCAGTCTCATCATCCATGGAATCGGTTATCTCATCCCAGCTCATGTCCGAAGAGCAAGGAATGAGGCAAAAAATTACCTGGTTAATTGGGGATGTAATCATGAGGGATGCCAACTAGATATCAACCAGACAACCATGTCTTGAAATCTAGATCTACACCCCCTCCAAATAATCATAGATAGAGACATGGAGAGGTCTTGGGATCCCCAATCAGGGTGCCACACGGGAGAAAGGAATTTTGAGGTGGCACGCACTACTGTGCACCATGTTGATCATGTCAGCATTCTGTTAAATTCCGTTAAATTTTGACAAACAATCCCCTTTAAGCCCCCTCTGTTTGGCCTAAAAAAATAATTTTTCCGCCTATCGTTCCCCTTTTCTAAACTCAAAATTGCATTAAAAATGGCCAAAAACCTGCATTGGAAAATATATAAGGCCTAGCCCCTTCGACCCTAGCCCTTTTAATCTGTTCCCCACGTAGCCCGGGTGCTAGACCAGGCGCCAGCTCGAAATGCGCTTATCAAATGTATATCAGAAGCAGTATTAACCGTCGATCTACGCAGATCCGATGGCCTTTGCATCCCCATCACGCACACGGTCCCCACTTTTTTTTCCCATCTGATCATATCTCAACCGTCCGATCATCCTGTTAAATCAGCGGTCTGCATTTTATCTGTCCCGGTGGTTCCCACCTCGCGTTTACTGTTCCAAAACTGCCCGGTTTCTATCGCACCGCCTTTCGGAGGCGGGCGGTATTTCTCAAATCAGAGTGATTCCATACATCGCTTGCCGCATGTCTCCGCGTACGGCTCCAAAACCACCCTCCATCGCGCATTATCGTCCGTCCGAAGTCACGGCGTGATATTCATGGCAGTCGCCCGATCTGGAGGTCTTCATCCGACGGTCATCGCACTACGAAGATGCACGGGTATTAATCCAAGTGTATAGTGCCCCTTGTCCACAGTCCATCGCCCTCCGATGCAGTTTTAGCCGTTGATCTCGTCTGGAGATCGAACGGTCTAGATCATTTTCATGCTCCGCCGTTGACTCAGTCTTCCTCCACGTCACCCGTTCCACGTGTGTGTCACATGTTTCTTTCTCTCGTTATATATTACAATTATAAATCAAATTTTCATTGTTTACGCTAAAAACCTCCGCCCAGTCCATCCACCATTGTTCCATTGCATTTCCATCGCCTCCCCGCATACTTTCGCCATCTCATCATGCCGCGTTGCTACACAGTCATCCCCACTACATCGCCATCCCCATACATTTGTTTTCTTGATGAGTTTGCGGGTTTTGCAGGTTTACAACGGCAGAAAACTATCATGATTCACAGTCTCTATTACTGTGATAGAGAGCACATCAAAGGACCATTTTTCAGAGCTGAATTATGAAGAAAGCCTTGGGAAGATATGCCGATAAGACTTCCATTAAAGAAGTGGGATTAAAATCTGTCAAACCCTGCAGGGACATTCAAGGAGCCGATTTCGCAGATGAAGATATTAATGGAGCAGCAGAGAAATATCAGTGGATGATTGAGGAATTCAACGTTCAGCATTGAAGATTTTCAGCCGTGACTCAGGGTTTAGAAGGCAGAGGGTACAATGCACCGGAAACAATACCCTCCAGGTTTCATTTCAGCACCATTTCCTTTCAGGAAAGGACGGAATGTTTATGTGATTTCAATGCTTTGCCGTGTTCCTGGAGAGATTTCTACCCAGTGCATTTATTTCAATTAGCAGGCCACGGAGTACAAACAACATTACAAAGTCATCGAGCAGTATGGGCGTGGACGTCTCCGCCATTTTGTTTTAATGAGACAATTAAATTTTCATCACCTACTCCCTTTTTTCAAGCTTTCTTGTTCTCCTATAAAGCTCTCAAAGAATAGATGATTCAGGGTTCCAGATTTTATCAGAAAATTATGCAGTGAAAGTATTTTTGTATACATTTTGTAGAACTCTAGTATGAAGGCTCAGAGCCCATAGGGTCTCAGTGAGGAGGAGTTCCATCTGTTAAAGAGGATTATGGTCTTAGTTATTTCACAATGTGTAACTTTCTCTCTTATGTGTTATTTTAATTTATCATTTCATTTCATCCATCTTTCCTGTATCATGTTTTGGAATGCGAGTGGCTCACTAATTTTTGGTATAGATTTATCCTAGTTGATACCCATGCTCGAATTAGTCAAGCGCTTTAAATATGGCTCATGCATGATATTCTGTTCCATTATTCATCTAAACCGTATTTCTGCTATATTAGTTTCTTTGGGAGGGTGTTTTTAAAACGCTATTGTCATGTATGTATTCTTAGATTGGTAAGCCCATGCATGGTGGTATTGTGTATCTGGATATCAGCTCAATGTTAACTAATATCTCCTAAATATTTCATTCACTACATACACCTTCTGATAACCTATCTCTGTGAGGTATTTCTGAATTGGCCCGCTTTACATTAAGCTGTCTCTGAATTTTCTATTGCTTGTATATTGGAGTTTTGCATGTTGCCTCTGCAGTATTCCTATCTCTGTATCAGTTTCTGAAGGTCTTGGTCCCATTCAGATTAATATTCCTTGTTTTACAAGAGATTAGCATGAGAGCTTGTTATTGATAACTTCCTCTATTATACCATATGCTTCTTGCTATATAAGATGTCTTAGGAACTGGTCTATCACAACTCTAGGCTGTCTATAGGAGCGACAACACACCACACGATCACCACCGAAGAATAAAGCCGATAGTAGGCTAGAGAAGCAGTAAAACACCGCGCTAGCTATTATGATTTCCAGCGATTTCGGTGATGGCCAAATAACGTTCTCAGAAAAATATGGGAAACAACGTCGTCGGGTGAAACGGGTTATGAACGGAGAGGTAAGGAAAAGTGGAATTGTTTACCGGTTGAATTTTTAGGCTAGTGGTGCAGGGGAAATGTGGAAGAAGAAGTTTGGAGCTAGGCGTCGACAACAACTCACTTGGTATGTGATACCTCTCCTAACAATGGATGGTAAGGTTTATCGTGCAACGCTTCTCTATACAGTACTGTCTCGTGCTTTAAATTATGTTGCGCTCTACAATGTTTTTTATGAAGGTTTACAACTCTTTGTGGGCTTGCATGGCTTTACATTTAACAATCATACCTTGAATGAGATCTACGGTGATAGTTTTTTCTTGAATTGTGGTCATATGGCCTGCATAGCCTTCCTTGGGGTTATAAGTATCATTGCTTTCTTGTCAATTATTTTTTTTTTGGTTTCTGTCAGTCTTGGCTCTCGGGGTTCTGTTAATTTCAATTTTAACTTACTATCCTACACCAACCACATGGTAGAAAATTATTCCCAAAGGCATGAATTAGCTTGTATGTCCTGCAATTGCAAGCCTGCCACCGGTGCTTGTCGTCACCCTGTTTCTAGCTCTGTCATCCCCCAATCTCCCAGTCTTAATGCTGGTTTCCTGTCGGGGCTAGGGGTAATTCTATGTAACCTGCGATTGCAACATAATTCTACCAATTCAAATTTGGAGAATAGTCTCTACAGGAAGATTCATTGGGATATAAGCCATTCTAGTTCACAATCGTGGTTGCAAAGTCGGAGGGTGGTTCTATTTTGGGTGTCAAAGTTTTTCAACCTTTCTCTCTCCATGTCTGAGTCTAAGTGTCGATGTCTGGCCATGCACATGCACCCTAACCAAAGTAGGAAGACTGTAGATGAGTTTTACTTTATTCATTGCCATAAGGCAACACCTGCTACTGTGGGTCCTTTTCATTATTTCTTATACAAAACAAGTATTGACTCTTTGTTACGATACACAGGACCCTATAAAGTTTGAACATGTGTTCTTCAAGCACTTTCCAAGATTCTGATACAACACTGCCAATGGATACACAGTTCGGTTACAATGCATATAAATATGGTTAAAACGGATAAAAAATAGGACAAGGGGAAGGGGAAAAAAATAAATCTCAGTCCACTGTTAGACCAGGAAAAAGAGGAAGAAAATTAAAAAAGGAGGTCATGGAAACCCTCTTTGATGCATACTCTCTAGGTAATCCTTCGCAGGTCAAGAATCTGATTGTCGGTAGGGAAAGAGACAACAACACTAAAGAGGAAAGCGAAATCCAGGAGGAGGAAATGGAGTTCATTAAAGACCCTGGAAATACTAGAGGAAGACTGTCCCTCTTCCACCAGACCATTCACACCTACTGGACAATAAAATGTGTTCTGACCAAGGCGCTTATGAGTATTCAGGAAATAGGAGGTGGCCCAAAGGTTGCCTCTGTTCTGCAGGACATCAAAAGAGAGATTGAAGAAATCCAAGTATCGCAACAACATGGATCATCTCATCTTGGACATATATATCCTCAGTTGCAGAACATGCAATAGGTGGATATGTCTGGGTTAAGTGTTAAAGATCCGGTTCCAATAGAATCCTCGGATGAATCACACATTATTTCCTTTGTTTTAGTGTATGTATTTTGAGGCTAGCATTTACTTTTTCAAGTTTCAGTATGTTAGATAAATCAATCCAGATATAGTTTCTAGTAGAAGACTAAAGTTGTTTCAATACTAGATGGATTTTAATGCTTTAAGGTGGCCAATAGACCTGGTTTCCTTCGGGCAGGTTGAGGCCATCAAGTTTTGATATGTAGAACCTATTCTTTTTTGATAAATAGAAAATGGAAAGGCCCATACAAAAAAAAACATGGTGTGCATTGAATTAACATCTTGCCATCTACTCCTTGATATTGCCTTGTGTTAAATAACCTCCTTAAACTACCCTATGATGAATTAGATTGTGCTGATTAGGTATGATAATTGTATTTTAATTAAAATCTAATATCATTTTATTGTTTCAGTTATATGATTTTTATATATTGAATTAACATGGTGTGCATTGAATTAACATCTTGCCATCTACTCCTTGATATTTCCTGGCGTTCCAAATCTACTCATTCCTTCTATCTCATCATCAAATTTTTGAGCCAATGCCCAGATGTCATATGTTTACGCTTAATCATTTGTTGAATTAAACTCTCTAACCTTTGTGGTGCCATAATGGTACTATATTGTTGTTTGTTGTGCTTCTCCATGTCTGTTACCATAGCCTCTTGTTGTTGTTGAAGCCATTGATGCCTACTAAAGTTGTCTATACCATTGAATCTATTGTTAGAACTATATCTAAAAATGTTGCTCAAACTGTTAATATTGGTACATTCATTTTGATAAATAAGCTTCAAGTTGAGGAATCTTGTGTCTACCATGATGTGGAATTTTGAAACCACATTCTCTTATAATATATAACATAGATCAAGTGCATTCTTGGACAAAGTAGGGGTTTTCATCTCTACAACTAAATTCTTGTGTTCATCATATAAATCAAGATATCATTACATGGTCACACATAGTGACCTCATCACCCATGCATTGTAATGACACATGACATTGAATATTTCCATAGAGCATAAATTATGAGCAAGTAATGGCTTGGAAACAAACTTATATAATATAAATGATCTAAGGTAGCTTGAGATACCAAATATAAGGCTATAGCTTCTTCATCTATAGAACTTTCATGCAAACAATGTGCAATGTGGTCTCAACCTTGTTGTGGCCCAACCATGCTATTTATATATCATGAAGACTACTACTTGTTTTGGCCACCAATACTCTCAATTATAGAAGAGATTTCTAAACACTATTAGAAACTCATTGCTATTGAATGCCTAAATAAGGGTAGCAACAATTAATATTGAATGTTTTGGAAATTACTCTCGATATGGATTTGTATTCTTCTACATAGTGGTAAGATAAACATGCGCTAAGGGTTCATGTTATCCTTCATTGTTCAAATTCAAATTTTGTCTTTGATATTCCATAAATAACTTAACATTTCTTCATAGTTTTATGTTTTTATATGGAAGTTAATATTGATTTATAATGTCTTTGGCATAAATCATTTAAATGTCACATGTGGATGACAGTGGCATGATAATAAATGCACCGAAAAGTGTGAATGTAGGAGCACATTGTATAGCCAAAATATGTCATGTGCTTATATCATTACATTGAGAGAGAGAGAGAGGGTTGCACAGAGGAGAAATGTTACTTGAGAGGGAAAGGATAACACCTATATGACACAAAATAATGGACTGTTTTAAACAAGAAGGGCATACCCATGCACATTTAATAGTAAATTCAAGTACAATATGGGGGCCTAGCTCTACCATATGGTACATATGAAGCTAGGTTACGCTACATGTGAAAATAAATGGTGTTTCCATCTAAAACATTTAATGGAACAATGTCACCGAATTGGAGGACATAATTGTAGTAAAGTGGGGCCACTTTATTGGAGGGTTAGGATGTGTTGACAAATCATTAAAGGTAAGCCCTCATTGGAATATCACTAATGCATTGGAAAGGAGTCATGCATGTCCATTGACCTTCCACTACATCTAGAACATGGTCATCATATGGATCCCCTTGATGCAATAATGAGTTGTGCTCAAGCATGGGAGAAATCATATGGTCATTAATTGATGACACTCATGTGTGACATAGCATATTATGTTCCTAAATATTGAATGGGATGTGGGCACTTGCATAAACTAGAAAATTGGCTTAAAGCCTTCAATATTATATTAAAAGAGCTCGTGAAAACTTGGTGGATAAATAGTTGAATCTCTAAGTCCAGACCAAATAAAGAATACCCAACAAATTTACTCAAAACCCCCTTTTCAGTTAGTAGTTGACATGATATGAAAATTATATGAAGGCCAAATATAGAATTACTTAATGAGGGTTGGGTGTCATTGATATATTCCACTACAGTTGCAGGAACCTTTTTCAACTGAGTTTAAATAATCTATAATTCTTTAAAAGTTAACACAAAGGAGGCCCAAATCCTAGAAGAAGGAAAGCAATATTACTTATTCATGGCCTCTTACCTGCATTCCTTACCATGGGCTAATAGTGGACATTTCAAGAAGGGCCAATTTACATTTTTTGCGAAATATTGCAGGAATCAAAATACATCCCATCATATACTAAAATCTACTAGGATTTCTTGATTCAACTTCATGAATCCTTGTTCAATGATCAAACCCACACATGTCCAAGGAGGCTAGAAAAGTAGTGCATAATGTTGGATACTAGTTTGTAGAAAAGGATAGAATGTTCCTAAGAATATTTATGGCACCAAACACCCCCACTTATTAACCTTATTTGTTACAAACAAGGTGATCCTACAAGAAATAGTGTATCAAGTATTTAATGGGGTAGATGTAGCGCTTTCATAGGATAAAAAGGCCCCATGAGCACACATGCAATTTTATTTGAGCTCATATCAACTCAAAGACGTGAAGGAAGCCACAGTTGAGTCTAAGATTCTAGCCCCTTTTCCATTTTGGGGATCTATCATTCCACGAGTATGATCCAAAATTAGTCCTAATATCATTGTAAATCATGCAAGTACATATGGTATTACCAATTTGAGTCATCGACAAACCAAGAGAAGAATAAAAGTCCCTTAAACTATTTTCAAGTGATTCTCTATATGGATTACACCTCTTTGCAAGAAGACAAGGAGAGATCTTAAGCTAAAAAATAATATATGGCCAAGAAGCAAGCTACTTAGATGGAAGCTACTAGAATTGATCAAGAGAAAAAACTCAAAGAATGCCAATAGGTAACCAAATTAACATAGGAGCTAAATATGAAAATAAATGGAGAAGAAAGGATATAAATATAAGAAGAAACGAGAAGAAAAGTGATAGAAAAAGAGAGGCTATAATAAGAAGCAAAAGCAAAAAAGAAGGAAGAGGCCATTAAAGTGTTACAGGAAACCTAGGATATTCAAGACAAAACCACACAAGGTAGTGAGGATTCAATGGATATTGATCAAACCTAATGAGGCCAACCAACTATCATCGATGGCCATCCACTAGTGAAGGAATTAGGTATTACTCCAACCAGGATGAGAAAGGTTGTGCCCCTAAGTAGGTTTAGATACGATCCAATGTTGAATATGATAGTAGAACAAAAGGACAAGAATTTGTCCACCCCTCACCTACCTCTGGTATTGTCCACCATCGAAAGACACATTATCCTTGACATCAATGAAGACCCATTGGTGATGGAATTAATAAGCATGACATTTTCACAAGCTAAAGTGAGAATTTGAAAGGTCTTTAGGATAAACTACGAAAAACAGATGAGCATGTAACAAAGCTAGAGCAACAAAACACAATGATTAGAGTTTATAACATGACACTTAAACAAGAGAAAAATAAGATGGAATACTACCGAACCTATGTTTTCAAGGTCATGGATCCTACATGGAAATAGTTAAACAAGTATACACTTTCCTATAGTAGATGTAGGAAACTTCCACCAAAATTTTACCACTTTGGGAGAAAGATAAAGAGAAGGGTACACAACTAAGAGGCATATTGATTGATGTGTATTAGCTTAGGAAATGGACAAAGGATTACCTAGAGTATCCCTAAGAAATATCAAGAATTAGTGAAGAATAATTAAGCTATGTTTATGTTACTATAAACAGAGAAATTCAAGAAAAGTTAGAAAAAGATTTAGTCAAAGACATGGCATTGTATCAAAGGAACTATTCCCTAGTAGAAATTTTGATCATAATGAATAATTTTCCACCCATCAAATGCTAAGGATAAGGGAAGATTATGAAGTTTGTAATGATCACTCCCACCCCAATTGTGCTATCTTGGGATCTGGTAGGTGTTACTTGTTGTTTGACCTCATCCCCTAGGTATGTTATGAGGATGGGATTATCAAAAACCTTGTTTCTGAAAGTTTGTGAAATTTAATTTATGATTTTACCTTTATTTTCAGATCATTCGTAGCTTTTCAACGACATAAATTTCACCTTAATCTGATTCCCAAATCTAAAGTTACATTCAATTAAAGTTAAACCTATCAAGAGAAGCCATGTAATAAACCTAACTTTGTGGCACCCTTGTGGCCTTCACACAACTCTGATAGGTCAACTTGGTGGGTCCCATTATTAGGCCCACCTTATACCACTATGGTCATCACCGCCCATGGCGTTCAACATTAAGAAGGAGAAGGGAAGTGAATAGAAATCGGTAAAGGTAGCCTCAAAGTTCCACCTTGGAACCTTGACCGAGTTGGCCATGCTTCCACTGGAACTCTTGTTGCACCACAGGGTTGCAAATACTTCAATGGTGAGTAGTGAATGGTGGCTACGATCATCATTCCCAATGCTCCTAGTTTCACCTATACCCACTCTCAACCATTATACTTCTTTCCCATAATCTAACAAAATTTGGATAAGTGTATTATACCTTTTCCTTTTCTCAATCTTAACCACTACAATTGATGACCAATGGCTAATATATGTACACACGGCATGGTTCTGCTAGCATGTGGTTCCACCTGCACTCGCTTGGTGTTAGTGGCATACCATTCATCTCAGGGAATAGAAATCTTAAGGTAATTTGAGTGAATGAGAATGAATTCCCATTACATAAGCCCTACAACTTGCAGTTTTAAGGAAATCCTACTCCTAGGAGTTATAGCTAAAGGATAATATCTCAACCTCTCAATTTAAACAAGGTAACCAATCCTGGAGTATTTTTACTATGTATTCACTTACATAGTATAATAGTACATCAACATGACCGTAAACACATATCTACACATACTTCATGGTCATAATAATAAATGGCACAATCTAGGCAGACATCAATACATGATTTTATAGAACATGATTCCAATCATGGACATGTCAACGAGCTTCACAACTTGGGAAACCATTATATTTACAACACAATGTAGAAATTTAATACAAAATATGTATTGCCTGGATTCTCCTGATCTAACAATAATATGCTACTGTTAAATATAGAATCGCTTCAATAAAATATTTGCGGAATTTGAAACACAATTTCCAATCACAATATCACGAAGAAAGACCAGTCACACATAACACAAATAATTTACCTAGGAAAAGCATATAGCTAAAAACATCACTATATTCTATTATGTATTATATCATGGATCATGAAACAATTACATACAAAGCTCTACTCTGAGTGCTATTAGTACAATAGCTAACTGTCTCACACTGTCATACAAAAATTGGCAAGTTCCTTAGCCAATTTACTGTCTCCGGACAACCTGCCTCCACTGCGCAATCCCAGCTGATAGAAATCCCTAAATGAATGGAATCCTGCTTGCCTTGAATGCGCAATCCTCATGGGCACATCCAATGTGTGTGTGGTTCCATGTGTGCAACCAATAATGTCACAACTAATAGTCAACTGTCCCTTTCACCTACATCTCAAATGGGTCTCCACTGGATCTGACATGCATGCAGTTAATAGTAGCAAATCTTCAATTGTGTGTGAGGCCACTAATTGTGAATTAATTAATAAGTAATTCACTTGATCTCTCACTAGTGTATCTTCAGTTACAACTAGCACAACTGAGTTTTACTCACTTAACTGAGTTAAAATACTTTACAACTTTCATAACTGCACTTCCAACTCTGTTACAACTTCGAATCACTCAGTTACAACTAAGTCCACTTGCATGTCCCACCAACCAACCACTCAACTCGAAATTCCTATAGCTAATTGATTTTCCACTTCAGTTAACTATTTCCAAGTGCTCATTGAAAATAGATTATTGTTTATTGTCCAACTAATATTAAGGGATAATAATAGCCGACATGCATCTATAAATAGACATTCAATCTATAAATAGAACTTGCACATACATCTATAAATAGACCTCATCTATAAATAGAATTTTCTCATGCATCTATAAATAGACATCGACCTAAAAATAGCCCGAGGCTCCATCCTAGTGTAGGTGCATAATTTTCACTAGGATCTTCTTGTTGAATCTCAACACTCCCTCTCAACAAGACAGGGATTATCCTTCACCTCGATCTTGTCTCTATGGTATTCGAATTTGCTCCTGGTGAGCGCCTTCGTCAGAATATTTGCATCCCGATCCTCTGTAGGAATGTATTGAAGCAACATGATCTTCCTCTGCACACAATCTCTGAGATGATGGTACCAGATATATATATGCTTAGATCGATCATGAAACACATGATTAATCGAGAGTTTAATGCAACTTTGATTATCACAATGAATCACTGTCAGATCTAAATGAGAACCAAACAAACCAACCAAGATCTTTCTCATCCAGATAGCCTCACATGAAACTTGACTCATTTTCATGTATTTCTCTTTCGCTGAACTGAGTGCCACGAGTCTATGCTTCCTGTTGTACCAAGAAAAAGTTGTAGATCCAATGCTAAAGATCCCCCCTAATGTGCTCTTTCTGTCCGATGGGCTACCTGCCCAATCTGCATCCATGAAACCATGCAAATTCACCTCATCCGTCTTTTTGTACCATAAACCATACTCAGATGTGCCCCTCAGGTATCTCAGGACATGTTTACTTGCCTTCCAAAAGAGCTTGGTAGGATTAACCATAGCTGGACTCAGCTGGTTAAACGCATAAAAAATGTTCAGTCTCATGTTCAGTAGATACATTAGCGAACCCACTAACTGTCGATAGAAAATAGCATCCACTACCTCTTTAGAAGTAGCATCCTCTTTCCTCCAGTTTCATGGAAGAGGAGTATCCATGGATTTGCAACCCTCCATGTGAAACTTACCTAGTATCTCCCTTACATACTTGCCTTGAGACACAAAAATTTCACCATCTCGTTGCCATATTTCCAATCCAAAGAAATAATGAAGGAGGCCCATATCCTTCATCTCGAACTCCTTTGCAAGGTCCTCCTTGCATGAGTGTATCAACTGCTCATCACCAGTCAATATTAAATCATCAACATAAAGAACAATGATTAAAAGATTACCCTCCACCACAATTTGGTATATGTTTTCATCCGCTTCACTTTTAGTGAAGCCCAGTCCGGTGAAATAGCTATCTATCCGAGTGTACCAAGCACGGGGTGCTTGCTTCAGCACATACAACTCTCTTTTGAGTCAGCACACATGTGACTAGTTATTGAGGATCTCAAATCCTTCAGGCTGCTCTATGTAAACCTCGTCCTCAATGATCCCATTGAGAAACACAGTCTTCACATCCATCTGATGAATGCACTAGCCCATCTGTGCTGAGAGAGAAAGGATGGTCCTTATGGAAGAATACCTTGCGACAGGTGCAAAGGTTTCTTCATAATCTATCCCCTCTATCTATGAGAAGCCCCGTGCCATGAATTTGGCCTTGTATTTATCAACACTCCAATCGGCAGCTTGATTTACCTTATAGATCCACCTCGAACCTACCACTGATTTATCAACCGACCTTGGAACAATTTCCCAAGCACTGTTTTTGACAATGGAGTCATACTCCTCCACCATTGCATCTACCCATGTGGGTTCCTACATTGATTCCTAAAAGGAAGATGGTTCAGTCACAATACATTTTCTCATGAGAGACATGTATCCAGTAAATCGGTCAGGACACTGTCTTTATCTGCGCTGTGAAGTAGGGACTCCTACATTCTATGCAGCATCAAGTCTCAGCCTATCAGCTTCTGTGGTACACCTTCTTCTAGTTATGATGGTTGGCTCTGCGTGAGTGGACTCCTCCACTCCATGATCCTCCTCCTGTGGCTGATCCAAATCTACAGACTCATCTTTGGGAACCAATAGTTTTTCCTCCGCATGCAAGTACAACTCCCTCTCAAGCGACAACCGGATGGCTTTCCCCTCATTGAATTTTATATCCTGTCACACCACAGTCATTCAACTGTTTGGAAAATAAACACAATAATTATGGGGTGTTTCTGTGTACCCAAAAAACATCCCAACTTCAGCAGTCAGCTCCAGCTTCTTCTTGGCATCCTTGGTCACATGCAGATAAATAGATGAGCCAAAAATCTTAAAGTGTTAAACATCTAGTTTCTTACTAGTTAAGTCTTCTTCAGGTATACTCATGCCAAGTACTCTATGAGGACAACGATTTTGCACATAAGCCACGGTGTTGCATGCTTCCACCCACAAATGCATTGGTAGGCCCTTATCATGCAACATCACTTGTGCTGCACCCACGATCGTTCTGTTCTTCCTCTCTGTGACCCCATTTTGTGGTGGGTTATGAGGCGCTATGAGTTCCCTTCGAATTCCTTCTTTTCTGCAGAAGTTCTTGAATTCATTAGAGATGTATTCTCCACCATTATCGCTCCTCAGAGCCTTCACTTGCTTCCCTGACTCTTTCTCCACCAATTCCTTAAACTCACAGAACTTTGAGAATGTTTGATCCTTCTTCTATGTGAAGAAGATCCAACATTTACGAGAAAAGTCATAAAAAAAAATAACATAGTACTTATGTTTTGCTGTTGAAGCAATTGAGAATGGTCCACACACATATGTGTGAACTCTCTCAACAATCCCCGAAGCACGGTTCTCCTTTTCATGAAAGGTGGACTTTACATACTTCCCCATGGTGCAACCCTTGCACTGATCTAACTGAGCAAGTGTTCCCATTGGAAGTACAATAGTTATTTTGTTGCATGACCTTCAAGGCTCCATGATGAAGATGGCCCAATCGCCTGTGCGATAATTCGCCCTCATCTCGGCTCACCACTTTTTCTGCCTTGCTCATCATGGCAGCGCGTTCATCTACCTCTAGCTTGTAGATATTCTAAACTCGAATTCCTATCCTATTAGCTTGACCCATTGTTTTATGTCGCAGGAAAGCTTTTCAATTGTTGAAAACAACGTCATGGCCTCTGTCCTCCAACATTGCGACTGAGACCAAATTTTTCTTCAGACCTGGAACATGCATAAAATCTTTCAATTGAAATGGTTTACTTGACCCCCTCTGAAAGGTAATGGTACCAATTCTAGTCGCAATGTATCGTCCATCGTTGCCCATATCTATATGCATTTTGAGATCTTTCTTCTCCAAGTCACTGAAAAGTTCCTTATCTCCCGTCATGTGAAATGAAGCGCTACTATCCAAATACCACACCGATCCCAATGCACTTGACACCATGCATGCGATAAAAGAGAAGTCAAGGTCAAATTTCGAGGCAAGGGCCTCACCAGATACAACTCCAACAAACTTCTTGTTCTTCTTCTTTTGCGGACAGTTAGTAGCAAGATGCCCATGTTCGCGACAATGAAAACACTTCACCTTGGACATATCCAGCTTCTTTCCTTTAGACTCAAATTTAGAATGGAATTTCTTCCCCTTACCTTTCTTTTATTTGGAAGCCAAATCATAATCCTCTTCATCATCATGCTTTGATGAAGAGCCATCTCTGGTTCTCTGCCTGAACTCCTCCCACACCAAGTCCGACCACAGTCGTTCCCAATCTGGAAATTTTTTCCGTCCGTTGAAAGAGTCTTCATAACTATGCCAACTGTTAGGAAGTCCCAAGAGAGCCAAGCTCACCAAATCATTATCAGAAACAGTTATTCCCACACTCCCTAGTTCATCCTGACATTGGAAAAACTTCGTGAGATACTTTGGAATGATGTCACCCTTTTCCATCTTGATCTTTCTGAGTTTATATTTGAGCGCCAATTTCCTATGGTCGATGTTTCTTTGGAATAGATCTGTCAAATCCTTCCACACAACATATGGTGTGGCTTTCCCATGGAGGCTTGAGACAATGTGGTCTCGTACTCCCTCCAACAAAATCCTCCTCACCTTTGCCACTTTCTTTCACCATGCATCAAGATTTGCAGCATCTGCAACCTCTGGCTTAGGAACATATTTTTCAATGAATTCCTTCAAGCCATTGTCTTCGAGTACAACCTCCATCCTGTCCTTCCAAGAAATGTAGTTCGATCTTCCCTCGAATGCATACTCTAACCTCAAACCATTGAAATCCATTTCGATCTTGAATCAGTTGTAGTGCCAAGAAAGCCTTTCTGCAAATTCGAATTCTGTCCACCAACAAACTTAGCTCCTGCTTCAAAATTGCAATTTCCTGTGCTCTGATACCATGTATAAATTTAATACAAAATATGTATTGCATGGAATCTCTTGATCTAACAATAATATGCTACTAAATAAAATATTTGCGGAATTTGAAACACAATTTCCAATCACAATATCATGAAGAAAGATCAATCACATATAACACAGATAATTTACTCCAAGAAAGAATATAGCGAAAAACCCCACTATCTTATATTGTATTATATCATGGATCATGAAACAATTACATACAAAGATATACTCCAAGAGCTATTAGTACAATAGGTAACTGTCTCACACTGTCATACAAAAATTGGCAAGTTCCTTAGCCAATTTACTGTCTCCAGACAACCTGCCTCCACTGCGTAATCCCAGCTGATAGAAATCCATGAATGAATGGAATCCTACTTGCCTTGACTGCGCAATCCTCACGGGCACATCCAATGTATGTGTGGTTGCATGTGTGCAACCGATAATGTCACAACTGATAGCCGACTTTCCCTTTCACCTACATCTTAACTGGGTCTCCATTGGATGTGACATGCATGCAGTTAATAGTAGTAAATATTCAATTGCATGTGAGGCCACTGACTGTGAATTAATTAATAATTAATTCACTTGATCTCTCACTAGTGTATCTTCAGTTACAACAAGCACAACTGAGTTTAACTCACTTAACTAAGTTAAACTACTTTATAAATTTCATAACTGCACTTTCAACTCTGTTACAACGTCGAATCACTCAATTACAACTAAGTCCACTTGCATGTCGCATCAACCAACCACTCAACTCAAAATTCCTATAGCTAACTAATTTTCCACTTCAATTAACTATTTCCAAGTGCTCATCGAGAATATATTATTGTTTATTGTACAACTAATATTAAGGGATAATAATAGACGACATGCATCTATAAATAGACATGAAACTTGTAAATAGAACTTAAACATACATCTATAAATATACCTCATCTATAAATATAATTTTCTCATGCATCTATAAATAGACATCCACCTAAAAATAGCTTGAGGCTCCATCCTAGTGTAGGTGCATAATTTTCACTAGGATATTCTTGTTGAATCTCAACACACACAACACTACAAGGAAAAGACCCTATAGTGGATGTTTTTTAGGAACTCCTTATAAAAATAGCCCAGATATCTGTTTGTAGCAGAGGTCTCTAGAGGAGGTTTTTGCGGATGTTATTTGTCTGGTGCGTTTCTCATCATAAACTGCACTGGTGCGTTTAACCCAAAATGCACCGGTGTGTACTAAAAATTGGCACACCGAGACACCGTTCTCTTCGTACAAACCTGCCCGGCACGTCTAATCACTAAGGCGCATCGGTAAGCTATGTATAAACGGGCTCGATGCGTCTTAAAAACCTGTGCACCACCCGACGTGTCTCAAAAACCCGCGCACAGAAACAAGGTTAAATAAAAAAAAATTACCAGCCGAAAAATCCACATTTTCACTTCTTCGGTGCTCCAAATATCTCAAGCACCGATGCAAAATTATCTTCTATGAGGCACCCTGCCATCGGTGCTCCCATTACATGCACTGCTGCCGTCCATTTCCCACCTTGTGGAGTTCGAATTTTGGAAAATAGTGGGAAAATTTGGTTTTTCAAATTCCTCAGAAAATATGCCTCCTCGATGCCCAAAAGTACATGTATTTTACTTGTTTCTCAATAAATAAACATTTTAGCAGATTATTTTTGTAAAAACCCTTAAAATTTACCATTTAAAAAAAAAAACCTACATGGTGCGCTCGAGGCGTTCGTGGTGCTGCTTATAAATTTATAGGCTGCACTGCGAACGGTGCTAACGGAAACTGCACCGGGTTCTAGTGTAGCACCGAAAAATGTGCATCGTGATTTTTTTAAAAACTTGACATGGTGGTGCAGTCGTTTAAATGAGCGCACCGTTGACTATATACCAATGTCGGGAGGCACAGTGCGTTGATCAAACTATGCGCCCCGAGGCGGATAGTTCGGTCAGCGCACCGCCCTCCTCACATCAGTACATAGTCAACGGTGAGGGCACTTACAGGACCACACCATTGACCATGTATTGATGTCAGGAGGGCGGTGCACTAACCAAAATATCCACCCCGGGGCACATAGTGTGGTCAATGCACCGCCTTCATGATATTGGTACATAGTAAACAGTGAGGTCGTTTAAACAACCACACTGTTGACAATGAATTATTGTTGGGCAGTGCATTGACCTAACTATCTGTCTCAGGGTGGATATTTTTGTCAACGCAACATGGAAGAAAGTACATTTTATGTTTTGCGGTGCGCAGACAATTTCCATGCATACAGAGGACGATGCGCGATTTAAACGGATGCACAGTACTGGCGTGTGATTGTTTTTTTGGGCGCACCGACTCTTTATTTTTCAAATATATATATATATATATATATATATATATATATATATATATATATATATATATATATATATATATATATATATATATATATATGTCTCATTTAATAAAAGAAATGTATTTAATATGTGAATCATTCAGCGACGTTAATGGAGATAACAAAGGGAACAACAAGAACATATGGAGGACCAGTATAACGTGGTTCACCTATGGGAGGCACAAGAGAGGGAGAGACTTATGTACCCTCGCCCTATTATGACAACCACCCAGTTGATCCTAAGGGAGGTAGGATTCCTCAAGTTCTATGAGGTGGCTACATCCCTGAAGGGCCATAATGGGTTATTGGGACAACTCATCTTCAGATGGGATGCCCACCGACATGCTTTCTGGGTCGGTCCTGGTCAGTGGTACGCGCCCACTAAGGAGGAAATATATTTTATTACTGGCCTATCTAGGAGAGGGAGGGATTTTCCCCAGTTCCCAGATTTCGCCGCCAACTATGCAACAGGGAGTTAGTTGGTGTAATCCCAGAGATACATTAGCGATGATATACTTTATCTTGCATATTTCAGGTGCCCGGTGGTCAGTTAAGGATTGCTTTGTTTGGTGCAGACAAGGTGAGGTGCCTCTCACTACTGTTGACGACCATTGCACACCATACCAGTGATGACAACACATTAGTTGCTCACTTTTATTTTATGTTGATTATTTATTACAGACGCCATGACTTGTGAGATGGTCTGCGATTTTTTTGTGGCTGTTTTGTACAACATTAGATAGATGTTGTTCTCAGGCACATGGGAGGTTGACCTTCCCTTTTGCTTCAGAGTTATTTTGTTTATTTTTTGAGAGGTTTTCAGAGAAAAGTCCTAATTTTTTTTGGCAGCCTCGTAGGCTGATGTTGCACGTACGAATGGAGATGTGGGGCTAGATAATGCTTAAGAGGGGCGAGTCTAACTTTTCTGCCAGGATATCTCCTGATGCACTGGAGTTGCTATCTAGTGTTGATGATCACTCCTTCGTTCTGGTGTCATTTCCGTACGCTGGTTTGGATTGGCGAGGGTGTGCCAACATCCTCTTCACACAGGATGAACCACCAGATGCAAGAGGTAATATTAGTGTTTTATTTAAATTAATATAGTTTCATTTTATTGTCTTAATTAATTAATTAGAATTATAAAATTTATTCTAACACATTCTTTAACTTGTTTTATTAAATTGTTTAATGAAATTGTCTAATTATTGTTGTGTACTTATATATATTTTGTAGATATTGGGTCATTCGTTGGCAATGAGATTCCACCACTACCGAATGATCCAGTTTTAGATCATGTTGACGAGGAGATGGTAGAGGCAGAGGATCAGGGTGACAGACCTGGTCCTAATTAGGCGTAAATATCGGCGGGTGTGAGGCATAGGTCGGACACCCGATTTAGGATGGAGTTGGGTGACCAACTCTGTCGACTCCTAGTTGAGGAGGGAGTCAGGCCGGTTATGATCAGAATGATACAGGATAATCATAGGATGACACAGATCTGGAGAGGCATGCCCCATGATATGTTGACCATCATGCGACATATCGTTGGAGCTACCAAAGCACTGGCGTGGGTGAGGAGGGGTAGGCATGGTGGAGATGCAGTATGACAGAGCATCACATCATCTGATGATCATGATCATGAGGGGGGTGATCATAATTCTAGTACTCCACCTCCTCCTCCACCTCGTGCTAGAGATGATCATGATGAGCAGCTTGCAACATTCAATCATGATCATGAGAAAACATCGTCTGAGCAATCTGCACCATCTCAGCAGACACGTCCTATTCTTAGCAGGCACCTGATTTTGAGGAGAGTGCAGGTCCATCTAAGGAGGCAGGTCCATTGACTGAGCAGGTTGTTGCACCATCCACTGAGCAAGCTGGACCATCCATGAGTCATCAACAGGTAGTTCCTGATCAACAGGCACCTCCATATCAGCAAGCACGTGATCATCATCTATCTGAGCATGTCGAGGCTGCACCATCGACTTATTAGGCCTCGGCTAGTAATACCATTGATGTACCACCGGATATTTGACATTTATATGCAGTTATATTACAGTTGTATATTTTTGACATTATATATATATATATATATATATATATATATATATATATATGGCCTATGTATTTTATGTTCAAGTTGCAGATGTACTTAATTTACATGTTGGTGTTCATCATGATGTGCATATTGTTAGGTCATGTTAGATATGTTAATTTAATGTGTAGCTTGTAGATAGATGTGTATGTGATAACAATTATTTGATATGAGATGTATATTCGATGTTTGTGTTGTGATGATGTTATACAATGCTTGTGTTTTTTTAGATGATCATGATCATGATGATTAGATGATGTTAGCGAATTTGAATGTGTTTTTTAGTCAAATATGATGTTTGTACGATGGTTATCCTAATCGTGATGTTTATTTTTAATATTAAATCATGATATTTATTAAATATTATGTCGTGATTGTAATTGAAATTTTAATTATAATTTTATGTAAAATTGTAATTGTATTTCTAATTGTAATTGAAATATTTAATGTATTGTGAAATTATTGTAATTGTAATTGTATGTAAAATTTTAAAATTGTAATTGTAATTGTAATTTTAATTGTATGACGAAAATATTTGTAAAATTGTAAAATTGTAATTGTAATTGTATGTATTGTCATAATTCAATTTTATTAAAATTTTTAAATTTGTAAAATTGTAACTTAATTGTCAATTTTGAACCATAACTACCGTAAGTAAAATGTATATCGTAAATATTGTTAAATTACCATAATTGTAAATTTGTATGAATATAAATAATTGTAAATAATAAATCTAGAATAATATGATTTTTTGTAACATAATAAAGTCTAGAAAATAATGCAAATAAATTCATGTACTTTAGAATGATCATTATTTTATTATGATCTTACATACCAAAAATAACAGTATACATTTTGAAGATATCATTCACACACATTTAAAGCAATCAAGTAGTTGTATTATTTTAGGAATTGACATTATAAAAAAAAATAACTTTAAACAGTATGCCATTGTTTTCAAGATCAACATAATTGAAAATTATCAAGTGAAATGATTTTAACATTAACAAAATGCAAATGACTAATTAATTCAAAATATATATTATAATGTTTCGAAAAAAAGAGTCTTATTTATAAGGTAATTAAGTCCTCTTCTTTATAAAAACCCGTCTTAAAAAGTATGAATGATGAAATAACACATGTACCATATCACTCTCGATTCTCATGATCACCCTCATTATCTTCCAGCTCACTTGGCATGATAACACTATTGTTCTAAAAAATATGTTTTGATCTAGGGTCGTGTCTGAATACGAACCACCAATCCCTATCCAACACATCTAGGTAAAAAAACATCTAGTTGCAGTGTTTGGGGAAAACATTGGGCTCCTTAGCTTCATCCCACATCTTTCTAGAGTCGATACATATCAGCCTACTATCACGATCTTCCTTTAAATTATTCTGATCAAAGGTGTCCCACCACTTGCACCTAAAAATAACACATTGGAAAGAAGAGAAATCCACTTCAATGATCTCTTGTATCTTTCCGACGTAACCTAATGTCCCTGGTACTAGATTTTGATAATGGTGGCTAGCTCGACTAGATTGATCGAACTCAACTTCCACTCCACAGTCTTGTGTCATGTGTCCATCATCGAAATTTTTTGTGTGAAAATGGTGCCCATATGCCCACATAGATGGGAATAAATGTACCTATAAAAAAGTTAAAAAATTCATAGTGTCATGTGTCTTATATTAACCCAACCGTTAAAATATGAAATATAGATGCAATTACATTTCAAATGTGCATTGTTAAGTTTAAAATGTACATAAATATATTATTACCGAGTGGGTGCACCCAATCCCTACATTTAGTGCATCCTCTTCAGCACGTGGGTAACAACTGGTTGCATCGTATTTCTCTCTGACTTGGTTAGAAACCCAACTGTTGAGGCATATTTTTGGCATATTTTCTTTTAAATGATTGAGATAAAGCACACTTCTACCATTCAACCGTTTGAATTATTTCCTGTCACTATCCCATTTCATCCTCTTTTGTTCGTGCAATGCGACCCATGGTTGTGCCGCTTCGTAATTGTAAAGAATGAATTTATTGATTGCTTCAATTTCTACATTCGCTAATGAACTAAAACCAGCATATAGTACATATAAGATCAAAATATGCATTATATCGAAGTTCAACGTGAATATTTACTTTATGTAAATTTGAAAAATTATAAGTCTCTTATTGTTTATCAAGTGCCATTTTCCTTTCGTTTGGATCATCTCCCCTTCTCTTTCGTCTTCATCCCTTTCATCGTCCCAAATCACCACACCTGGTCTATTGTCGATCTACTTGATGTACTCACTGGCATAATAGAAAGACTCATAAGATATGTACCCCTTTGCCATAGACCCCTCTGGTTTTGCCCTTTGTCGAACAAAACCTTTCAATTTTTTCACGTACTTCTCTAAGAAGAACATCCAACGACAAGAAACCACCCCAACTAATTCAACCTCATCTACTAGGTGGATTAGAATATGAACCTGCAAGTCCATGAAACTTGTCGGCAGTTCCTTCTCAAACATACAAACAATCTCAAATATATCTTGACGCCATCGTGGAATGCTAGCCACATGAATCTCCTTTGACGTGATCCAACGTACAAATGCAGATAATTTAGATATGGCACGTCCTAGGTCTTGGGGGAATTCATGTTTCACACACCCATGCATGAACAAAGGATAATGACACTACAAAGTTATAAACACATGAAATAATATACAAAATTAGTTATGTTTTATGATCCCTGCATGGGATAAAATTTATTAATATAACAAACAATAAAATCATGCTTTTGACATTATACGTACTCTTAGAAGATTCAAATGGTCATGTGATTTCAACCCCGACAAATGGTCATCCATGGTGAAGCAGCGTCGTAGTGAAGACCCTTATGAATATGACACCCTCACACCCATTATAACTTCCTTTGCCAAAGAAAGCTCATATTTTTTAAAAATCCATGCGACATCACCTTCTTTGAAATACCATGAATTAGAGGGACCAGTGCCTGCCTCTGATCTTGTACTTTCTAATCGTCTTGGCTAATGCTTTTATTTTTATTTTTTGAAGTAATAAGTTCTTTTCTAACAACCAATGTAGCACTTTGTTTCAATGATATGTGCCTCCATAAATAAGATGAAACATTTTTAAATATATGCATGGGATCTAATAAGTGGGTAATATTAAGATGCTCCCAATATGGGAGGTTATAAAAGATAGATTTCCTTTTCATCCTAATGGGAAATTTCTCAACATAGGTGTCGAATAATTCTGGATCATCGAAGATAGGCTCCCCATTTGAATCGAACATTTCTATGAATTCCTTCTCCTTCTATCTCTCATATGCTCTAAGCCATTCAACTGGTGTCATTATTAGAGGCCTTTTGGTTCTCTCTCGTTTACCATTGAAAGCGGATGCTGCTCTTCTGTAAGGGTGTTCTTCTGGGAGGAATACACTAGAGAAGTCATACACTAGATTTCGTAGGTCGTTGGACCATCTAGCTTTTAGAGAAGGTCCACAACATTTACATCAAAAAAACCCTTTGTTACAAGACCTGTGAAATTATTGTATACAATATATATGCATGGCACGTTAAAGAATATCACGAAGATCAGAGCAATTACAACGAATTAAATAAATAATATGTGAAATAATATTGTTACGTATATAAACAGATCAATAAACATGTAATTTACCAGAGAAAACTCCAAATATTGGATAATCATGTGTCGTGTAAGCACATATGCCATACAATGTAAAACTCCTCTCTGCTGCATGGGTCTTGATACATCTTCTTCATTTATCCCATCCCAGAATTCCTTCAATTCATCTACCAGTGGTTATAAGTAGACATCCATATTCTTCACTTGTCTTCTACCAGGGAATATTAGAGCCAACATAAGATGTTCATTCTTCACGGACAACCATGGGGGGATATTTTTATTGATCACTACTACAGGCGAAATAGAATAGTTGGTGTTCTGGATGGAATATGGGTTGACGCCATCCATGGCTATGCTGAGTCGTAGACTTCGTACTTCATCCTTGATTTTTCAGGCCATGTATCCTCTATATGCTTCATGGCTATTGAATCTGTTGGGATTTACATAACTCCCAAATCACTTCTGTGTGAGGCATGCCATCCCTGAAACATAGATAATTCTTTGCAATGAAAGAGCCTCTGAATCCTTGGGATTATAGGCATGTGCCTCAATATATTAAAAGGAGGACCCCATGATTTACCCTTTTATTTATTTATGATACTTGTTATGCCCACATTTCTGACGTATCTCTTTGTCTGCATATTCTCCTTTATATAGAATACAATCATTTGGAAATGCATGATATGATATGTACTCAACACCCAACATTTTTAACAATTTCTTTGCCTCTTCACAGCTACCGGGCAAGACATTATCACTCGAAAGAACCTTATCTTTGAATAACATGTAGTTGGTGATCATGGACAATATTAAATGTACATTAATGCCGATATAATTATTAATGTTCATAAAATTCACCATTTGTAATGTTCATTGTATGATTATATTTCTCAAAATATAAGGGAGGAATTGATGGTAAATTACCTCAAAATTTTCAAGAAACATGCATTCGACAAGCCAAAATTTTCTGTCAAGTTGTACAGTAACATCGTTGTCCCTAACTGGGTAGAATTTGAATGATTGCCAGGTCCAAAGAGAGGGATGGTGGAAGAAAATTTAAGGCTTTCAAAAAAGGTATCAACGATATGAGCATCATCCCATAGCTAATCATCATTCTGGAATTCATCTAACAACATTGTCTCCATGGCAGTCATATCCTTTAAGTAATCATCCATACCAACCTCTATTTGATTGCCTCCATTGCTAGCTTATGAAGAACTACTATTGTTGTAGTCATTCGTAATTGGTAAATTTGGACGTAGTGGGAATTGAATAGGTGGTTGATTCAACCATTCTTGGTATCGTTCCTCTTTGAATTTTTCTCTTAATTCATCCTTCTCTCGATTTGACATTGTTGTGGGGTGAAACGGAAGATGGTAGGTAAGTCGCTCATCATCACTAGAATCCTAATAATTTCAAAAAATATATTTGAACATGATTAGCACAAAATCTATGGTATCAATTAGTAAGCATGTCGAAAATGCATGATTTATTGGTTTGACATTGAAATAATTACATTAATATACCAAAAAATTATTATTACCATCATTTTCCAAGGATTGTGGCTAGAAGATGAAATGTTACATTTGGCAGGGTGAAGCGGCTGTCCATTTTCATCTACCAAATGCACCTTGCGGTATACTTCTCCTGATAAGAGCTTCTGGCCTTTGGGAGCTGTCTGAATATTTTGTGCATTTGAACTCGATTATGAATCTGCATGAACTTGCAAATTTGTATACATTAATTTTATTCAGCTGATTGACATGGATAAAATAAATAAATTCAATTAGATAATGAAAATATAAATAAAATCTGAAGTAAATATTACATCTTGAGATGGATAAGGAGAACTCCGCGATGGACTTTGAAAAATATTATGGAACGAGCTGGATTTTGAATAATTGTCCATTTGATATAATTATGATATTTTCTCCCTACATTTGACCAAAGTCAACAATAAATTTTGGTGCACATACCTAAAAGTAATTTTGGTTTCTTAAAAATGGACTTATTGTTATCGGTGCTAATGTACAGTTAACAACACTAGTGCGTTTTAGTTAATGTGCACTGGTGTTGTGTTATTAATTGGCACACCAGTGTTGTTAGATAAAAAATGCACCGAATAGATGCAAATAAAAAAAGCTCAAATTTATTTTTTTAAAGTGAAAAAAAAACAGTAAATTGAAAAATGGGTGACAAATTATTTTTGGAAATTTAATTTCATAAAAAAATTCTTTAAATAGTAAAAACTATTCATTATTACATTATTTTTGAAAAAAAATTTAGGGAGATATTTGTACGAGAGAAATACCTAGAGCAAGAGAGCACTAGAGCATTGTGGAGCTGCGAAATACTTTCAAACAACAACACTATTCCAAAAATCATAATTTCAAACATCTGGTGATTCAAACCTTGTAGTATAGTAAAAATGTTTCAAGCCCCGTAGCATATGAAAAATGTTAAATTTTATTGTAATAATTGTTTTTTTTACAATTTCTATTTGATTTAATACATGGTAAGTAAAAATTTTAAATTTTACTGTTCATTTTCACAGAAAAAAAAAGAAAAAGAAAAATCCATTCTTACGCTAAACCCTCGATTCTTTTTGTTTCTGCCTTGCTTCTTCTTATTTCCGTGACTTTAGAATTAGGGATTTTCATTTGATTAATAGGGCTTGTATTTCTATATATATAGGCCTATGACATTTAACTCGCGGGACGACCTGTAGGTTCGGATCCCAATCCATGTCGGCCCTTGCATGATTTAAAAAAAACATATTTTTTTAATCAGTGCGCCTTGTGTAAAATAGCGCATCGGTGCGCTATTTTATTATAGCACACTGTGCACGTACTGTTTGATAAAATTTTTTTAAAAACATATATTTTTTAATCTCTGCGCCCTATGTAAAATAGCACCCCAGTGCGCTATTTTATCATAGCACATCGCGCATGTACCGTTTGATAAAAACAATTTAAAAACATTTTTTTTAAATCTGTGCGCCCTGTGTAAAATAGCGCCCCTGTGCACTATTTTATTATAGTGCATCGTGCACGTAATGTTTGATAAAAGGAAAAAAAATTATTAATTTATGTATGTGTTAATCAGTGCACCGATTAACATATAATGCACCAGGTCACCTTATTGACAGAGAGCACCGTACGATGGTTCTACTGTTTTCTTGGTGCATTTATAAGAACATGCCACACTGCCTCCTCCACGACATCTTATGCTACAAAAATAACACTAGAGAATTTTTATTAATTTTTTTATGTTAATCGGTGCACTGTGTTAGAATCCCGTATTCAAGGTGACTAATTATTGATTAGATTTTTTATATTGAAAATAATATTCTATGGCTATCATTTATTTTCAGAGAAAGAAAGGGAGATCCTTACTGTCAAGAGAATCAAATGAATCTATCTACCTTTTAATTCAGTTGAAAGAGGAAAGTGTTGTTGATTAAGTGTGAAGGTGAGAAAAATCCATACTGCCCTCATTCATTCCATCTACCCTCTTCTTACCTTTAATTTTCCCAAATTCTGAACTTCAATGCTCTAAATCCCATTTAAACCCCAAGACCCACATACATAACCTTTGGGACTTATTACTTTATAAACTCATTTATATTAAAGTCCAAAATTCTATTGTTATAGCTTTTCCCACCCACTAGCAGCCATATCATTTAAGACTTACCACTTATCGCAGCTCCACCCACCTTTCAAACAGTCATGGTATATAACTTTACACCATAAACCTTACTGTAAAAAACTGTTCGACCCTTTCCGCACCGCCCATCACACATCACAATTGACGTTTTTTTTGTTTACACGATAAGACGTCGCAAGTTAAGTAGTTTAAATTGCAATGCGGTAAAACCTAAATATTGCGATGTGCAGCAAATTGTAAATGTCGCGATATGCAATGTGGGTGGGACCCCATCGCATATCACACTTTGTAAGGTTTAGCACTTACCTTCTGCTCCCCATCCATAAAACCTTAAGATTTTCAATTTGCGATTGTCGTCAGCCCCACCTTCCCAGCCACATCACCTCCACTCCCTGCACTTCGCACTTCGCAAGTCTTAGAGTTTACCTCCGCCACCTCGTGTTAAATTTTGCGATCTACAGGCTGCGGGTGGTCCCACCTTCCCTCCCACGTTGCCTCCCGCTCATCGCACTTCACTCCTCACCATTTTTAATGATCATCTCCCCACTGTTTATAACAAAAATTTCGCTCTGCGATGTTGCGGGATGGCCCCCACCTCTGTGCCACATCATTCCACCTCTAATTTCCCTCCACATTTCCTCCTTCTCTGCTCCTCTTCTCCGCATCCGATGGTCCTTAACATTTTTTTCACCCCCTTGATCTTCAACCATGGGGGGAAAGGGTCTAAAAGGGGTGGTAGCCATTACTGCCCACTCCTCCATGTGTCGCACCCTCACAATTTTGCACCTCGTTCTCTATTACCACTTACCACCTAAGACCCCCTTCGAAAATTTGTTTCCGTTATCCTCCAAACCGCTGCCGCATTCATTTGACCATTACCACTACTGCTGCGCCACGTCCACCGTCATCCATTCATGTCTGGGCTTATGGGTTTGTGCACTTTTGTTCCACATGGTAGGAGGACTCGGGTAGAACCCGACAAGGAGAAAAAGGTAGAGCGAGACTGAACGTCACAAGGAAACATACAAAAAAGGTTGAGTCAGGCGTTTTGTGATAGAATAGCAGAAACTGAAGGGGCAAAAAACACATCAGTGCAGCTATTGATCCAAGAACCTCATCAATTTAATAATCCCACAACAGTTTTATAAAGATGAAGAGCCAAGGTGTCAGAGCCTTCCTCACCTCTTCAGCATCACACCAACCAAATCCTGATCATTTCACAATTAATAAACGGACTGCTAAAGCCACTGTTGGAAGCCGAGCTTGTCTTATCACCGCCTGCATGTTTCCACTTGTCCAGTTTTTGTTTGAATGTAATCACTGCAGTAGAAATATTAAACCAACTTAAGTTTTGTATAAATACTGCATGCATTAGCAGTATGAAAGAGGCCCAGAAGGGGAAAAAACCATTGTAATAGACTCTTCTGGTTGTAAACACTCTGTTTAGATGAATGAAAGATGATGTTGTTTTCCAGATTATCGTGTCATGTTTTGTGGTGAAGTGCTTCCCTTATGTAATTTTTCATTCTCCTATTTTATCATACTGTTTTCTTTTCTTTACTGCGGATAGAAAATTTTGTGTAGGATTTACCATGGGGTACCCTGCTTAGTCTTAAAACAATACGTTATGTTTTTCTCTGGGACCTGAATGCAGAATTCAGAGACGATCTGCTCTGCATTTATGTCAAGCCTTAATCTCATATTCCTTTCCATCTCACCAGTTGTTAAGATCCATTGTCATGGCTAGCTTTCCTGGTTGCACCTGACCTCATTTTTTCATCCATTTGAATATGTTTGCACCTGTTTGACTCCATAGCCCAATGGCCCCCTTCTACTGCCTCAACTAAAATATTCAAACAAACCCCTATGCACTAATAACTAGCCTAAAATGCCCCTATAAAAAATCTATATATAATAGAGAGAGCCCTCTCTGAGTCTAGGAAGGCTAGGTCATGGATTCCAAAGCAGTTTTATGTTTCCCTCCGTGGTTCTACCTTCAGCCTTCGGAATTACAGGGTGATAACATAATGGTGACTCCACTGGGGATGAAATTTATCTTCCTCAGAAAGCACATCAAATTTCAGATCTGATTACTGGTGGTGGACATTGACCAGACACAAGAAGGATGAATCATTCACCTGGCAACTCCATGATTCAAAGTACCCAAATTTTGAGCATTCATGGCGACTCCACAATATGCTGACTAGAGTTCCTGCTGAACAAGATGACAAGGTTTGTGGCAGGCCTTCTATCTAATGAATTTTTAAATGCATTCAAGAATCAGTTATCAGAATTTTAGCTTGATGAATATTTCCTAGAGGCTGTCTTTCTCATTTTGAAATCAAGCAAATTTAGTCATGAAGCTAGAACATGTTTTCTGGAGATAGTTGTTGAACGATATGAAACTATTATTAAACTTTTGAATTCTCAAATTCAGTCAAATAATTTCTGAGATCCTAAATAATTCTTGGAAAATATTCCTCCCCCTAAGCAAGAGGAAATTGTAATACCTCTTGACTTACATATTGAGGATGATTGTGCTTTCATGTACCAAACTGAAGACGAGGTTTCAAGGTTTAATACTGAGGATATAACTGGCAACTAATCATTGAAGGCCTAGAAGAAAATATCATACATCATGCTTTTATTGATCCTATAGCAGATTATATGAAGGTTATTTTTAGCTCAATTTTTCAAACATGTATTCTCTATAAGGATCAATACACCAGCAATTTCCATTTCATAATATAACTTTGATTATATGGACACATGATCAAGTTATACTTCTGATTTTCCTGACCAATAGTAAAGTTGTCCATTTGTTTCTGTTGCTACTTGACTAACTTCACTGGCATTATTGTATCATTTAGAACAACAACAATTTCAGTAGGATAGGGTAGGTATGTGTGCAAATAAGCTTATTACTCTAGGCATTTTTCCAGCTTTAGTTCCAAAATTCTGTTTTGTTTTCAGTTCAAGTGTGTTCTAGACTTCAGTTTTGCAGAGAGTGTTAATTTCAACTTGAAGACTGTCAGCCACAGAGGTTTTGCAGCAGAATAAGTTGCAGATTTGGGATCAACCCAATGGATCAAGCCACTAGTATATGGTGTTCTTGACACCTCCTGAAGGAGCTGCCATCCCCAGCTGGAGCCACTGTTAGACTCCTGTATTTCATAGTATCACAAGGTGACTTATTATTGATTAGATTATTCATACTGAAAGAAATATTCTATGGATATCATTTATTTTCAGAGAAACAAAGGGAGATCCTTACTGTCAAGAGCATAAAATGAATCTATTTGCCTTTCAATTCAGTTGAAAGAGGAAAGTGTTGCTGATTAAGTGTGAAGGTGAGAAAAATCAACACTACCCTCATTCATTCCATCTACCCTCTTCTTGCCTTTCATTTTCCCAAATTTTGAACTTTAATGATCTAAATTCCATTTAAACCCCAAGACCCACATACATAACCTTTGGGACTTATTACTTTATAAACCCATTTATATTTAAGTCCGAAATTCTATTATTATAGCTCCGCCCACCCACTAGTAGCCATATCATTTAAGACTTACCACTTACCACTTACCACTTACCACTTACCGCAGCTCCGCCCACCTTTCAAACAGTCATTGTATATAACTTTACTCCATAAACCTTACCACAAAAAACTGTTCGACCCTTTCCGCACTGCCCATCACACATCACAATCGGTGTTTTGTTTTGTTTACATGATAAGATGTCACAATTTAAGTAGTTTAAATTGCAATGCAGTAAAACCTAAATATTGCGATGTGCAGTAAAATGTAAATGTTGCGATATGCAATGTGGGTGGGACCCCATTGGATATCACATTTTGCAAGGTTTAGCACTTACCTTCCGCTCCCCATCCGTAAAACCTTAAGATTTACGATTTGCAATAGGCATCGGCCCCACCTTCCCAGCCACAACACCTCCACTCCTCACACTTCACACTTTGTAGGTCTTAGAGTATACCTCCACTGCCTCATGTTAAAGTTTGCAATATGTGGGCTGTGGGTAGTCCCACCTTCCTTGCCACGTTGCCTCCCGCTCGTCGCACTTCACTCCTCGCCAGTTTTAACGATCATCTCCCCACTGTTTATAACAAAAAATGTGCTCTGTGATGTTTTGGGCCAGCCCCCACCTATGTGCCACATCATTCAGCCTCTAATCACCCTATGGTCCTTAATGCTTTGCACACCCCCCTTGGTCTTCAACCATGGGGGGAAGGGGTCTGAAATGGGTGGTATCCATTACTGCCCACTCCTCCACGTGTCACACCCTCACAATTTTTCACCCCCCTCTTTATTACCGCTTACCACCCAATACCCCCTCCGAATAGTTGTTTCCGCTGTCCCCCAAACCACCGTCACATTCGTTTGACCATTACCATTGCTGCTGCGCTACTTCCACCGTCATCCCTTCACATCCGGGCTTATGGGTTTGTGCGATATTATTCCACATGGAAGGAGGACTCGTGTAGAACTAGACAAGGAGAAAAAGGTAGATCAAGGCTAAACGTCACAAGGAAAAAGATAGAAAACGTCAAGTCGGGCTTTTTGTGATATAAGAGTGGAAACCAAAGGGGCAACGATCACGTCACCGCAGCTATTGATCCAAGCACCTCATCAATTTAATATTCCCACAACAATTTTCTGAAGATGAATAGCCAAGGTGTCAGAGCCTTCCTCACATCTTCGGCATCACACCAGCTAGATCCTGATCATTGCACAATTAATAAACGTACTGCTAAAGCCACTGTTGGAAGCCAAGATTGTCTTATCACCACCTGCATGTTTCCACTTGTCCAGTTTTTGTTTGAATGTAATAATTGTAGTATACAGATTAAACCGACTTATTTTTTGTATAAATATTGCATGCATTAACAGTATGAAAGAGGCCCAGAAGGGGAAAAAACTATTGTAATAGACTCTTCTGGCTGTAAACACTCTCTTTGGATGAATGAAAGATGATGTTTTTTTCCATATTCTTGTGTCATGTTCTGTGGTGAAGTGCTTCCCTTATGTAATTTGTCATTCTCCTATTTTCTCATACTGTTTTCTTTTCTTTACTGCAGATAGAATTTTTTTTGTAGGATTTACCATGGGGTACCCTGCTCAGTCTTGAAACAATACGTTATGTTTTCCTATGAGACTTGAATGTAGAATTTAGAGATAGTATGCTCTGCATTTACGTTGAGCCTTAATATCCTCCTCCTTTCCATCTCACCAGCTGTTAAGATCCATTGTCATGGCTAGGTTGCCTAGTTTCACATGACCTCAGTTGTCCATCCATTTGAATCTGTTTGCACCTATTTGACTCCATAGCCCAATGGCCCCCTTCTGCTCCCTCAATCAAATCTTCAAAAAACCCCTATGCACTAATAAATAGCCTAAAATTCCCCTATAAACAAAGCTATATCTAATAGAGAGAGCCCTCTCTGAGTCTAGGAAGGCTGGGTCCTAGATTCCAAAGAAGTTTGATGTTTCACTTCGTGATTCTGCCTTTAGCCTTCAAAATTACTAGGTGATAACACACTGGTTAACATATAATGCACTAGGTCTCCTTGTTGACGGATAGCACCATACAATGTTTCTACTATTTTGGTGGTGCGTTTATAGGAACAGACCACACCGTTGTCGATGCGTACTGCTTGAAAGGCGCATCGTTTTCTTGATTTTTTTTTTACCTGAAAATTTTGTGATTTATTTATAAAATATATTAATGAATGGTATGGTACATGTTTAATATTGATAAAGAAATGGCTGACAAGAGATCAAGTAACAACAATAGTGATAGCACATCGAGAAAAGAAAAAAATGCAAGTTCTTTGTAAATTATTTACAAAAATTATTTTTTTTGAACTATATGTAAGTTTAACTAATATATATTGTTTACTATGTATCATGCAAAGCCACAAATTGACGAAGCTCGATAAGATTATTTCTGATCTAAGACTAGAAGAGCATAAAATATTGATGGAAAAATTGCTGAAGGATGAATCAGGTGAATGACAAAAAATACTATCGATCCAATATGAGTTTCTTTTTTTAATTTTCACTAATAATATAATTAAAAATATTAGATAACATATTTCAAACAATCTATTAATTCACATATGTTTAATATTCTACAGGGACCAACAACGAAGAAAATGAATGTTGTTCTAAGAAAAGAAAAAAAATAGAACATGCAAATAAAAATGAATTGCTCCTTAGCTCATCTGGAGTGGTGTTGGAGGTTAACTAAAGGGGGGGGAAATTTTACAAAACTTTGAGGGATCTAGTGGAACGAATGTATAGACATCCTTTCCACTTACAATACATAAATCAATCCAATGATTCCAAGAACCAAATTTTATCTAAACTATAGGACGAGTTTCCAGAGAATTGGTCAATGAGACATGTCAGACTTTTAATAGCAAAAACGTACAACAACAAAAAAGAAGGAATGAAAAAGTAATATTCCTTTAAATGCTTTTTCTAGAATTATATGTATATATTACTAGAAAGCAATCATTTATAAATATAGCTTTTGTTATATTCAATTTTCATATATCAATATAAAAATTAAATAGTTTATTTTCATGTTACATTTTTAGGAAGATTATGAAAATCTCAAATGATGAACAAGCTGATATCAGAAATATGCCAGTAGGAATGTCCAAAAAGGTGTACAAGGAGATGGTCAAAGAAATGGACATAATTGCATCGAACGAGGAGCCATCTCAACAATAAAGTGCTTCAAATGTAATATGTAATCATTGAATTGTTCTATTAGGTACAATAAATAAACAATTTCGCATTACATATTAATTTTCAAGTATTTTCTTGCAGAAAAGAAAAGAAAATGGAACCCATTCAGCACTTAAAATAGGACGACAAGGAAGAAAAGGGTTGATATCTAAGTTTGTGAGTAATTTTTACTTCCTTATAACAACTTAACTAGATTTCATTTTTGTATATTTTAAGTTGTTTTACAACAATCATCATTTAATGTCTTCAAACAAGTGCTAACATACAAAGAAGAACCATAAGACGAATTGATTAACATTGGGTTAAATATGGGTTGTTAGTATATGGTTGCATATCAGAAATTAATTGTGGAATTTGTAAGCATCTATCAATCTTGTTTTACTTAGCTCTATCTATAATTAATATAACAAAAAAATATTTTATATTAAATATATGATTTGTTATGGGGTATAAAACTTGCAGGAAACAAAGTATGGAACTCCGCCAACAAATAAATTGTTGAAAGATGGCATGAAATTTGGTTTTAAAAGAATGTGTATAGTTCATGAGTCAATTCTTGCTATGTTAATTTTTTTTTTATTTACATTGACGTATATTTTTTTTTTTCTAAATAAGACTAATCTATTAATTTATAAAAGTACTGTTACAAAACTACCCTCGCTGCTGCTGTGTGAGTCAGCAAGCTGGGACTGATTATCATCACTGTTCTTGATTGTTTTGGGTCGCCCAGAGTGGGAAACCAACCCATTAAGCAGAATGTGCTGGGCCGCCCTTAGAAGGGAAACCGGCCAGAGGATTATACATAAAATGTAAACAGCAATGTAAAAGCTAGAAACATCATACTGCTCATCAGTGGAGCAATTGAAACAGCAAAACTCAAAAAAACCAGAAGTGAATGAGCCAGGGGATTTAGCCCTCGTGCTCGGTAGACATTGGTTCCTCTTCAATCCTGCATGCATATTCATTCTCCTCGCTACTGTCCTCCTTTCCTGCATGGCTGTCAGTCTGCAAATCTTTGTTGTCAGCTCCATAACGCAGCTCCGTGAGAGGTGGGGGAGAGGGGCGATGGTCAATGGGGGGGGAGGGGGCGGAGCAAGGCGGGATTTCCTCACGGAGAGAAACAGAGATGAAGGCGGTGATGATGGAGTCGAAGGAGGTGCAGTGGAATCGGAGCTCAGCATTCTGAGTGGTTTGTCTGATAGTGGCGCCCCGAAAGCGACTTTCCCGTGGAATGGGCTGACCGGGAGGGGCAGAGAAGTCGGAGGGAGGCTGACTGGAATGAGCAAGAGCTTCAGGAGGACGGCCAAAACCAAGAGGCTCAGAGGCGGGAGGGGGCTGACATGGGAAATCACCAGAACTCCTGGCACGAACACGACCTCGAATTCTACCTGCATGAACATAATTCACAGCACGTCGTCCTCTGCCTCTGCCTCTGCCTCCACCACCGCGAGAGGCAGGCGGGGGCGTGTGAGCGTCATCCTCAGAGGACGAGCTGAGTTCAGATAGCGGGGAAGGAGGATTTTCGTGAGCCAGACCTCGACTCGTGCCCCTTCTGCAGCGCATGCGCTGCCTGAGGCGTGGCATAGCTAACGAAAGGTGGCGCGGGCGAGGACTACCAAGGAGAGGATGCAGAGCTTGAGGAATGGTGAGGAGGCTTCCAGGGTTATGCCAACCAGAAGAAGAAGCAATATAACCAGAGATACAATTGCTAATGGAGAAATTGTCCGAGGAATGCAAATTGAGACTAGAGGGAGCCGAATTACCTGCAGTGAGCACTGCTGTAGCTTCAATTGAGGCCGAAGCACCGCAGAAGGGGCTGTTGGAGAAATGAACGCCCGGGATGGTCTCCAGACAGGCGAAAATGCTGCAGCGGCGTCCAGTCTGCGTCTTGCAGCTGGAATTGGCACATCCGAGCGAACAAACAGCGTCAAGAGGGTTCAGAGGTCCGCCATGGCCCTCATCGTTCTGCACTCCCTCCATATTGCAAACGTTCCACAAAACCAACACCATATACCCGGGAGCGATGGTGCAATAACTACATCTCTGTTCAGATCGAGGCGTATTAATAACGCCAGCAAGTGTAGTGCCATGGGCCATGTGGGCACGGCGTGTGTGCAGCGTTGGAGGCTGCGCGCGAGCCCAAGGCTCATTAACTCCTTTCTGCAGCCGCATCCGGCGGTACATTGACGTATATTATTTAATATTGCAATTTTCATTATTCTCACCAATGCATATACACTCATTACAGTTTATTTTTATGTTTCTAGATGGAAGTTGAAGAAGAAGAAAACAATCAACACCGTGAACAAAAAATTCCTCAAAATAACCCAAGTCATGGAAGTAGCTCGAGCAGTGACAACAGTTCAAGCGAAGAATGATGATCAATATGTTTGGATATCAAAGCAAGGTGTTGTATTTTTTGAAATATTTGTCGGTGAAATAAGACATTTTTTTAATGTAATGGACATAATGTCCCAATTTAAAGACATATGGATACCAATAAATGTCCCATTTTGTATGACAAGGAGTGTCTTTTTCATATACATATAATAAAATACATTTTAATTTATTCTATTGCGTTCTCCATTGTCGTTGAGAAATGTTACACCATTGATTAAATATATGGATGATTAAATATTATAATGAAGAGATGTGAAATATGATGATATGATATAAAAAATTAATCCAAACATCACATTCAAATACACTAATAAAAAATTAATTGATATGAATACTATTATAAGATATGTGTCGACTTTTGATGAATAATGAATTTTAAAAAATCACAATAATTTCACTGTCACAGGTCGATGTTTCTAAAAAATACAAAATGAACATCGGTGCGTATTATTTAATGTGCACCGGTGCATTTGTATGTTAATGCACACTAGTGCATTTGTATTCTATGACCTACGGGCACTGAAAAAATACAAATACCAATTAGAACGCTTGGTGCATTTTTGTGATACTAAGCACCAATGCGTTTGTGTGATACGACGCACTGGTGCCTTTCTACGACCTATGGGCACTGCACAAATACTAATAACAATTAGAATGCCTAGTGCGCTTTATCGACAACTACCATCCAGGCGATCCGATAGGTGTTGCATGCACCAAGGCAGTTTTCCTTTAACGCGTCGGTGCGTTTTTATAACTTGAAAGCCCGACGTGTTATATCACTTACAGGGAACCCGGTGCAGTTTTATAGTTTAACGACTTGGTGCATGCATGTTTGACTGGCTCGGTTCGACTGTCTCGCTGAAACACACCGTTTCGTTGCTAAATGCCCTAGGGCATCCAAAATTTGTTTTCCATCCCAACGCTTGGTAGGTTTATAGTACCGGTGCATTCATAGTACATTGCACCAGTGCATTGAAACTCGATTATTGCACCGATGAAAAAGACATCCGTAACAACATCCGACCGCCCAATTTTTTTGAGTTGTGTTTAAATTCCATTAGAATCTATGCCAGAACCTCCGTTACCGAATACAGATGTTGTAGAAAATGTTTTTTTGACATTTTTTGCCAAATTTATAACACTAAAAACCTCCATTATAACCTCCGCTAGATAGTATTTTCCTTGTAGTACAACATATTGCATTATTCACAACATAATAATATTTTATCATAGTTTGTACGATAATACACATAAACAATGTACACTTATCTATGTCTTTAAAGGCGAATGGAAAATTAAGGAGTTACTTCAACTCTATACCCAACCATAGGCCAGCCACACTGCAATTTTCTTGCAATTGACTGCATTTGATGCAAATCCAAAGTCTAAGAGGATGTGTATTCAAGTAAATTCACAATCAAGGTTTAATAACACAACCATGAGAAGGATTCCACCACCCCAGTGATTTTTCAACCTATCTCTACTAGTAAGTACTAAAGTGACCCTCATACTCCCCAAAACCAAACACAATACTCCACCCAAGGCTCAACTATGGCATTTCTAAACTCTAGGAGACTGAACCCATTTTCTGGGTGGTTTATCAGCTATATTTTCAAGGCAAGAACTAAGTGGTTTAACAAAATATCCAATAAGTACTTAGTGGTTTATTATCCTACACAACAAGCACTAAGTGGTTCAATTCACCACTGAGCCTCCCACTGCCATATAGGTTTAGACACACGCAGTCTAAGGCCTTATCATCGCCATGCAGGGAATGCCATCCCAATCTCCAGGGAAATATCATCCACACTCTAATTTTATTTTTTCGATCACATTTTTCAATAGTTGTCTTTCATATGTTTATGCTCTCCTTGAGTTTCCACTCTTTCTACTTCTTGGTCATCTCCTTATTCTCTACTCTCTCTCATATTCGATAGTTGACTCCCCCTTTTTTTGTTACTACCATTTTCTATTCTCTATCAATCCCCTTCATGTCATTGAATTGCCTCCTCTTCTCGAGTCAACCATCCACATCGGCCTTGATCCAATGCGAGGATGGGGATAGGCATTGTCCTTTTTACCCCTACACCCCTTCAAGAACTTCAATATTTTCATTTTGTCTGCATAGAGGTATATTGCTCATTAGGGAGAGGCATCAAGGTAATTAAATGAAGTTAGATGTGGGCCTACCCATATCACACCATAACCAACTCAAAAAGCATGCAATAGGAAACCCCCTCTAAGCTTTGGATCCACACGTCCTACCATTTAGGCGAGTCATCAATTCATTTTCACATGGATTCACGTACATATATAATTTATATCATTGTGTTTACATAGATGGGGTGTTATGAAAAATGACTTTTGCAGAGCCCACCCACTTAGGGGAACACCATCCTCAGTTTTCTATAAGTATTTATATTTAGAGCTCTTACATTTACTTACACAGTAAAGAAAAATGGGTAGGATACCCTCATGTTGTCAATGCGATAACGACCCTCCAATTTGTTTTTCCTAAGTCAATTTTGGAGCCTACATGAACCGTTGTTTCAAGCCCCCTAATGTCACCTCATTGTTTGGTTTGTTATTTGTGTGTTTTCTCCTTGTAACTCATCCTCCTAGGTTGATGTTTCCTAAGTGACATCACCTAACCCTTAGAATAGCTTGAGTTATCTAGTCCATGGTTAGGTGAACTCATGACTTATCTCGACTTAGAAACTAGAATTTTAGCCATGCACACACTCGAAAAGCACTCAAAATAAAAAAAATAAGTAATAAAATTCCCTTTAAGGAAAAATCACACTCCAAGTTGATGAAAAAATGTGCTTGTGTTGAGCGAACTCCTTCGAGATGAAGAAGTGTGCCCTCCTTGAGCACACTCCTTCATGGTGAGCAATCTCACCCTACTTAAGCGCAATCCTTCATGTTGAAGACATGCGCTCTTCCTGAATGCATGCATGATCCTCTTTTTTCCATGTGGGAAAAAACTTAGAAAATAGGAGCCCACATAACTTCCCTTAACTAACCCATTCACTCCTCAACAAGTGGCGATCATGTATGAAACTGATTTGCATATAATTTATTTTAAATCAACCCAACTAATCATTAATTTTCATAATAATTCTCATTTGGGTTGGGCACACAACTGTGGATCAAGAAACTCTTCATCATACTTTTCATGTCAAATCTTACTTTTCTTGCTAGTGTTTCTTTGTTTTTCAGTTTATTTACTGATGTTTCTGTTCAATATTGTTTCTGCAAGTGTTAATTCGTTGTCGCATGTTGGAACTCTACATGATCCTTGACCCTTCACATTCTAACCATAATTGCGACAACATCCATAAAATCTTGCAGATCCTTATCCTTTTCATTTCTATCATGAAATCCTATTGTCGAACTTCTTCTTTAGCCTTCCATAGGCAGAGTGAAATTCTAGAACTCGAATCCTAATCAGCCTTGAAAACTACGCCTAGAAAAATCAAGTTTACCACTTGCGCGAACTCCTTTGTCGTGAAGAATTGCGGCCTTCCGTGAGCGCATGAGCACACCTCAAAGACTCGAATTATTTTCCTCCATCCCTTCGACTTGCGTCAGTGCACCCTCCTTGTCTTTGAGTGTATGAGCGCACCCTGAAGGCTTGAAGGCCTCAAGAAATGTTCCTTCAGCCATTCGAAGTGCACTAATTCATCCTCTCTCACTAGAAAATTTGGCAGAAATTCTGACGGCCAATTCGTCGCTATTCCAACACATAGTCGTCGCAAGAGCGACAGTTCGAGGGTGGAAAAAATGTGGTTTGCCATACCATCGCAGTTCCGACGCAATTAAAAAGTGTCGCACTATCGACACTTTTTCCGTCGCTTCCAAACAAGTGTCACTCTTCCGACGTTTCCAAATCTGTCACACTTCCGACCTTTGTAAACTGTCGCAATTCCGACGAAATGTGGTCCGACGTTTTGAACGTCGCTCTTCTGACGTTTGTAAACTGTCACAATTACGACGAAATGTGGTCCGGCGTTTTGAACGTCGCTCTTCCGACGTTTGTAAACTGTCGCAATTCCGACGCAATGTGGTCCGACGTTTTGGACGTCGCTCTTCCGACGGTTGTAAACTGTCACAATTCCGATGAAATGTGGTCCAATGTTTTGGACGTCGCTCTTCTAACGTTTGTAAACTGTCGCAATTCCGATGAAATGTGGTTCGACGTTTTTAACGTCACTCGTTCGGCGTTTTTATACTGTTGCTCTTCTGACGTTTTTAATCTGTCGCAATTCAGACGCTTACAAGGCGTCGGTATAGTGACAACGGATTCAATTAAAAAAAAAAAAATTGAAACTTTAAAAGAGGAAAAACGCTGTTTTGAATATATTATATGAAGTAAAACAGTCCATGAAGTCATTACATTTTCACATCTGAAGATTGGAACCCAAATATCCATCCAGAAAAGTGGAAGTCCCACCCCAAACAGTGATATAAAAATACCCCATGTCACATACAGGGACTTGATATAGAACCCAGTAACGGTCCACATGGAGATTATCGACAAATCTGAGAAAGCATCCAAATATGCCCGAGGCATCTATAAGAAAGCGAAATAGCAGTATGTAGAATAGTAACGCAATAGATAGAGTACTGACGTCCATTGTTCCACATACAAATTAAAATACCCAAAATCCTTGAACAGAGAAAAACGCTAATCATGTGAGGAGTGTGATATGTCCAAAATATAAAAAGACCATCAGACCATATCAATAAACCAACAACATAGACCAGCATAGCTAGTTTTGAAGGCAAAGTGATAAACATTAATCATTTTTTTTTCACAAGAGAAAAAACTCTATTTTGAATATATTATATGAAGTAAAACAGTCCATGAAGTCATTACATTTTCACATCTGAAGATTGGAACCCAAATATCCATCCAGAAAAGTGGAATTCCCACCCAGACAATGATAGAAAAATACCCCATGTCACATACATGGACTTGATATAAAACCCAGTAACGGTCCACATGGAGATTATCGACAATCTGAGAAAGCATCCAAATATGCCCGAGGCATCTATAAGAAAGTGAAATAGCAGTATGTAGAATAGTAAAACAATAGATAGAGTACCGACGTCCATTGTTCCAAATACAAATTAAAGTACCCAAAATCCTTGAACAGAGAAAAACGCTAATCATGTGAGGAGTGTGATATATCCAAAATATAAAAAGACCATCAGACCATATCAATAAACCAGCAACATAGACCAGCATCGCTAGTTTTGAAGGCAGAGTGATAAACATTAATCATTTTTTTTCACAAGAGAAAAACGTTGTTTTGAATATATTATATGAAGTAAAACAGTCCATGAAGTCATTACATTTTCACATCTAAATATTGGAACCCAAATATCCATCCAGAAAAGTGGAAGTCCCACCCCAGACAGTGATAGAAAAATACCCCATGTCACATACAGGGACTTGATATAAAACCCCGTAACGGTCCACATGGAGATTATCGACAATCTGAGAAAGCATCCAAATATGCCCGAGGCATCTATAAGAAAGTGAAATAGCAGTATGTAGAATAGTAAAGCAACAGATAGAGTACCGACGTCCACTGTTCCAAATACAAATTAAAGTACCCAAAATCCTTGAACAGAGAAAAATGCTAATCATGTGAGGAGTGTGATATGTCCAAAATATAAAAATACCATCAGACCATATCAATAAACCAGCAACATAGACCAGCATCGCTAGTTTTGAAGGAAGAGTGATAAACATTAATCATTTTTTTTTCACAAGAGAAAAAACGTTGTTTTGAATATATTATATGAAGTAAAACAGTCCATGAAGTCATTACATTTTCACATCCGAAGATTGGAACCCAAATATCCATCCATAAAAGTGGAAGTCCCACCCCAGACAGTGATAGAAAAATACCCCATGTCACATACAGGGACTTGATATAAAACCCAGTAACGGTCCACATGGAGATTATCGACAATCTGAGAAAGCATCCAAATATGCCCGAAGCATCTATAAGAAAGTGAAATAGCAGTATGTAGAATAGTAAAGCAATAGATAGAGTACCGACGTCCATTGTTCCAAATACAAATTAAAGTACCCAAAATCCTTGAACAGAGAAAAACACTAATCATGTGAGGAGTGTGATAACCATCTGCAGAAACCCAGGCTCGCTTGATTCCAAAATTGGTAACCATCTGTTGCATCCGAGATGTAAGGTTCAAGCTCGCTTGTTTCCATTAGTAGCCTGCTACAACATCCACCCTGTTCATAGGAAAAGGGTTCCTGTAGATATACAGAGAAAGAGTATAATACGTATACCATATAAACATGGCTCTGTATTTCAAAAAACAGGTTTAAAATATAAACAAGGCAACATTTTTTTTTCTAAGTAAAGTTAATCTATTAACAGTGGGAATAAAATTACACCGAAGTCAAAATCATTGCCCAGACTCATGGAAAATTTGTCATCAAAAAATAAAAAAATTAAGAAGACTGCCCTCATACGGGGAAACCAGTCTTGCACGTTTAATTTACAGAATTCAAAAATATTACAAAGGTCTAGCACAGTAAAATAATCTAAAAGAAACCCAATTAAGTGGGCTGCGAAGCAAGAAAAACAAATTAACCAAACTACTCCTCCGACTCCTCGAAGATTCGGCACCATCCTTCGGAAGGTCCAGGATTGCTAGGTGCTACTTCCACATTCATCCCACGGCTCCCCTCCCGAAGGCCCGAATGCTGGCCAGCTTTTTCCGAGCTCAAACCCGCCGGACGGGTGCATTATTCCTCCGTTTGGGCCTCCTCACGGAAAACCACAGTGACTGAAGCTGTAATTTGTGGGCGGTTGAGAGAGAAATTAAAGGAAAATTGCGCAGTGCGCATTGTGGGAGAAGGTGAACTAGCGGTGAGGAAATGAGGAGCAGGGGAATCCATAGGGTGGCCAGATCCTACAACCCGACCTCGCCCACTCCTAGTATTTGGATAGCGACCTGCGTAATAATCACTGGACTGGCCAGAAGACAACTCGGTTGAGGGGCTGGAGGGAGCATGCAGGAGTTGACCTCTAGTGCTCCCCCTGCGGCAATGCATCCTTTGACGCACGTGAGGCATGGGTGCAGTCTCACTAGCAGTGGGCACAAGAGGATATGGAGAAGAAGAATTCCAAGAAACAGAGGAAGACAAACAAGGACCAGATCGAGAGAAATGCAGATATGCAGCAAGGTCTACGCAGCAGTTCAGCTGGCGACTTCTCCTTCTCGTCACAGTGAGCAGGCAGTGTAACCCAGCAATCGGCTCGTCTGAAAAAACATAGCGAAATGCCATTTTATCGACCCGACTGCAATGCAATCGAAGGACGCCCGTCATAATTAATCTCTGATCATTAATGAGAGCCGAAGGCCAGATCATATTGGTCAAGCATGCGGAATCGTTAACAGGAGTGGAGGTCCGATCTTGAACAGTGTTAAAACTTAATGCGATTAGATGTGAAAACCTTGGAACTTAATTAAACAACGTTAAAACTTAATGCGATTGATATGAAATCGCCACATCCATGTCCCATCGCCTTAAATGCCATAGAATACACTTGCAGCCGGGAGCAGGGCAAGTTCTGATTGAGGACACGTGGCAGAAATTGATTGGAGCAGATATTTGTTTGGGCCGCTCGCGCAGTGGAAATATGGACCCGAAAAAGATTAGGGCGAATTTGATAAGAAATTCACGTCACAACTCTCCCTTCGTACGCCAGCCCAACTTCGAACCCGAAAAAGATTAGGGCGGAATTCATTTGGTTTTCGTGTCACAAAATTGGCCGACGTCAGTAGGCTATTTTGGAACGCGAATTTGGTTTGAATTATGGTTTATCGGCGTTTGAAGTCCGGCGGGTTCGACTTAAGAACAATTTTGTTTGATCCCATCTTATAAAATTTGTGTTGGTTTTCTTTGATAATACACATATTTATAATAAATCATGGGAATACCACACTAAACATGTGGAAAAGTTATATAAATAATTATTGAGAACAATCATTTTTATGTAAAAATATCCTAATGTGCTTTTGGGAAATAAGAATTCGAGTATTTGGTTCATATTGTTTTAAAGGAAGGAGTGAAGTTGGAGCCTCAAAAGATGCAAGCTATTACAAAATGACCTATTCCTAAGAAAATCAAGGTTCTTAGAAAATTTTTTAGACTTACATGATCAGTATGATGATAATTATGATAATTTCACAAAACAATCACTAGCTATTTTGAGGGATGAGATATTAGAACTTCAGCTTGATGAGGATTTTTTAAGAGATTTATTTCTTCTTTTGAAATCAAGAAAATATTCTCCCAAACTGAAAATATGTGTTCTTGAGATAATTTCTGAAAATTATGAAAATGAAATTAAACTTTTGCATTCTCAAATTCAGTCATACAATTTCAGAAATCCTAAATAATTCTTTGAAAATCTTCCTTCTCCTAAGCAAGAGGAAATGTACTATCTTTTGACTTGCATATTGAGGATGATTATTCTTTCAAACACAAGACAAAAGAAATAGTTTCAAGGCTTAATATTCGGAATACAACTGAGCAACCAGTCATTGAAGGCCTAGAAGTAAATAACATACATCATACTTTTATTGATCCTATATCAGATTATATGGAGAATATTTTTAGCCCAAATCTGCAAACATGTTTTCTCTATAAGGATCAAATACATCAAAAGTGGCCTTTACACATCATACCATTTATTATAAAGGCCCATGATCACAATATACTTCCAATTTTGATCACAAGCAATCAAGTTATCCATTTATTGTTACAGCTACTTGATTGGCTTCATTGGCATTTTTGTATTACCTGATTCAATAAGATTTTTAGTAGATTGAGTAGGTAGATGAGTGCCAATAAGCTCAGAATTTTGAGCATTTTTTTTTAAGTTTTCAATTTTCAGCTAGTTTTTCATTAAGTTGGTTTGAAAACTTTTGTGTGTTGTTTTAGTTTCAGATTAGATTTCAGTTTGCAGAAGACAGAAGACATTTATAGGTTCACCAAGGTCAATGGATGAGGACAACTGACCTGCTGTTCTTGACTTTTCACCAGGAAAATCCATCCCCAAGTGGAGCCAGTGTTAGACTCCTATACCAATAGGTGTCATATTTCATGATTGACTTGATGGACTATGTAATATGTTCATACCTTTTCTTGTTGCAAAGGTTTTCCATATTATAAAAAAATCAAAAAAAATTTTAAAAATGTAAAGAGGGTATAAACTAAAAGAAAAATCAAAGGGTAAAAAGAATAAAAATGGCCAAAAAAGTAAAAGAAAATGAACCCCACCAAAAGAAAATCCAAGGAAAGTGTGCAAGTCTAAATTCCACTACTTTTTGCTCTTATATAATAAATAAAATTGTGTGCAACTTGTATCCTATGCCACAATTTACGAATAGTCAAACAGTTTAAGCTTGGCTATTTCATCTTTCAATTTCATGTTTTAGAGATAGAGAATAAAATCTGACCAAACTGTTTAATCTTGGCAGATAAGTAGATAGGTAGAGTAAATAAAAGGAGCTCAATAGCTTAATCTGAGCCCTTGGATGTAATAAGGTTAGAATTAGATAGATTTCTACATGTAAAAAAAAGAAAGTGTGATAAGGGTTTGCCAGTCTAAGTGCACCCTAATAAAGAAGAAAAAATGGTAGAGTAAACTAGGTAGGGTAGGTAGATGATGTTGCAGAATTGCATGTGATGGACAATGACTCTAAATGTGTTAATATTTACTTTCATCACAAAGTGCAAAGGAAGACACTATACTGGAAGAAATTCAAAGCAAAGCAAAGTCAAAGTTATTAACTTCCCTTCTCATCTTCCCCTAAAGATTTCACTAATTTCTCCTAAGTACTAAGGTATTTGAAAATTAGAGGGGCTCAAGGCATTTCCTTGACTTTTGGAGGGACTGGACCCTCGACCCAATAATTGGAAAAGCCTAAGTATTTGAAGTCATTCTTCATAACATTCACTCATTTCTAAACATCTTTTCCTAAGTAAAATCCCATTTTACTTAGGAAAATTATGCATTATTTCATAAAAAACCCTCAAAATCACATTTTATTCCAAGTCTAAGTGATGAAGTGATTATAATGCAATTTGCTTTTAAATCTTCACTTTCTTAGTTATATTAATGTATTTTGAGTTTACATTGTCCTCTTGTCATATTAACATTGATTTTATGTATTAAATCCTTACAAAAATAACTTTCTCCTATTATATATAACTCCTTTTTATATAATATCCCCAAAAACCCATTAATAAATTTTAGCCAAAGTTATTTATTCCCACATGTTTAAATAAAAAACCCACTTTATGCCCCCTTTGGCTAAATATATCGTAATATTAAATTCCGCCCCTTATGGTAATTAGATTAATATGATTTAATTATCATATAATAAAAGTATATTGAAAAAATAATTAAAACATGTTTTATTATGTGTTTTAATACAAAAATAATTCTTCCCCTGTGTATTTTAATCCCCCGACTCCCTTTCCCAAGGTTAAAACTATAAACCCTTTGTAAAATCCCCAATACCTCCCTTAACCGCTAACCTTGGTTAAATCATTTCCCGATAACTTTCCTGCATTTTTATAAAAAAATTGATTAATCCTCACGATTAATTAACTCCGCCAATCAGATTCCCCACGATGAGATTAATTAACGTTTAATTGCGTCGGGCCCTCCATATTAAATCCCCGTCACTTCCACGTCCCCATCGTCGTTTGATCAACCCATCTGAGATCAACGGTTATTAATGATATCACTAGCCATCCGCGTCCGAACAATAACATGTGATGGCCCGGCGGTTTTCAAACAGTGCCATGCCACGCGTCAATCATTCTACGGAATCGCTCGCCCTTCGCCCAAAACCACTTTTCCCCAAAAGCGGTGTGATGGAAACCCCTTACCGCTTGCCTCCCATGACTCATCCTCCGTACCTGCTGACGTCATCCATTAAATAAATAAAAAAAACCCCGTCACCTTTTTGACTTTGTGAATAAAACAATTTTTCCCGCGTCATTTTCATTATTCTGTGAACGACCAAAGTCTCATGCAGAGAATTTCAAAAACAAACTGTCAAGCGCCATCAACTGTATTTTTCTGAAGAAAATTGCATACCAGTAATCCAGAGTTCGTACGCCATAGCTTGTACCTATTTAATCACTGTTAATCTCCCAAAAAATAGGTATTTACCCCAATTCCCGTTAAAACTCTGTGAAATCCTAGCTTTTGTTTTAAATTCCGCACGAAAGACAGAAACAGAGTTCAATTTGGTCTTGTTCAATCCCCAGAATTGTAAATTGCATTCCCAAAACTTGTAATTGTGTTTGTTCTTCACAAAAGCCCGAAATTCATTTCTGAATCCACAAGAACCAGAAATGGAGGTTAGACTTAGATAGATTTCTACATGTAAAAGAAAAGAAAGTGTGATAAGGGTTTTCCAGTCTAAGTGCACCCTAATAAAGAAGAAAAAATGGTATAGTAAAGTAGGTAGGGTAGGTATATGATGTTGCAGAATTGCATGTGATGGACAACGACTCTAAATGTGTTAATATTTACTTTCATCACAAAGTGCAAAGGCAGGCATTTAAGAGGGGGAACTAATACAACGTTAAAAAGAAAACCAGAGCACACATCTACAAATTACCTCCTTAGCTACGGTCACACCATCATTAACTATTTTTGGAGAACCATGCTTGCTCTCCAAGACAAAAATTTTCCCTTCGCCCCAAGGGTGACTCCAACAAGATCAACAAGTTTGTTCACACTGCCTGCAAGACAAATTGACAATGCTTTCAGTAAGTGTGCAATTGAATGCCAGACCATATGCCAAAACAACCCTCCATGAAAAATTAAAATAACACATTAAAATCGAATATAAGTGGACAAGGAAAGACCCACCGCAGTGAAGTTTCACGTGCAGGTGACCTTCCTTTAAACAAATTTTTTTCTCTGACCTGCAATTTTTTTGTCACTGAGCCATCCTTGTTGAAGTACAACTCCTTTTCCATAGCTCTTGTATTAACTACCTTCTCTCTGTCGCGTAATATTAGAGTCCCTCTTCTTCTTGAGCAATTAAAGGAAATGGGTGAAAAAACTGAAAGAGAAGACAATTGTTTGCCATAATTATCAAACATTGCACCCAATATCTTCCCCTTTCCATTGTTACCCAATGAGGTCGATGTGGCAATTGTTGTCATACTTCCCAAAGCAGAGGCCATCTTCTCTTATCCTGAATATAGAATTATAAGATCTTCATATTAGTATGAACCTTAAAAAACATGACTCCCATTGCTAAAAACCACTTTTAAGTTGTAACAGGAAAACTAAACAACTATCACAACTTCTGGAGAATTAAGAGAGAAAAAACCAAAGAGAAATACAACCACAATCCTCATTTTAATGAGACCGGACTATATATTTGCATTAAGATAATAGAAAGAAATCACGACTATATTAAGGCCAACACAAAACAATCTTTAACCAGTGTCTCTCACGGCCTTCAGGTTGCCATGCTAGAGGTTGCATATTTTTAATATAAATTCTTGACCTCTCATGCCCATCTATGAATGCATCCAATGGGATATCTACATCAAATGCTCCTTTATATCCCCAAAAACAAATTCTCTACTACAAGAGCACCAGTATTGATGGATCACCCCACACCATCCCACCCACTAGAAACGGTGAAAAAGGAAACCCGAGAAAACTTCTGAAATATCTCAAGATGACTATATGGGTGGTTCTTATGAATCAACCAACCATTCCGAACATGCTCATCAATCCAAACCATGAGTATTATGTGACAATATTCAAGCAGGCACTGAATCGGATTTCTGAAGCTATGTTAGAGAAACCCTAAACTCTCACTGAAAATAGGTGAAATGTGGCACCACTCAGAGATTGACATGTGCCAATTGGTACAAGTGGTAGACAATTGGCATGCTTAAACAACAAGGTGATGCAGGAATGACATGAGGGAGAAAATATCAGAAAAGCCCCAAATCTGGAGAACTAAAGCTCATCACCAACCTGAGATTGACAACTTTACATGATGTAACCTATGAAATCGTAAATGGAGAAATCATAGTAACAATAAAGTAACCTATGTAACAATAAATTTGGATTCATCTTGGGAGTGGTAATGAGAGAAATCATAGTGAACAACAGGAAACATGCAGAGTTGCTTACAATCAAATAGATGAAAAAACACATACAAAAACCTAGATAATAATCATGAACAAGCTTAATATTGAATTATGAACTGTAAAGGAACTTACAAAATGTGACATTACGAACCTGGTCAAGCGCACAAGCAAAAATATCTCGGACATGACCCTGGTTGACAAGTTGTATTGCTCATGATGCAAGAGGATTTGTACCTGCACTGCCAAGTCAATCAAAATCCATCATTATCTATACAATAAATACAAGTAATCGATGTAGTATTTTTTACTCTAAGATGCATTCTTATGATAATGTTAGAACATATATTGAAAATGTCAAAAAATACCTGAATAAGCTTCTCTTCATTTCAAGAACAATTTATTGGAGTCGCATGAACTTGGAGCAAGCCTCCCATGATCTGAAAGAGTAGCAACTAAGTCAACAGTGACTTTTTTGTTGCTACGCTGGATCGAGGGAGGTTTGCTCCAAGATTAAATCGCTCCAATAAATTATTCTCTACTAAACAGGGCCAACCACGTGAAGGTGGAAGCTCTTATGGCCTCTCCCCCCCCCCCTCACATCACTCTCAATTCCCCAATACCCAATATATATTTCATTTTTTACTTTCATGAGCATAAAAAAAAATATTCAATAACTAATAAAAAAACAATTCAACAAAAAGTACGCAAGGAAACATTAAAATTAATGCTTGACATAAAAATAGTATGATAAATGAGTTTTTTATATAACGCAAAAAACGTTCCAAGTATGGTAACGTTTGTCTTATAATAATACAATATTTTACATTATCAAATTTTCTTTTTCTTTTTCTTCTTCCTATTTCTAAAGCTCCTAATTACATCATCAATATCATCGTCCTCTGCTCCTGTTTCGTGCCTTTCGACCCGCACTGCTGACCTAGTTGCGTAGTCACGATGTCTGGTCTCATCCAGTGACGGGGCATCGCCTACAAAAACAGATAGTATTAAATTTTAATTGTCAGTTTTTAAATATCATTGAACTAGTTCGGTAATATTAATAAAAAAAATTGCAATGAGATTATTTACCTGGTGCACCAGTTGTCGCCGCTGACCTAGTTGCGTAGTCACGATGTCTCGTCTCATCCAGTGACGGGGCATCGCCTACAAAAACAGATAATATTAAATTTTAATTGTCAGTTTTTAAATATCATTGAACTAGTTCGGTAATATTAATAAAAAAAATTACAATGAGATTATTTACCTGGTGCACCAGTTGTCGCCGCTGACCTAGTTGCATTGTCACGATGTCTGGTCTCATCCAGTGACGGGGCATCGCCTACAAAAACAGATAATATTAAATTTTAATTGTCAGTTTTTAAATATCATTGAACTAGTTCGGTAATATTAATAAAAAAAATTGCAATGAGATTATTTACCTCGTGCACCAGTTGTCGTCGTTGGGACTGTTGCCCTGTCTTCCTCTCTGGTGGTAAGATCCTCAAGGGAAACATTCTCTGTCATTTAAACAAAAAACTTTATAAGGACAGCCATCAAGGTATAATTAGAAAAAATTATAAGTGGAAATTAATTACCGTCATGGCCCTCACTGATAGTAGCATTGTCGGCCTGGTCCCCACTACAATGATCAGGTTGCACATGAGGATCATCTACATCTGGCTCTAAAACTGGGTTATTTGCCTCGTCGGTAGTGTTGCTCCCCTGATTTAAACAAAGTTGTTAGAAATTAAATTTATGGATGAAAACAAACATATTGAAAGGTTAATGTTTTACCTTATCAGGAATTCTTGATCTTGGGACCTGCCCGAAGCTTCTGCGACGTTCAACTACGGCTTGATAGCCGAAATGGAAAGCGATATTTTTAGCTTCCTCTATAGTTTCTGTTCCAAAGTCATAACCCTACATTACATATGATTGTGTATTTTTAATCATATTTGATAGGATTACAAAAACGTTGGAAGGCGATACAATTAATTATAAGATGTTTAGCTACTTAATTACAATTCTTGCAGCTAATTTCAAGTAGCCGCCCTGGCCTAGCTTGTGATGGCCCTTTTTCTCAATCCTAGCTTTGGTTGCCTTTGAGGTGTTAGGCAACCTAGCATCAACAAAATTGAAGTCAGATATGACGTAGCACACTTTTATTTTAGAAATAGAGAAAATTAAAGCTATTGAATTAAAGTTGTAATTTACCTTGCGGGTCCAGTTGGCATTTTTCCTTCTTTCTTTGCCCTTTTCTCTTTTCCGTCATAGATGAGTGCTATCCACTCACTGTCTAGAACTGTGAGAGGATGCTCATATCTAGGGTTAAATTGCAATTGCGTCCTATAGGTGTCCCTAGTATATTTCAAATATTTGCCGGCTACCCGAGCCACCGCTGTTCTGTCAAATGTGCCGACCCCAAAAAGGGCTTCGATAATCTAGAAGTTCTATTTTCAGGTTGGAATTATGGGAATTCCACCCTGTGCGTATGGTTGGGCCAAAAATTACCAACGCATGGCTCTCTAGAAACCTGTAGAACTCATTGTTTCCTACACAGAAAAAAAAGATATTATCATTAATTTAAAAATAAAAATCATGATAAATATGTTTTAGATAAAGTACATGAAATAGTTAAAATATTAAAATTTCCCTGGGAGTTGTACATGCTTTATAGTGACACCTTCATCGTTCACCAACAACGTGCTATTAATGGTCCTTGTGGAGCTGACACGTGTAGCTCCAGGAAACACAATAATGTAGTTGGCCATATCAGCCTCATCATTGCCAACACGTTCAGCGGTTGGCTGGGTGTCTGCTTGGGCAGGGTGTGTTTCTTGGCTGGCACCTAAAGGAGCAGAAAGTGTACGAGAGGGTTTTTGGGAAATCTCTTGCCCTTGTGTCCCACTACCACTAACACCGGGTTCAGCAAGTGCCAGAAAAGGCTACATACAAAAGAAATTTTTGTTAGTTTAGTCAATGTAAAAATTAAAAATCAAACTATCACAATTCATCTCATGCAGAACAAAAAAAATATCCTTTTGACTTTTTATTATTACTTGATATCTTTCTAGCTAGATCATAAGATGTTTTATCCTCTCTTCTGTTTCAGGTGTTTGAGGTGCGTCTATCAAAGTATTAAATTCCAACCTTGCATCTCGTGCCTTTTTTCACAACAAGAACACTAGAGATAGGGATGAAGAAAGCTCTTCCTCAAAGAGGGAATCATCAGGCGTACCATGGCTAGGTGTCTGCATATTTGAACAAAATTAATATTATTTCAATTATGTAAATAACTAAAATACCTGAAGATAGAGCAATGCTGTCACTTTACATGTTCTTCCGCTGGCCTCTTTTCGCGATCATCCTGTCTCGGGGTTGTTCCTGCACTGCTTTGATCAGTCTGCCAAATTGCAATAAAATTATAAATGTAAAAAATTGAAAACAATATCTAACTTGAAAACACAAAATGAAAACTGAAATAATTTCTAATAAGACACCGGAAGACAGAGTTAGAGTTTCAAATATGCCTTGCATTGAATTCAGTCCTGGAAACATGTCATTGCACATTAAGGCGCCCAAACAAGAGACGAGTTGACAATGAAGACCTTATTGAATATATTGTTGGAGAAACTTCTAGTAAACTTGTTGTGAAGAACTTGAGGAAATTTTTGGAGCAACATTGTTGAAGCTGATGGTATAGCATGTTGGAGACGATCTTGAAGGGCCTTGAAGTGAAGCTTTTGGAGCAACTATTGAAAAATCTTTAGATCATTTAAGTAAGGCACTTTCTATCTTCCATCACCTTTTTCCTTTCAATATCCTTTAAATGATTTTGTTGATATTTAATGTTTGAAATCACGTTATAATTCTTGATTATATGTGTTTGGGGACTTTCCCTTTGAAATTTCCCAAAAAATACCCTGGCAATTTTATCTTCAGGATGCATGTCTGACCCTATTGTTCAATATTTTGATTGATAGTAGTAAACATAGAGAGTTAGGGGGCTCTTGACTTGGTTTGGTTGGGCCATTAGATCCCTAACATATACTAGGGAGAACCCCCCTTGAGTTGGAGGAGAGCTAGACCGAAGTGAAAAGAGGTTGGTGAGGTGAAAATGGGGCTATTGAATTACACATGGTATCACACTTTAGCTTTAGGACTTTATCTTGAGAAGTGCGAGATTTTTCTATATCAATTCTCAAATTGTTTACAACACTATTGTTAAGAACTAATAAGAAGTGATGTTGAGGGGTTTTTTGGTATAAGAAACAATACCATTTAAAAACTAGGGTTCTCAGTCCTTGGCATTCCTTCACCTGGGCCTAGGGCACACTAGAATAATTTCACACTAAACCATGCAAACTTAAAAGTAACTTAACAGATCCATAAAGTAATAATAATCATAATTCCTAATTTCCTATCGTACGATATGATGCAAATTATTCAAACATGAAGCAATGAAGACATGCAATGTCTGAATTTCAAGATTGATGAACCAATACAAGAAGTTAGAAACTACAACTTTGATTCAATACTCTATGTCCTAACTCCAGGAAGGAATCTAGTTTGTAGTACAAAACATGCATCGTGTATTATCAATTCTTAATTGACAATAACTAAAGGTCATCTACCTCATCAATTCCTTCCCATTTTGTGTTTTTATGTTATATTCCTTATAAAAGTGTCAAATTTCTCTCAAAGTAAGCAACCACCGAATAAAATAAAAAATAGTTGAGATATGATTGAGAAATGGTCATTTATTTCTTGAAAGGATCTTCACGATTTCTTTGGTTGTTTTTCATCTCAAGAAAAAAGAAATGACCTAAGAAACTATCGTGATGTAATATAAGAAACAACATGGTGCAATGGCCATTTTCAAAGCCAAATGATGTCCATTGAGGACATGGCCTTTATTTGGTTCCCGTTTCATAGGAGTTTCGGGTAGAAATGGAACTTTGTTGTACCATTTCCAGTAGTAAAAAAGGAAAACCTTCTTTTTCCATGGGAAATAATTTACCTTTCCTTTTTCAAGATAATCTAAATCACAAAAAATATGAACTATATTGCACACATTCTTAGATAATGTGAAAGTGGAAAAGGAATACCCTACACAAGTGATGCACACATGTACACTTGAACACTAATAGATTTTTGTAGTTGAAATGCAATGCTTGTTTTCATTTAAATGTAGGGTTTTTAAAGCAGGGAGAAATAATGGCTTCCAAATTAATAAGCGTTTCTTTGGGAAAAATTTAAATCTTGTATTGGGTGATGAAGATAATAGAGGGTATTGAATCTTGCTTCTTGACATCTAGAGAGAACCCTACAGCCTAACACAATCCAATGGAATTGACCAAAAAAAACCCAAATAGAGTCAACCCTACTATAGGAGGAAGGGCCTGCAGTAAGAACTTACCATTTTTCAAGAGCTGAGGGCGAATGCTGTTCTGCAAGAGCTGAGGGTGAACGCTGAGGGCGAATGCTGAGGGAAAATGCTGTTCTGCAAGAGTTGAGGGCGAATGCAGGGCAAATGCTGTTCTGAAAGAGCTGAGGGCGAATCCAGGGCGAATGCTAAGGGATAATGCTGTTCTGCAAGAGCTCAGGGCGAATGCTGAGGGCGAATGCTGTTTTGCAAGAGCTGAGGGCGAATGCTGAGGGCGAATGCTGTTCTGAAAGAGCGGAGGGCGAATGCGCGCGTGATATCAGACGTTAATGTAGCACACATTTACATTTGAACACTAATAGATTTTTGTAGTTGAAATGCAATGCTTGTTTTCATTTAAATGTAGGGTTTTTTAAGAAGGGAGAAATAATGGCTGCCAAATTAATAAGCGTTTCTTTGGGAAAAATTTAAATCTTGTATTGGGTGATGAAGATAATAGAGGGTATTGAATCTTGATTCTTGACATCTAGAGAGAACCCTACAACCTAACACAATCCAATGGAATTGACGAAAAAAACCCAAATAGAGTCAACCCTACTATAGGAGGAAGGGCCTGCAGTAAGAACTTACCATTTTGCAAGAGCTGAGGGTGAATGATGTTCTGCAAAAGCTGAGGGCGAACGCTGAGGGCGAATGCTGAGGGCAAATGCTGTTCTGAAAGAGTTGAGGGCGAATACTGTTCTGCAAGAGCGGAGGGCGAATGCACGTGTGATATCAGACGTTAATGTAGCTATTGCGACGGATACAAAACAATAAAATAATTTTTATGTAGCGTGCATATAAGTTTTGTATTTTTATGTAGCGCGCATATAAGTGTCGTTATATCGATGGAGGAAAAAGTGTCGCTATTGCGACAGGTGCCTCCAAATGTCGTAATACCGACACTTAGAAAAGTGTCGCACTTGTGACGTTTGGAAGTCGTTGCAATAGCGACGCTTTGGGCCATAGTGTCGCAATTGTGACGTCTTCCTCCAAACGTCACAATTGCGACACTTTTCTAAGTGTCGGTATTGCGACACTTTTATATAAACATCGGTATAGCGACGGTTTCGGGCGGGATGGAAAAGATTTGGGGAAATTTCCGACATTTGGTCAAAAGCGTCGGAATTTCCGCCAAATGTAGTAGTGTCTCTCTCTCTCTCCTTGAGCGCATGGGCACACTATGAAGGAATGAAGGCCCAAAAACCCACTCCTTTGTCCCTTCGGAGTTGCCAATGTGCCCTTGATGGTTTTATTCTCTTGGTTGAACACACGAGTGCACTGCAAATCCATGAAAGACCCTCGACTCTCCTTCGTTCTTTGAAATTGCACCCTCCTAGTTTACATGATTTTTTTTTCTCGCACATGCAAGTGATTATGTGTTGTCATTCATAGATTTACATTCCCAATAAATTTAATGGATCTTTGATTGTGTTTTGCTGAAGTTATTGTTGCATAGTTAGGTTGCATTAAGCTAATATTGTCATTACGAGTGTGCTACCACAAACATGTGTTTGAGCCACAAGTATTGTCACCCTTTCATCATTTTTTGGAGCCATGCCTCCCTCTACATGTAAAGTGGCCTCCAAATAAACTTTAGAAGAAATCATTGAGGAATTTATTGAAGTAACAAAGTGGACCATTCCAATTTATGTAGATACACAATGCTTCATTGATAAGACTACCGAGGTCACATGGGGAAATATAAAACACACTTTCATGTAGTAGGGGTTTGATGAAAACTTGGAATACATGCAAGCATTGTTGGTGAGGTAAATCCCCTCTGTAGACAGAGGTGATCCCACTAGCCCTAGAGTGGGTCTAGACACAAATGAGACAAGCTATAATATCAATTCCTAGTTAACGAATGCATGGAGATTCGATAGATGACTTATCGGAGGTCCTATGATGTTGTTGTTGTTGGAAAGAGTGGTTTCCTCTCGCTCATGGTTTGACAGATCACGATCCGCTCGCTTTCACGCTCGGATACCTGCACACACACAAGAAACAACGATGATGTACAACATAGTATTTCACATTTGTAACTATTAGTCAGTCTAATAAGACTAAATCAATTGCATTAAATAATCAACATAACACAATGATGGAAGCAAAACCATAGTCGATTATATTAATGAAAGAAAGGAATAGTACAACAAAGCTTCGACGTTGCGGTCTCCTCCAATAGGGTTCCAGTGGAGCACGTCTCACAAAGGCTCGTCGGGAATTCAGACGAGGCTCTCTCTACAGAGTTCTCCTCGGTTCTACCTTCTCTATAGCAATTACTCAGATATAGTATCTCTTCTCCAAGTTTAGCTTCTTGGCTATATGTTCAGCTTCCTTTCATAAATGGAGAAGGCATGTTTATATAGAGCAAGAGGGAGAGGTTAGGATCCCTATAATCATGGAAGGGAGTCCTCTCTTCAAAGAGTGTTCCATGGGAGGTAAAAAGCACTACCTAAAGAGAGAGATCCATGGCTTATCAACTTTAACCACTTCTAATGAGTCATCCCTGAGGTAGTTAGAAGGAAACTTCTGCCTCTATTTGTTAAAAAACATTCCTAAAACAACTGGCATGGGCACTACACAAAGACAGAGCTCCATGTGGCACGGGCTCTAGTGAAAATTTACCACATTGGCGCGAGGGGTGAACTGGCTACCTGCGCCAAGGCCAAAACATAGGTTTTTTGTGTTATTTTGAGGAAATGTTCAACAGGAGAAATGATGTCCTTATGTATAAGGATGCAAAGAAGGTGTTTGCAGAGTATGAAACTGCTCACAGGTCACGGGAAAGACCCTCCAATATGCGGGGCGAGGGATTGCAGGGACGATGACAAAATGCAGTGTAACAGATGCCCCCTAAAGCATGAGGTATGAGAGAGAGGGAGGGGTGAAATTATTTATGAGAATGCGTTCGACCCAAACACTTTTGTCAGAAAACCTGCAAGTACAAATACAACTAATATTTCTGATACATGACATGTGGCATGGGCGCAACCATCCATAATAGAGTACATAAATAGTAAGATCCGAGGTATGGACACATCCATCCAGCAGTAGGGATCAATAAACAGACTCAGGTATGGTCGCAGCCATCCAATCAGAAGAGTTATGTAATAAGTCATAGTAATCCACAATGAACCTGCAGCCTGGATTTCATCAGACAAAACCTAGGGTCTTGCGCTCTATCTCGACCCGAACAAAGTAAAAATTTGAGCATGCGAATATGTGAGCTGAAGTCAAACATGCAAGAAAATTTTCTGATTACCAGCCAATGATGAAAGCTGTTAACAGATGTGAGAAAAACCACCAATAATGACAATGGCTCTCAAGGTACGAAAGGTACAATCCACGTAGTGTGAACAATGATCTGACATCGAACACCCACACAGTCAGTCGATCGAAGGCCAATGATGTGGACCTTACGTCAAATGCGACGAACCTACAATTGAGGCATGGAGGCTCCAAGGTACTTGAAGGGAGTCTCTAGATCAACTTCCTAGATAATGAGCTGGAGTCGACAGGAAGTGATGTAATCGAAGGTGGGCCATAATGTTTCCTACATCATCGAAACGAGACAGAGGAATGTGATGTTTGTGAATCAAGACCAACAGAGAATCAGAGGGAGGTTGAAAACTTCAGAGGCAAACTTCTCTTGAACATATCGGCGACACGACACTGGATTTGGCAATATTTGACATCAAGGGATCTGAGGTCATGGAAACGTGGAAATGAGTAGATGAGTGGTCAAAAGAGATTACCCAAACCCATGGAGGCAAATGAATGATGAAGTGAGATGTCCCCAACCCGACATGAATGCATACAAGCTCCATGTTCAAGAGCGACATACTGCCAACATGACTACAATTTGGTTCCATTTCCCCCCACCATTTATGGCGAGTACCCCAATTATTTTTGAAAACAAGCTTGAAGGGGATGACATGTGCTTGTGATGTAAGTTTTTCCTTCAGAAAAATCCTACCTAGTACGTTTTATGAGCCTTAGGAAGGAGGAACTCGGGTAACGTCATAACGATGGAGTCTGATTTCATCAGTTTTAATGAGTCTGACAAAGGAAGAACTCGACATCTTTTCATATTAGAGAGTTTGAAAAGAAAGCGGAAAAGAAAACTCCAACAAAGCCCTTTTCATAAATAGTACCATAGATCCGAAAAGGTAGAAAAATGCATCTGAGAGAACCTCTTAGTTGTGATAGGCTAAGGTATTTCGTTTCGTAATTAATCTATCCTACCCTGAAAAAGGGGTAAACGTATACTGGGTAGATATCATTTTGCAGCCAATTTAACGAGTTCAAAATGACAAGCGTCTTGACAATATTTTCAGTTTTAGAGAGTCAGAAAAGAGCTGAAAGGTGACTCCAGTAGTGACTTTTTCGTGTTTTTATCGAGTCCGAAAAAGTATAAAATACAACTCGTTTCTTCGTCATAACCATGTGAAAACTTGTCACTGCACAAAAAGACGTGTGTAAAACGTATTTATCGACAATAATATGATAAAATAATCAAAAATGTGTTTTAAAACCTAATTTAAGATTTTTAAAAGTTATAAAATGCCATAAGTGGAAAAATTATTTACTTTTCACTTTTACCTCTTTGTAGAGCAACAGTGGTCCATTTACCTTGCGATCTTGTGGTGATGATTGCGAGCGATCTAGTGAACCAATCTTGATTCCGTCAGTCTCAAGTAAGAGCCGACACCATTTTCCATCTTTTAAGCTATATTTCATTACCTGAATTGGTCATTTTGAATCCTTTAGGAGGGAATTGCAAAATCTAGGGCATCGCGGTTGACGCAGGTTTCGAGCACGAACCCATGCCAATCACCTCTTTTTTACACAGGGGTCGCGCCCATTGGCGCGACTGTTAGCGAAACAGTCACACCAACTGTGCAACCCAAAATCCACCTAAATTAAAGAAAATGCAACCATTTTCTTGCAAATTTCGATGCCTAAGGAGAATTACAATGCTCATATGAACAGTGTGTGCAGGTACCAAGCAGAAAAGATGGTAATTAAGTGGAAAGAGAGAGAACACAATGAGGAGGATGAACTGTCCATGGAGAATGAACAATGCATGAACGCCCTAAAAAACCTGTGGGCTAAAGAAATTCTTCCTGACACCATGCCTCCGGGCTCAGCCCGAATTGCTTCAATATTTGATAAGCATTTGGGATGAGGATCAAGAAAAGTTTGTGCTTCGGGATTAGGAGCTTGAACTTGAAGTCTCTGATGTGTATTTTATCACTGGATTGTCGTCTAGGGGTGCAGTCCCTATCTTGACCGGTATGCGTCCTTCCAGGGAAAGCATGGGAATGGTGATTGATAGGGTGTGCCGAGGGGCATGAAAATGAACAGGGAGTGGAAAATTTGACATCCAAACCATCCATGATCTAGCACTAAAAGTAGTGCTGCACACTATCACGCGGGCTGCAGGATCGCAAGCACCACATGAGGCCTCGAAGACACAACTGCTTCTTGCCTTAGAGTGCATGAAACTGACTCTCTTCAACTGGACCGAGGCCGTGAATATTAACATCAAGCGGAAAATTACCAAGTGCAAGAAGACCAAAATAAAGTAGTTTGGGTATGGATCCATTTTTGTATCGTTCTTCTTGGAACGACTACCCATTTTCCAGCGTCAGGAGGTCATTGTCCCAATGCCACCACCCAGAGAGCCACAGATGGCCTAATGGGATACACTAATGCCTAGAGTAGGGGGTGGCCAATAGATGTCCTAGAGGGCAGAGTTTTTTGATTGGCTCCGATGATAACTAATTGTCGTGGAGGATTGGCCCTATGCTGGCACAAACTTCACCGGTGATCTAGATCTCCCGCTCCCGAAGGGAGAGGATTGGGACGAAGAGCTAGGTGAGACTCATTTTTTTATTTTCATGAGTTTTATGAATTTTTGGTATATATGCATGTTCTGACAGTTAATTTTATATGTATGCAGATGTTGGCCCAGAGCGACCTACAGGTATGTCGCCGATAGCAAGGAAAACACCTCGTGATTTCGATCCTCATGGTGAGGGCAGTGACGAGGAGATAGTACAAAACCTAGAGGGGGTCATCCGTGGGATTCCAGAATATGCTTGTCTTGATGATGTTCCTCGAGCCTATCAGAGGCACACTGTAGGGGTGCCGAGTCGTATCCACCGCTTGTTGAGGCGGTTGGTACGGGCGGTGACGTACTATCATGAGCACCATGCCGATAGGCACTTAGGCTTTTATTTCCACACATTTTGAGAGACATGTTGTCTCGCGATGGAACTGAAACAGACATATATATTTTTTGGGTTTTTATGATGCACACATTGCAAACTATCGATATATATATATACATCTATTTTCTACATGGGTCTATTTACATATGATGATGTTTTATAAATTGCTCAAATTTCTATCTAGCACAATGTTAGCTATTGCATCAATTAATGTATTCATTTGTCTTGGTATATGTTGATATGTAATGAAATCAAAATGTCTTTCAAGTAAATGAATACGCAAATACAATCTCAAAATGCATGGGTTTCAAACCAAATAATGATCGTTAAGTTGAAGAACAACAAGTTGTGAATCTAAATTCACAAGAAATGTGTGTATGCCGAGGTTAACTGCCTCAGTTAATAGTTCTAAAACAACACTATATTCAGCGACATTGTTTGTAGTTGGTCCCAGACAAATACCTTGTAATTTAATCAACTCACTGACAGGATCATAAATTACCCAGGCTGCCGAAGACAAGTTCCTAGTACTGCGGGAAGCACCATCCGCGAAACCGACATAAGGGGAAATAGACATCTGCATAACGAACGAGACCCAGTAAGCAGAAAACTCTTAAAAAGCACATCAAACCAAAACATGCACAAAAATGAAAAAATCACTTATGTACACATATGATGCATGAATGACTCACACATAATACTTTTTGAGGTACAACCCATTTCTAGGCTGTGCTAAGGGATAACCTTCATAATCGATAAGCTCATAAGCCCCATTCTATAACACACATTTGATTATGTAGGACCCATGCCACATGGGTTGGAGTTTACTTGCCCCCAACTTGTCATGAGCTTGGTCGTATAAGAGAACGAGATTGCCTTAGATAAAAGAACGAAGGGAAATTGTTTGGTCAAAATGAGCTTTGAATCGCTTCTTCTATGCTTCGATGACGAAGGCAACTAAGCGACTAGTTTCATCCAATCTCTCTAAATATAGGAGATGCTCTTCCTCAGGAAAATTATTAGGCATTAATTCCACAACTAACTTGAGTGAAGGGATTTCACATTCAATCGAAAGAGTAGCTTCCAGACCGTATACCAACTGAAATGGGATGAATCTGGTTGCATTCTTAATCGAAGTTCGGTAAGCCCATAAAGCTGAAAACAACATGAAATGCCAGTTTGATTTATGGATCCCAATTGTTCGTTGAAGCATTGTAACAAGGACTTTGTTTACGACTTCGACTTGGCCATTAGCTTGAGGGTAATAAGGCATTGAGCTATTGTGATGCAGACCCAACTTAGATGTCAGTTCCGCCATCATATAGTCCCGAAAATGAGAACCATGATCAGTAACGATGGCTTGAGGAACACCAAACCGAGTAATAACATGATTGAATAGGAATTGCGTTGCTGTCTTACCGTTCGCAGCCAGTGTAGGCATTGCTTCAGCCCATTTGGTGAAATAATCGACGACGACGATAATATAGGCATGCCCCCTGGCCGAACGAGGGTTACACATCATAAAATCGATGCCCCATTTGGCAAAAGGACCAACAGTAATGACATGGTGTAAAGGAACAGGTGGCGCATGCATCTTGCGTTGATATATTTGGCACGCATGACATTTGCGTACTGCGACAATGCAATCTTTAAAGATGGATGGCCAGAAATAGCTAGCACGAAGTATCTTCTATGTGGTGGCATAACCAGACATGTGACCACCACAGGCGCCACTATGGTAGTTATTTAAAACTTTCTCAGCTTCCTCGAGGGTCAGACATCGGCGCAGTACAGAATCGAATCCAACACGATAGAGGGTATCTCTGATAATACGATAAGGTTGCGACTGATGCCGAATGCGGCATTGGGCATATTTTGTTAAATCAGACCTAAAATTAGAAGTTTGGAGATACACGATGATATCACCGTACCACGGATTGAGGGTGTCAATCAAGACAAGAGTTTCGTCTGAAATATGATCCTCGGAATGAGAAGGAGCAGAGTTGACAGGGAGAGAACAAATCAAATCAGCAAAAATGAGTGATTTCTTTGATTTGGCGGTAGTAACACTAAATAGAACTCTTGAAGGATAACGATCCACTTCAAGTATTTCCCCCCCAGAAACTATCGAGACAAAATATAGGTCATGGGGTTACAATCAGAAATCATGGTCACCGTGCGTAAAAGGATATAATGACGAAAACATTGGACTGCCTAGACCGCAGCCAACACTAATTTCTCGACATGTGCGTAACGCGTTTCAAGGTCGAGAAGGTTCCGAGACAAGTAGTAAATGACATGCTCGGTACCATCATCATCATCTTGAACCAAAACCATGGCGATTGTATTGAAGGTGGTAGCTAGATAGAGGGTGAAGTCACGATGATAATTCAGAGGATTTAATAGAGGAGCGTTTACAAGCAACGTCTTAAGCGTATCAAAATATTGCTGAGCAATCTCATCCCAATAGAAAGGGACGTATTGTTTTAAAATTCATGTGAATCCCTTGGCTACTTCAGCATAGTTCGAGATAAAACGACGTAAGAAATTTGCTTTCCCTTGGAGACTTTGGAGCTGGTGTAACGAGGATGGGGAGGGGAGACTAACAATAGCCTCAACCTTAAGCGGATCAAGGTGAATTCCGTCTTTAGATATGAAAAACCCTAAAATTCTACTGGAACCGATGCAGAAGACACATTTATGCGGATTGAGCCGGATGTTGTAGTGTCTACAACTAAGAAATATTTGGCGGAGATGGTCTGGGTGGTATTTTCGTGCATCTGAATGAGTTGGAAGGTCATCCAGGTATGGTTGAACAATATGACGAGTATCGTGAAAGGCATAAGACATCACATGCTGGAGCATAGCCCCAAAATTCTTCAAGCCAAAAGGGAGTTTTTTATATGTGAATGTTCCCCAGGGATAGATAAAAGCAGTCTTGTGTTGATCAGATGGGAGAATGTTGATCTAATTTTAGCCAGAAAAACCATCCATAAGGGAAAAAAATCTCACTTCCCACACAATCGTCAATGATCTGATCAATGAAAGGGGTGGGATAGTTATCCTTAGCACAAGCTCGATTAATATTGTGATAGTCAACAAAGACGCGAATTTCTCCTTGCTTCTTATCCATAGGAACAATGTTAGAAACCCACTCTATCAGGGGAATCGGATAAATGAAACCCACTTTAATAAGTTTTTCAACTTCAGCTTTTATGGCGGAAGCTTTCCGAGGATGAATTGGATGCAGACGCTGGTGAACAGGCTTTGTACCTGGGTAGGTGGGAATCTCGTGCACTACAATACTAGGATCAATTCCAGGCATCTCTTCGTAAGACCAGGCGAAAACATCACGAAATTCGTGAAAGAGGCTAGTATACACTTGGACTTCATCAGAAGAGCAAGTGACTCCCACATGGATGTTCTCGACAACTCCTAGTTTCACGGAAATTTCCAAAGGCATTGTCTGGGTGATGTTACCCAAGTTACCTTCAGCGAAGACTTCATGAGTCAAGATAGGCATTTGAAGTGCCAGAGAAGGAACTTGAGATGAAAAACGCTCAAGACAGTTAGACATTGCCCCGAGGCTAGGCATAAATGAGGAACAGTGATGCCCATCACTCCACGGTAGATCTTCGAGAGACATGGTTCCATTGTAGCCTCATCGAATGGAAATAATTCTTTCAAAGGATCAGGCAAATCCACATCGCCGAGCCAAGGGGATTGAGAATAAACGTCAAGAGACATGCTCAAAGGAGCACCTTCAGAAGGGGGAGAATCAGATGCAGCTGTAAGTTCGAAATAATTGATTTCAATTGGACTAAGCAGCATTGAATCCCGGAATGAATCAACCTGTTCAGGTAAAGGGACAATCCATGGGTCATATGACCGAGAGATCATATTAACTTGAACAGTATTTGGTGGTGGAAGGGGAAGATACCCATGAGGGCGGTGTCTTTGAAGAGACTGGGACCTACGCTATCAGGGGAGAAGGAATCTGATCCACGTATGGAACGTTGTTCTCAGAAGACGAGGTAAAGAATGACAACTGATAAAAAGTAATTATTTTTCCCTCGTGTGGAAACTTTAGAAGATGAAAGAGGGTGGACAGAATGCACAGCATAGCGTGAGTCCAATTGCGACCGAGTAGAAGATTGTAATTGAGTTTAGCATCAACTACCTCTACTTCGACATTGACTATCTTACCTTGCAACGTAATGAACAAGCTAGCGAGAACACCCAAGGGTTTCGATTCCCTTCCATCAAATGCCTTAAGGGCATTGGGTGACGAAGTGAGAGCTGGAGAGCCAATAGCTTTCCAACAAGCAGATGACATGACACAAGTGGATGCACCTTCGTCCACAACGGCTCTATGGATGTTGAGATAGTTAATGCCGACTTGTATGACAAGCGCAATCTGGTGCGGAAGTCGGGGGATGAAATTATCTAAGTCAAAAGAGAGAAGGCTAGAATCAGTAGGGTAAATCCCGCTGATCGCAGATAAAAATGCTTTCCGTTGAGATGGAAAAATCTAAAGCACTTCTAACGTGGACATCGCGGATGGTGCCTGTGCTAAATCATCAACAATACTTTAATGCTGAGCAGCACGGGCATTAGGATTATAAGAATATTTTTGGAGAACACCTTTAGAAGGTGGTCGTACAATGGGTTCAACACTGGGGCTTTCAATCTCAATAGGACCAGAGGCAGGTGGGGGAGGAGGAACATCAACGATATCTTTCCTGGATGCCTGACGTGATCTGGCATAATCTTTTGACTTAGTAGAAATGGAAACGGGTGTAGAACCGTTTACCATAAACACTTGAGAGCCAAACGGTTCAGATGGCGCAGGTTGATCAACCATCTGTGTTTTCTAAGATGGGAAAGGTTCTTTAAGGACCGCCAGAGTTCCCTTAGCGCCTTTGAGTAGTTGGCTAACCTCAGATCGTCTAGGACAATCCTTAGTGTAGTTCCTCATGAAAAATTAGACAGGGATACTTTGGCTTTCGTTGTGAACCATCACCAGCACGAGGTTTAGATGATTCTGGTTCTGGGGCATCGGCTTTGGCCTTGCCTTTGCCCTTCTTTCTCCCCTTGGAAGTCTTGTTTGCAGGATTAGCCTGAATGGCGTTTAACTTTGAGGTTTTACTAGAATCCGGGGTAGGTTGAGGAGCAGAACCATTGGAAGAATTGGATTTCTGATTCCCATTGGAAGACTTGCGTGAAGTCTGAGACACAGAACCAATAACGTCGTCAACCGATGGGGTAGCTGGCGCTTTAGAGGTCCCAGGTCTTGGAGCCTCAGTCAAGATGTCATACAATATGCCCGATTGAGAGTACACTAAATCAAGGTACTGGGCATGAGCAATGGCTTATTCCTCAGTTACACATGCCCCCATGGTGATTTCCTTTGCAATTTGATTGACAAAAGAGGTGGTGAACCAATGAGTAAGAAGCTAATCAGGAATCTTGAACTTGATTAGGCGACGACACCATCTCCACTCATGAATGTGGTCCGAGATAGGATGTTAGGAGATGTGTCTCGGCTTCATAATGAACCTGTAACTTGAAATGAGTAAGGAATTCCATAGCGAGAGTATTGAAATCTTGAAAGATACCACGAGGTAGTTTAATATACCACTTAGCAGTAGCTCCAATGAGAGTGCGCTGGAAAAGACAGAGTTGAACAGATTCATCCACCCAAGAATTGGAAGAACACCATAAATGGTATGTCATGACGTGTGCTTGGGGGTATTCTCCAGACTTTCCCTCAAAATTGGGACAATCACCAGGAACCTTCGTTGGAATCGGAGGCCAATATGGATTATGAATAATTGGATCAATTGTCAATTTGGACACATCCGGTAACTCGAACGTGGCGAGAAAAGGTAATTAATGGTTAAAAGTCATAACAGGTCCTCGATAAGGACCCATACCCATACTCCATCCTAGTTGAGTATAACTCTGCCCCCATTGGTTCTGTCCCGGAGGATTCAGACCATAAGGGGTATAAGATAGATAATTCGGTTGATATGGTGGCTGAGGACTAGGATACAGGGGCTGAAAACCAAGATACTGATTCTGAGTATACAAGGGTCCCGATTGAGCAACGTAAGGATTTTGCTGCGGAATATAAGTATGGCCTAGCGATTGAGGGTAATAAGGAGGACCTTGGGGTGCATTATATACCGGTCGATATTTACCTTGAGGGTAATAACCGCCTTGGGGTCAAACGGGCTGCTCATAAGTAGGGTTCTGCTGAGCTGGATAAGTCGGGCGCAGAGGTTGATTCGACTGCGACATAGAATAGATAGGTGGTTGCGCAGGGTGAACTGTCTGTGCAGGTTGTCCCAGCTAAACAGGTTGACCTGACTGATGAGGGCCACCAGGTTTCCCCTGCCGAGCAGGTTGGCCTGATGGTTCCAGTGGGCCAGGTTGGGCCTGATAACCAGGTTGACCTGGGGCAGGACCATAAGATGGCCTGGCTGTGCAACATTTGGACCAATTGGAAAATATGGCTGTTATGGTTGCACCAAAGATTGGGATGGATGGATTTTCCCCCCATGACCATATAAGGGTCCAGGTTGATATACTAGTTGCCTAGCTGGTCCTTGAGGTTGCCCTGGTTGGACCATAGGCTGAGCTTGTAAAGGTTGACCTTGAGGATTATAAGGCTGCCCTTGCGGGCCGTAAAATAATCCCTGCTGGATTGAAGGTTGTCCCTGTAAGGGTTTCCCTTGTGGGTCGTACGCATACCCTTGCTGCACCGAAGGTTGTCCCTGAAAGGGTTGTCCTTGTGGGTCGAAAGCATACCCTTGTTGAATCGAAGGTTGTCCCTAAAAGGGTTGTCCTTGTTGGTTAGAAGGTTGCACAGGCAAGGTAGGTCTAAAACTAGAAATGAATTGATAAGCCCCAGGAGCAGGCAAACAGATAGGGTTTCCATGCTCATCATATTGAAACAAAAGTGAATAAATCAGGGTACCATCCACGCCATAATGAGAAAAATAAGGACAATTAGGGTCCTGAGGGGACTAATTAGTCTGGGAGCTCTGCTGCTGAACAACCAACCGATACTCCTCAAAAGAAAGGCCATCAGGTATTGCCATGGCAATCGAAGTCTCTACAAAAGCAGAAAATCCTGACGACTGAGCGGTGACGACCAGTGCCGATGCAACCACACAGACAGTAGGCCTAGTGGGGACAGACATAAAAAAAGGCGTCGACGAGATAGGTGTCGTCAGCGACATCCCTAATGATGGGAGAACCGGTCCCCTTGATGGAGTTGATGTTGCCATGGAGGCAGTATCAGCTATAATCTGAACCAAAGACCTATATCCGGCTGGAAGCGACACTGATGGCGAAGATTGAGCAGGCTCTTGATGGAAGTATTCCGGGAAAAGCTAGTATTCTTTATCAGAAACTCGAATGCCCTCACCACCATTAGGACCAGATGAGTCCATGTCTGAATTCACCATGAGATCTTGTAAAAGACTACGAGGGCTAGGAGGTATGATAGCAGCCAAAAATGGTGATCCCGATGTGAGAGGGGGAAAATGTTCCCTGACCCCAAACCCAAACCAAGCGTTTGAAAGAGGCTAATGGAACTCAACCAGTTCTCCAAAGGGGCACTCTGACGGGATGATAGGCTGCTGAAGCTCAGTAGACCTAGAGGTTTGCAAACATTCAGATGAATCGTTCGAGAAAGGACTACTAGTAGACGAAACCGATGGTTCCGCCACTGTGATTGTAGCACACCAGAAAAGGGAAAAAGATAAAAAAAGAAGACTCTTGGATCAAAACCAAGGCAAACAAATATAGGCCAAGTAATCAAACTTTAAAGGGCGTGTAATCGTAGGTAGTTTATTTTACCACATTTAAACCAAAAATTTGTTGTTTCATGTTTTAAGAGTCAATAAACAATCAAAGATGACTCTAGTCTCTTTCAATTTTAAGCGAGCATGAAAGGACAAGTGCTCGATGATCTTTTCAAATTTATGGAGTTAGTAAAGATCGAAAATGACTGCTCAGGTAGTCTAGGTAAAAGGGTGTACCAAGTTCCTGTGAACTGCCATATACACCTTGGTAAAAAAATGAAAGAAGAATTCACCAAGGACTTGACGTACGTGCAGGTAGTCTCATCGAATGCTGTGTTCAGTGTATCACGGTTACAATGCGTTAGACTCGGCTTCCTATGGATAAAAGGATTGCAACCTAGAGGGGTCTCCCTTTATATACTCGATGGTATGAGGAGCGTAAGTCCGTACTAGTGATGTTTGAAGCCAGATGGCAAGCGACAACTGCTAGGTTTAAAGACGCTGAAACACGTCTCTAACTTAGACCACTAAATGTTTCGTTAGGTTTCAATGTTGCCTTAGCTTAATTGAATAAATTTTAAGTTGATCTTGTATTTATGTTTCAATTCCAAGGTCCTACCGAATGTTGGATCTCAAAAATCCCTAAATGCAAGCTACATGCCATAAAATTCCATTTCGTTCGATGAAAAGCTATCTAGGAGAAAGTTTAGGAGTTTTCAAGCAATAAAAAATAATGAGAACACACAGAAGCATCCACCACAGTATCTGATGCAAGCTAATGAAAATGAGAAATATTTCCTAGAATGTCCAATACTAGTTATACGAAAGATTTTCAATTCGACAATGCAAACAAGAATGCAAGCACAAAATTATTTTTATTTTTCAGTGTAATAGGGCAAACAATGCACTAAATGACATGAAAAACAAACCAACATCCTAGTTCAAGAATGTCAATGCGAGAGTTGAAACGAAACAATTCAATCAAATCAAAAGCAAACAAAACAAAACTCAAACCAATGGTGCAATATCTCAAATCGAAGAAAGATGTCGAAACAGACCCATACAAGCAGTGTGATCTACGCTTGGAGTGACAAGAAGAAAAACTGAATGAAAGAGACCAGAATTATTCAACTAATGCAATCACTCAAATGGATCAAGGGAGCTGAATGCAATCAATCAAGGAATGAAGTTGACTGTGAAAAAAAAGACCCAGACTCCTACAGGAGGCTCAGCATACCAAAGAACTAGAAAAACCCTAAGGCTATGATGCTGACAAGAAAAAGACAAACAACTGAAGGAAGGAGGCTGTTCACAATCGCAAACAATCCCAAGGCACTCAAAACATACCAAGAAATCACCCAGAAACACAAGTATTGACCAAAAAACTCCAAAACAAGGCAAACCCTAATACCTACAGGAATTGGCTCGACTATTTGGCTGTAATCAGTGCCAAACAAGGGATGGCACGGGTGTTGAACTAGCAACAATCACCAATGGGCACGACTGTCAGACCGGAAAACACGCCAATCAAGTCAACCTTGGTAAAAGGAAAATTTTGGAAAATAAAGGTCAGATCTAATCCTCTGGGGCTAAACAAGGGTCTTAGACTCAGCAAAAATAATCAGAAAAGGCAAACTAAGCAAGCAAAGACCAAGAAGAAGACCTAATGGATGAAAGACAAACTCGCACTGATCCCCCAATGGAGTGACCAATTTATTGGTGAGGTAAATCCCCTCTACGGACATAGGCGATCCCACTAGCCCTAGAGTGGGTCTAGCCACAAACGAGACAAGATATAATATCGATTCCTAGTTAATGAATGGGTGGAGATTCGATAGATGACTTACCAAAGGTCCTACAATGTTGTTGTTGTTGAAAAGAGTGGCTGCCTCTCGCTCCTGGTTTGACATATCACGATCTGCTCGCTTTCACGCTTGGATACCTGCACACATACAAGAAACAATGATTATGTACAACATAGTATTTCAAATTCGTAACTATCAGTCAGTCGAAGAAGACTAAATAAATTGCATTAAATAATCAACATAACACAATGATGGAACCAATACCATAGTCGAGTATATTAATGAAAGAAAGGAAGAGTAAAACCAAGCTTCGACGTTGCGGTCTCCTCCAACAGGGTTCCAGTGGAGCGTGTCTCACAAAGGCTCATCGGGAATTCAGACGGGGCTCTCTCTATGGAGTTCTCCTTGGTTCTACCTTCTCTATAGCAATTACTCAGCTATAGTATCTCTTCTCCAAGTTCAGCTTCTTGGCTATATGTTCAGCTAGCTTTCATAAAGGGAGAAGGCCTGTTTATATAGAGGAAGAGGGAGAGGTTAGGATCCCTATAATCATGGAAGGGAGTCCTCTCTTCAAAGAGTGTTCCATGGGAGGTAAAAACCAATACCTAAAGAGAGAGTTCTGTGGCTTATCAACTTTAACCACTTCTAATGAGTCATCCCTGAAGTAGTTAAAAGGAAACTTATGCCTCTATTTTTTTAAAAACATTCCTAAAACAGCTGGCGCAGGCACTACACAGAGACAAAGTTCCAGGTGGCACGGGCTCTAGTGCAAATTTACCACATTGGCGCGAGGGGTGAACTGGCTACTCGCGCCAATGCCAAAACATAGATTTTTGTGTGCTTTTTGAGGAAATGTTCAACAGGAGAAATGATGTCCTTATGGAGAAGGATGCAAAGAAGGTGTTTGCAGAGTATGACACTGCTCACAGGTCACGAGAAAGACACTCCAATATGTGGGGCGAGGGATTGCAGGGACGGTGACAAAATGCTATGTAACAAGCATACATTCATAATGCATAAGATCACATGCATATTCTTAGTCATCCCTTTTGTAGAGGCGATTGAGTGAATAATTACACACATGGATGGCTCTCATCTTGTGCTTCGTAGTGAGAGTGGTGTTCAACTCACGGACTATTATGGAGAGGATATGCATGCATACTACACGATGCTCAGACTCCAAAAATATGCCAACACTAACTTTCACACCAGATGGGTTGACCTCAACACATGTGACATTATCAAATCTTGGTGTTGATAGCCTGCTAAGTTTCGTCAATTCCCATCCATAGTTTATCCAACCAAGATTCTCTGAGATGTATACGAATATTTTATTTCCATGTGTTGTCAGTTGCATGAGCGCAAGAACATTGAGGTGTTTGAGGATAATTGGATATATATGCTCAATATGGTGTAACCTATGGCAAAGTCTTCAATTGGGTAGATATATTTTCATTTGAGTTGCAACATCATGTGGGGTAGGAAAAATAATATTTGAGGGAAAACCGGGAACCACAGTTCTATATGTTTGTGTTTTTTTTGGATGGAACCTACAGAAAATATGTTTTTCTAGCATTGTATTGGAACTGGAAACCCGAGGAAAATTTTCTAGTTTAATTTCACTTCAATGTTATCAGAATCAAGCTTAAGAAGCGCATATGAAAAATTGGATAAGCACTACCTTGTAGCTATATTCCACATGATATTTGAGATTGATCCTCCTTTCATGACAGATCAGTTGAAGGAGTCACTATGGGATATCCAAGATTGGTTTGTAGCTCTTGAGGGTACATACATAATATGTTTTGGTTGTTAGATATCCCCTCATCTCATGTCATGGTATGTGACCAATAAGGTGGTCATGCAGGAAGTAGAAAATCAGTTGGACAAGGAATTTTTAGGATATATTCACAGGAGGAAGAAATCCCATTGGCCCACCTTCCCTTTAAGGACCATATTATATGATATAAAGATCCACAAGGTAACAACAACATAAATATAAGATATAGATCACCTGCACTTTACAACTAAATAATTTCACAGATATGATTCCATGAGAGTGTGCAAGGAATATTGTGAAAGGATCAGTTTCAATTTTGATTATTCATCAATATCTACAAAAAAATATGAGAAAGTAAAGAACCGGTACAATGAAAACACAAAGGAACATCCAAGGATGGAGACCATTTCACCCCAAGATCCACCAACTCAAGACATGAATGTGCAAGAGGAAAAATAAATAACCCCTGAAGTAAAGAGTGCTCTTAGAAAGAGGATTAGGTGTGATTTAACTGAAGAAAGTAGTAGGAAATGGAAAGCTAATCCTTTGAATACAGGAGCTATTTGAGAATAATGGGAGAGGAAACAAGAAGAATAATAGGAGGATAGGAAGCAAGATGGGTTTCTTGAGAACCAATGATAAGAAGAAGAGGAGAGGAAAATGATAGAAGATGAACAAAAAAGGTAGTCCCAGGAGGAAGAAGTAGCATAGAGACTGCAAGAAGAAAATTTGACTTGAGAAATAGAATAGGAAGAGTTGGAGGAAGAGGATATCATCAAACCCATTGATGATGAACTGCGTTCTCAAGAAAAAACTCCCCTCATAGGTGGTCATATTCCATTCATTGAAATGGGAATCACACCTCCACCCACAGATAGAGTCATGGATGTGTGCAATGTAACATTTTATAAAATTAAGAATAGGATCGTGTAGCCGAGGAAAATACACTTCCTGAATGATCCTCCGAATCTAGTCTTACATTATACAAAGAAGGTGATTATAAATGCCAACACCAAAAGGAATCCCACAGAAATAATAGTGTAAAATGTGGATTTTCTTATAGCGGCACAAGACAACTTTGAATACTTGTTTAATGAGAATGCTAGATTGAGTAGAGAACTTGTTACGATGAAGCAACATGCATAACATCTTGCAGTGGAGAACCAACGGTTATCATCACAGAGTTTCAACATCATAGAATGGTAGTCATGCATGTAGGGGGAAGTAGGGGCCAATGGAGGACACCATGGTTCAACTATATTATGAGATGATACTTTTACAACAAGTGGTGGCTCCTCTCGTTGGCATTCAGAAGAAAGCATATGAAGTATTGAAACTCTTGAAAGTAGAAAACAAAGAAGTCAACCATCTTCAAGAGTGGGTTTCCATGTACCTTTATGCTCTCAAAAATTTGGAAAAGAAAGAAACAATTACCACCAAGATAGATAGATTTTAATTGAGATTGAAACATCTTAAATACATGCGACTTGGAGAAAAGTCTATTAGTACTATTAATGCCTATAATCGGCTTCACAATGGTTTTGATTCTCTAGCCAAAAACATGGGATGCCTTCAATAGGGACACTTGAAGAAATCAAAGGTAAGGAAATCATCTTCCAGGAGATTAGGAAATACATTGATTATATCAAGAAAGAACAAAACATGAAGGTTTAGAGGTCACCAAGGACATTATTCTACAATATTACATCACACCAGTCAAATATCATATGGAAATTTCATGGCTATGGAACTCCAAAACCATATTTACTAAGGCACTATAGGTGAAGATGCGTTACGTAGGGGATTCTCAAGTTCAGGTCAAAGCCATCTCAAGAGAGTTTAGAGCATGGCACACATACATAAAAAATGAGCTCCATGAGGGAGAAAATTATTTATCACTTTGTCCCATCATTGTTTTTGTCTTATATAGCCACCGTATCATATGTAATTTGTCTCATTGAATAACTGGTATGTAATGAAGTACAAGAGACACATGGGGAATCTTAGTCACATATGGAATGTAATACGTCATGCATAGAATATGAACAATCATAGGAGTTGAAGAGTCATGGGGAAGCTCAAAGGTCACTGTTATTTGTTATAAATAGCCCCTCATAATTCAAGCTAAGGGATTGGATTCTTGGAGTCTTGCCTTGGGTTCTCTTGTAATGCATAGGAGATAGATCATTCTTTGGAGAAGTAAGTTGTGGATTCATGTTCCACTATTAGAACTAGTGTTTCATCTACGTAATAGTGTAATTGGGGATTCATAATATATATAAGCTAACACTTCTTCATACATGTATCGTAGAAGATATAGTGTGAATATTCCTGTTATGTTTTGTTAGCCACCTATAATTTTTTTGACAAGCAAACAGGTGGCTAAATTGTTCTTGAGCCTTCAAGGAATACATTTCCTCTGAAAACATATCATCCTTGAAGCCTCCTTGTGTCTTTTTTCCTTTTAACAATCTTCACTTCTGTTTCTAGTTAAAAAGCCTCACTGTTTGTGGAAGAAAATGCTCAGAAGACCTCCATTTCCCCTTATTTCATCCCCACTAAGCCTCTGCCTTCATCACCTTTTTCCCCTCTCAAATTTCCTTCAATAACCCTCTAAATATCCCTAAATCCCCTTTAAAACCTCATAATATCCTTTGTCTCTCTTAAAAACCCCTTATCCCCTCTACCAGAACCCTCCTTTTGGCCTCAAAATACACTAAAATTAAGCCAAAAACCCACTTTTCCATATAGCTGGCTTAAGCGCCTTTCGACCAGCCCCTTAACCACTTCCCCACATATGACCCGCAACCAGGACCAAGCGCTAAAGCCTCGGGTGCTAATCACGATCGCAACATACAAATGTGCGCCCTTCCCTTTTTTTCTTGAAATATTCCGATGTGAGAAACTTTGTCCTATAAACCCGTGGGTGCAATGTTAGCCGTTGATCTTTTAAGATCTAACAGTCAGCGCTTGTCACATCAGCGCGCCCGTCGCCACTCTACATTCACCCCTCCGATTATGTGTAGACCGTTGATATATCATTCCGATCCAACAGCTATCGCGTAATCACATCACCGCCAATTGCACCAATCCCATCGCATTCGACCTCTGCCGATTGGCGAGTCCCGATTTGATCTCCGCCGGTCATCCATTCTGATCCAACAACCCAGATTCCTCTACTACCCGCTCATTTTCCCCTGTCCTTCTCCCCGCTGATTTAATCTCCACCATTGATCCCGTTCACGATCCAATGGCTGGCGCTTAATCGCTCATCGCCAATCGGGAAAACTTAAGGTGTCACCCTCTGCCCCCCCCGATTGCGATCCTTCGATTCAATCGTGACCGTCCGTTCAATCTGGATCGACGACCTACATTGCATCGCACCCTCCACCATATTTCTTCATCGGAGCCTCCATTAACTTCATCATTTAACCTCCGTCGTTGATCTCCTCCTGAGATCCAACGGTCCAAAGCTAATCGCCCTCCACCCACCGGGTCCCACTACCTAAAGGCCCCAAATTTCATTCATTTGTTATCATTTCCCTTTGTATTCACCCAAAGGTTGAGCCTTCATGTTTTAACACTAAAGGCCATTTCTTCGTCTAACCTGCCTCCCCGGTAAATCCTAGCCGTTGATCGCCTTTGCTGTGTCTAATCGAACAGATTGCGACCATTTTCACACCAAACCTTCATTTACTCTGTTCTTCACCATTTTGCAGTGATTTTCACCAGTTCTTCACCCGCATCAATAATTCCTCCAGGCCTTCACAACTATCTCCCACCTCTCCCCTGGATTTTATAATTGGTTTATTTCATTGTGCAGGGATTACAGAGCGAAGAAATTCACTTTGGCTTCACAGTCGCAGTCACTATGACTGAGAGTGCAGAGAGGCCATTACAGCAGCAACAAAGTGAATCAGTAGAGATATATTAAAGGGATTTGGGTCCCTTATTGAAGATTTTATGTCGATAATCCCATGATTAAAGGAAGAAGGCGCAGTTTGAACATTAAGCACACTAACGAGTTACATCAGTGCATTCATATCAGCAGAAAAAAGTTTCTCCAGAAGGACTCCTGCTTACAGCATTCCCCATGCCTCCTCGAGCCCTTAAATGTTACTGTACTGATAGGAGCTTCTTAAAGACTGTCAAGACCACAGTTATGAAGCATGGAGGCCCGCAGACTTTCTATCCAGGTCACTAATTCCAGAAGGTAGCGCAGAGTACCAAACATCCAGAAGGACTTCAAAGAGCACATTCGAGGTCAAATATCGACCTGAAAAAGACTCCCAGACCATACTATAGAGTACATACAATGATACAGAGCCATTAAGCAGAGTGGGCTCGATCTTCTACCTCCACTCTATCTTAATGAGTCAATTTAATTCACATCTACTACTACAGTTATCCATTCTCCTATAAGAACTCCCGTAGAACATATTGTAAAGGTTGTTGTTATTAGTTGTAGGGATTCATTCGACTATTAGAACAGTTATTGGGGGAAATAGCCGAGTAGTTTGTAATTTAGTAGGCTGGGAGGAGAATTTTAGACTGTAATCAACCATTGAGCTCAAAGTATGTGACTGGTTTTTCACATCAATTAATCAAGCAATTTCACAGGATCTTGTCTATATTACGGGTGATGTTTCTCCTATTGCATTGTCTTATTTCATTTTAATCATACTGTCCATCTATTCTCCGATAAGAATCAGTGAATCAGGCTCAGGATATACCCCTTCATGGTACCCTAATGCCCACTTCTCTTCTTGTATTTGATGTTTTCTGCTGATAGTGGATCTAAGAACAAATTCATGTAATTTAACCAGTTAAAGATGTTGGTCTATCCCATGCTTACTGATGTGTGAATTCGGGGTTTGTTGCTTAGATGTTCTTGTTGGGTTTAAGCTGGGAGAATTGGGATACTGGGGATTTAGTGTAAGCCCTGTCCACTGGGTCCTTTTCCAACATATTGGCCTTTCTAAGATCCCTTCGAGTTGGTGTCAAAAGCATTGAAGGTTAAAAGTCCTTCTCTGATCTTAGGCCCAGTTCTATGTTAAATCTTATCTCTGTTTTTCCTTTTAGAGTATGCTGAAAGTAGGCCTGGAGTTAGATGATCTCTGACTTGATCTTAAGCTACCTTTGTGTCTTCATCGAGAGTTTCCTTTGAGTATGTCAAAGCAGGTCTGGATTTAAATGATATCTGACCTGATCTTCAGACTGAACTTGGGTTTTATTTCCTTCTTTCACCTTCACTTCTTATTGTTCCAATTCACCATCTATCTAAAATATCCTCTAGTATAGATGACTTGCCATATGGAAAGCCTTGCTTATTTGTTATGCAAGTAATCCCCTTTCATGACTCCATAGCCCAATGGATAACACTTTCTTGGCCTATCCTCTTTTACCGAAGCGTCCTGCTGCTTTTTTCCTTTCATTCCATAACCTTCTCAGTTGATGATCTCTGACCAACCCAACAACCAAATCATTTAAAAACCTTTGTGCTTCATAACTAGCCTAATACCTCATCTTGAGCTTTCAAAGATATATCATTATTTGTATTTATAGAGAGATCCCTCTCTAGACCCAAGAGGGCTAGATCCTGAGGTCCCAAACTGGTTTGTGTTGGGCAGTGAAAAAGGTATGAAATTACTGTATATTTTCTCATTCTTTTATTATGGACATACTTATTTTTTCCTTGAGAAGGTAATTTATTATAAGAATTATGATGGGATTGGAAATATTTACGTTCATTGTAAAAAGATTACTAAAGGATGATTTTTGTTGATAAAACAGGGATTAGACGAAGTGAACAACTGTACCAAAGGTGAGGCTGAGATCAATGTAACTACTACTCCATCAGTGTTGAACCATATCCAGCCAAAGGCAAGGAGATTCGAACGAATTTCCAAGAAAAGGTAGGGGACAGCTCGACCTCGGTCAAAGTAGTCAAGTTGATAACTAAACAAAGGGGAGCGAATCCCTCAGGGTCCTTCGATCTTGAGGGATCGCTGTTCAAACTCGTCTTATTCCTCGTCTTGTCCATCAGGATTTGATATATAAAGCAATGTCCCTTAGTGATCAGGAGTCAGTTGGTCAGAAAAAGTTCTTATATTCAGACATTTCCTCTGCAATACTATGTTTATTAACTCTTGGCTTTGAGAGAACAACCTCTGTAATACTTTATGTTTAATTAATATCAACCACACATTTCGTTTCATTTCTTAAGATCTGAAGTAGACCAACAGTATTTCATTGGTGCTAAGGGCTCGGCTTTGGTGGAATTACTTTGCTGTTTGTATTCTTAATCTTTTCTTACTGTTGTGTGAATTTATGTTTACAGTTTATTTCGATTACAGAGTTGATTCACTGTTGATTCATTAACAAATTGCATTGCTATTTTACTCTTTGCAAGAAAGACATCTGCTATCCATTTATTCTGCTATCATTGTGTAGCTTTACTGTTCTGTGTTCGACTCTAAGTTATTATTCTCTCAGTTTACGATTCTTTATGATCGATTGATCTGTAGTATTGGCCGGCATTAGATTGAAGTTAGCTAAGTTTGTAATTGCTGTTCAAATTATATTGTTGTTCCATTTCTAGTCATTGCTTATTTTCGATTCATAGCTTTACTTTAGTAGATAATTTGGTTACAGTTGTTGTGTATGCATAGGAGTTACAAGATTGCTGTTCCTTTTTAGCCTTTGCAGTTCCTTTCAGTTATCTTTATCAACAAGTAGTTCGAGTTTGATTTCATTTCGATTTTTTTAAGATCACCAATTTTAGAGGACAGAGGTTATTGCTTCCAAGTCCCCAGATTGGTTATCTTGCATCGATTTCTAAGGGAAAGAGTTATTGCTACTGCATCCCTGATTGATGTTTTGCAGTTTGATTTAATTAAAGTTTTAGAGCATTTCCACTTGTAATTAGGTTCCTTTACAAGCATTTGTTTATTCTTGTATTCAAAATTCTGTACTACATCTTCACAGCATTACTTTTAGATAATTGCAGCCTCAGACAGAGTACACTCTTGAAATAAAAAGTCGCTCCCGGATTGATGATTAATGTAAGCTAATTAGGTGTTTGAAAGATAATTTTTTATGGCTCGACATTTTGGCACCGTTGTCGGGAAGAGTGTATGCCATTTTAAAGGAGTGGTGCACAATTGATTTTCTTCTGCTTGTGGAGAATTGGGTATTAAAGACAGAAGGTAAGAACCTGCGCATTGGGCAAGAAACACACTTGCTCATAGCCCGCTTCACAGCAGAAGTAGGTAAGATTCTTTCTTTGGGTAGGAATGAAGGTTTGTTTTCTTGAATGAATAGACCAACTAAACAAAACAAAATTCCTCATAAAATTGAAAAACCTAAGGGACCGGTGACCCTTGGGCGAACAACCTTTATTGACGAAATCCTTAAAAGAACTGAATCTCAACCATTAGTAGGATTTAGAAAAGCCATTTCTAGATAGCCTACTAGTTCCCTTCAGGCTACAGAGTCACCATCTGAAGCCTTTGCTGAGATACACAGTCAGATAGAGGGAATTGAGCAAGAAATTGAGAATCCTTGCATAATTTCCCCTCAAGAAGGGAAATCTAGTAATCTCCGTGAGGGAGAAGGGGAAACAGGAGAAACAAGAGACTCAATATCTTCTATTAAAATAGTTCAAACAGTAAACAGTCTGGATAAAGGAAGCGCTGTTAAACTCAGTCAAAATCAAGGTCCTGAATCACCTCAAACAGTAGGACAACAATGAATAATCATTATTACAGACAAGGGGAGTGTTTTCAAAGCCATTCCTGTCCCTGCTAGTCAGCCGAATAATTCCTTGGAGATCCCGGAAGGATATTGGCACATTTTTGACCAAATGGCCCAGAACCAAAATCAGAATCAGCAAACACCCCAGCAAACCTCTACGCTGCTATATCCTATAGTAGATACTACAGTTAATGCACCTATGAAGGCCATTCCCATTCAACATATTCCCACATTTCATGGCTTAACATCAGAAGACCCAGATGCATTTTTGTTTGAATTTGATGTGTTATGTAGGGGATATGATTATACCACCGATCCCCAAAAACTAAAACTATTCCCTTCTACATTAAAAGGGGTAGATTTATGATGGTTTATGGGATTAGGTGGGGGTGTCATAACTAATTGGGATCATATGAAGGCTGCGTTATTAAATAAATATCAAGACTATTGCAGGTCTTAGGAACTAAAGGATGAAATATTCCAAATGACAGCAAAACCAAATGAAAGCTTGGAAGAATATGTGGAACGGTTTCAATACAACCTTCAGAGATCTCCCTATGCATCCTTACCATTACCTGATAATGTGTTGAAAACTACATTAATTAGGGGAATGGAAGATCATTGGGTTGAAACATTGAATATTATGGGAAAAGGTGATATATATTAGGAAAGTTATGCTGACATCATTGATTTATGTATTAGGAGTTCAAGGGGCAATACAAGGCTAAAATCAGCAGAACGTGATATGATTACAAGAGACAACAAGACCTCCAATGAAGGCGTGACTCATGCAGAGATTGGAAACCTACTGGAAGATTTTAAGACAGACATACTTGGGACTCTAACAACGTAGTTCGATATTATGCAAGCCAAACAAAAGTAAGTAGAAGCAGAGAAAAATTTGGTGATATTTTGTCCTAGGTGTAGAAAGAAACACAGCCACAAAGAATGTCCGTTGGATGTAATCAAAGTCTATGCCATTTGCACGAAAGATCACCCTACAGAAGGATGTCCCTCCCTTCTTGGCCTAAAAGCAGTTTATAAGGAGGCAGAAGAAGAATCAGAAGTGGTATGTCTGCTTAATCAGCGCCGAAAATGGCAGCCACGACAATCAGGTATGCCAACTAATCCATTTTCTTCTTTTCAGCCTCCTCAATACAATGCTTAGCAATATAGTGGAATGTGGAAAAATCAACCACCTTTCCCAAATTGGTCACAACAACCATTCCCTACAACATCTTGGCCAAATCAAACAAATCAAAATAATTGGCCTAGATTTCCTTTCTGTCCACCATTTTGGCAAAACAATAAATATCCAACACAATGGTCCCCCTCTACCTCACAGAGTCAGGCCTGGCAGTCGAACTGGAAAAGACCTACAAATCAGCCAGCTGGAATAATCCCTCTCTCTCAACCTACACTGCCAGCTCCCTATACAAATCCCCAGACCAACTTAAGACCGCAACTCCTAGCCCAGCCCAACCCAAACCCAAATAATAGGCCAGTTCAGTCTGTCCAAATAATGGAACCCCCAGAATTAGAAACTGAACTGAGGGAGTGCAATGATCTTCAATTAAGGTCTGGACGCATAGTAGAAACAGAGAGAAACAACGATGTTCATGTTGAAGATCCATTACTTGTAGAACAGACATTATAGAAAGAAAAAGAAGTTCAACAACAAGATCAACAACAAGTAACAACTTCCTCTCCACCATTCCCAGAATGATTAATCATACCATGCCCATTAGAACAGCCCAATTTTGATCTTCTGGGAGAATTAAAAAATTTATGTATAAAAATCCCTCTCCTCCAAGCTATTCAAGATATTCCTATATATGCAAAAACCATTAAGGAATTATGTATAAAGAAGCCAAAGAGGAGACCAACCACCAATCCAACTGTCCAAATAGTTGGTACTTTATCTGATTTATTATCAGGGATGGAAACTCCTATAAAATATGAAGACCCAGGAAATCCTATAGTGACAGTGCAAATCAATGAACAATAATTTCCAAATGCCTTAGTTGATTTGGGAGCAGCAATCAATATCCTAACAACTACTACCTGTCAAAAACTTGGCATTACATCACTAGAACCAACAACAACCTTATTGGAATTGGCTGACCGATTAGTAGTCAAACCAGAGGGTACACTACAAGATGTAATGGTATCTGTAGATTCCTGGGAATACCCTGCTGACTTCCTGGTTATCAATCCAAAGAACCGACTAGATGGACACCCGTTACTCTTAGGTAGACCTTGGTTGGCAACTGCTGATGCTTATATTGGATGCCGACAAGGCAACATGACAATAACAAGGGGAAACTGTGTCAAAAATTTAGCTTTATACCCCCCAACCCAGCCAAGTTTATCAATAATCAAAACAAGAAAACCACCTGTATCATATCTTATGGAAAATATGAGATCACCTCTAACTATAGAAAATGATCTTGATTTTAAAGATCAGACAGAGGATGATATCATTAATAGTTTTGTTAATAGACCACAAATCAGATCTCATTTGCAATGTCACATGATAAAGGCAACATTTGATAATAAAGAAGAAGAAGATCCTTTGAAAGACATTCCTGATCAGGTAATACCCACTACTTCTGTGTATAATAGCAAGATTGTAGAAATTGAGCCGGGAAAAACTCTAAACATTAACAAAAATTTGACTGCTGAACCAGAAGAGAAGTTGATCCAACTATTGCGGAAATACAAAGCAGCCTTTGCATGGGATTACCCCGATATGAAAGGAATTGATCCTCAATTTTGCACACACCACATCTATATTGAAAAATATGAGAGACCCATTTGCCAACCCCAAAGAAGACTAAACCCTCACCTTAAAGATATTGTGAAAGCTGAACTACAAAAAATATTGAATGTTAATTTCATCTAGCCAATATCTGATAGTAAGTGGGTCTCTCCATTAGTAGTGGTACAAAAAAAGAATGGAAAGTGGAGAATATGTGTAGATTACTGTGAACTTAACAAGGCAACATAGAAGGACCACTTTCCCTTTCCTTTCATTGACCAGGTATTGGACACATTGGCAGGAAAGAATTTTTTTTCTTTCCTAGATGGCTTCAGTGGGTACAATCAAATTCAAATTGCCCCTGAAGACCAAGACAAAACTACTTTTACCTGTCCTTGGGGGACATTTGCCTACTGAGTCTTACCTTTTGGCCTATGTAATGCCCCTGCTACATTCCAAAGGGCCATTCTTAGCATCTTTGTAGACTTAATAAATGAAGGTCTCGAAGTATATATGGATGGATTCACACCTTATGGGGATGAATTTGAGCTAGCATTGAAAAACTTAGAAAAAGTGTTGCGAAGATGTATTGATACTAGGCTTTGTTTAAGCAATGAAAAGTGTCATATGATGATGACTGAAGGAGTTATCCTAGGCCACTGTATTTCAGCAGCTGGAATTCAGGTGGACCCAGCTAAAATTCAAATAATTTTGTTAATACCCACCCCTACCACACAGACAGAGGTACGTAGCTTTCTTGGATTTTCTGGTTACTATAGAAGATTTAAAGAACATTATTCTCGAATAGCTGCACCTTTATATGCACTAACTGGAAATGTTGATTTCATCTGGACAGATAAATGTGACAATGCCTTTAATGATCTGAAGAAGTTTGTTTCAACGGCCCCAGTGCTAAGGGGCCCAAATTGGAATTTTCCATTCCAAATGTCATCTGATGCCTCAGACACAGCAATTGGAGCAATACTTGGGCAGGAGGAAGACAAGGAGCCATATGCAATCTATTATATTACAAAAATCTGTTTCCTGCTAAATTAAATTATACTGTGACTGAGAAGGAATTTTTAGCTGTAGTACGTGCTATAAATAAGTTTAGACATTATATAACCAGGTATCCTGTAGTATTATATACTGATCACTCTGCCATTAAGTTTTTAGCAAATAAACCTGTTACAAATGGAAGAGTGACAAGATGGTTGATTTTATTATAGGAATTCAACATTACAATCAAATATCGACCTGAAAAGGAGAACCCTGTAGCTGATTTTTTGTCAAGAATGCCAAAGCCAACAGATGCAGAAGCAGTTGAAGACCACTTCCTAGATGAACATCTATTCGCTGTTACTATTAGAACCCCATGGTATGCGGATATAGCAAATTATTTGGCAATAGGTAAATTACCTAAACATCTATCCCTTAATTAACGAAAGCAGATAATACATCGTAGTACCCGATACTCTTGGATTGGGGGCTACCTATTTCATACATGTGCAGATATGAAAATAAGAAGATGTGTTTGGAAGGATGAGGTATTTGACATTTTGAAAGCATGCCATGATGGAAAGTGTGGTGGGAATTTTTCAGATCGTAGAATTGCCCATAAAGTTTTATGAACAAGCTATTATTGGCCCACTATCTTTAAAGATGCCAAGAAATTTGTGTAGGCTTGTGATAGCTGCCAAAGGGCAGGTCGCCCTGGGTAGTTTGATGAAATTCCTTTGAACCATAAACTAGTGATTGAGCCATTTGAACGCTGGGCCCTTGAATTTTTTGGTCCCATTAGCCCCCCATCAAACCAGAAAACATACATCCTAGTTGCAACTGAGTATGTCAGTTGAAGCAGAGGCTCTTTCAAAAGCTATAGAGGACTCTGTAATACAGTTTCTTTTCAAAATATTTGTTCGGTATGGCCTCCCAAGGGACATAATCACAGATGGAGGACCACAGTTTGTAGGTAATAAATTAACTGAAACACTACAAAACTATCACATTCAGCACAAGATTACAACCCCATACCATCCACAGGCCAATGGCCAAGTTGAGAGCACGAACAAAGTCATTGAATCTATATTAACAAAAACCGTTGCCTCACATAGACGTGATTGGGCCTACAGATTGCCAGAAGCATTGTGGGAATATCGAACAACGTGGAGACCCACTACGGGATATTCACCATATCAATTGGTATTTGGAAAAGAACCCATCTTTCCAATAGAATTTGAAATTCAGACATTGAGAACAGCTCAGAAGGTGGGTCTAGATCTAAATGAAGCATAGACCAAAAGACTGCAGCAAATTAATGAGTTAGATGAAATTAGGCTCTCTGCTCTTCAGCACACAGCGTTAATTCAACAACAGAGAGAAAAGTGGCATGATGCCCTGATTAAAAAAAAGATCTTCCACGAAGGAGACTGGGCACTCCTATATGATTCTAGGTTTTAGGATTTTCCAGGGAAACTCCAGACACGATGGCTTGGACCCTATGAAATACAAAAAGTGCATAATAATGGCACTATTAGATTATCTACCATTGATGGATCTGGGCATTCCTTTAAGGTAAACGTTCATTGAGTACGATTGTATCATAAACTGCTTACCCGGGAATCCTTTTACCACCAGTTACGAGAAGATTCTACCATGGAAATTCTTGCTGAAGGGGATAACTCCTCCTCGGAACCAGTTCATTAAATCAGTTCTTTTTTTAAATTTTTGTACATAAAGATTGTTTATTCATTTGGATGATTTTTTTTAGAAAATTCATTTTTTTTCAAATTTCTGGTTATTTCAGTTTTCACTGTCTATTTTATACAATTTTCTTTTTTCAAAAGTTTTGTTCATTTTGCTTGTTTTGAGTTTTGTCGTTCCTTTCCAAAGGAACATCACTTCTGCTGTTCCTTTCGAAAGGAACAACAGCTCCGCAGATTTTTGCTGTTCCTTTTAAAAGGAACATTAGTTCCGCAGATTTTTGCTATTCCTTTTAAAAGGAACAACAGTTTCACACTTTTTTCTATTCCTTTTGAAAGGAACAACACTTTCGCAGATTGTTTCTGCTGTTCTTTTTAAAGGAACAATGCCTTTTTAGTGAATTATTTTTTGTTTTAGATTAGCATTTTGAGAATTTCTGATGACTCTTCTAAAGGAAAACATATTATTCATATACAATCATACAAATTAAAGCTTACTGTAATCAGCAAATCAAAATAAATCGTCATTTTTAAGAAATTTTTTTAGTAATGATAAGAAAACAGGAAAAAGGGACTTAGCTAATAACATAATCTTGCTGTTTTATTACCATTGAATTAATCTGATCGATTATCCTTATCATGATTGGTTCTTTCCCATATGATATAATTTTCTTTGATTTTATTTATGGAGTAGGAATAAGGGCATATTCTTTTCTATTGAGATGTTTAGACTTCTTACACCATCCCTACTCTTAAGGAGTGCTAAGCCATCCTTTATGAATATCTAGGAAAGTGCTATATGAAAAAGAAAAAATATTTATATGTTCCATTAATAATTTTATGATTTGGCAGATGGAGGATAGGGGGTCTCATTAAGAGCCAGCCTACCATGATCATAAGGAAGTCAGTGAAGTGGCATTCCCATCATGGCCACCAAACCAGGGATATGATCCAATGGACAATTGAAAAAATAAAGGAAGTCCTTGGAATAGGAGGTCTCATCATGAGCCGGCCTGCCCACTTTTCACTTCTTCCCGGTGAATGGCATTGTGATTTATCTGGTCACCAAGCCAGCACAATGGCCTCCATTATGACATTTAACAAGAACTTCCTCAGTATGAATAAAGGAAAATGGTTCCAAGGGTGAGAAAGCAACTCTGTCAAGGTTATGGACACCTGTGGGCAACAGAGCTCTGTTGATGGTATTGGAGTCACATTTCTACACATCAATAGTCATATTTAACCCTTTTTCCTATATCTCTATTTAGGATCAAATGAAAGTATGAATCTTTAACCTTCCATTTCGAACCTATTATACATGAATATCATTACGAATCGATCATATTAGTTTGAAGTGGTAATAAATACATCTGTATGTATGTTTATCTTAAGTTGTCCCTTCTCCTCATATTTGAATCATTACAAAACAATTTTATATCTATTATCAATTTATCACACGCATTGATTTCAGTAATTGCTATAATTTGATTGAATGTATAATAATTATGCCTACTTTTTTCCTACTATACTACTGCTATGCCACGCTGCCTCTCTCAATTCACGTTCAAGGGTGACCTATCATCAAGTAGGGGGGGCGCGGATGTTTGCATGCAGAGCAAATCCCAATATTTCTTTACCTGTATGTGAATTAAATCCCCGCATTTTAGGAGATAACAACATTATTCCAATTTAACATGCTGTGCTATTCCATTGTGATCACTGTGTGTTTGAAAAAAACTAACAGGGTGTAGAGACAATGGGAGGGCGACCAATTCGCAGTGAACCACAGGTGCTGGTCATTTCTGATGCTACACGAGAGATTTTGGAAAGAACAGGATGGACTACATATTTCATGAGGATGCAACAACCTCACGAAGCAGTGGCCACAAAATTTTTACAGAACTTGCAAGAAGGATTCTCCATGGTTAGAGGAAGACAGATAATTGTATCTGATGAAATATTTGTAGAAGTATCGGGCATACTAGCGCAAGGAACTATATGGACGCAGAAGAAGCTTAGGCTTCGAGAAGCCGTGAAGATCTTTCAGGATGATGGACATACATTGGTTATCAAAGGAAAATGAGTTCAGCCAGCATCATTGGGAGAACCATGGATGGAATTGGCCAAGATTGTGCAGGCCTACACAACATGCGACAGACGAAAAGATGTGGTAAGACCTTGCCACCCTAAGCTACTGGCTATATTAAAAAAGAAATGCACTATCAATTTTCCTGCATTTTAAAATTCCCTGTTGTATGGTATTTCCCGTAACATAAGAAAATCCCAGCACGCAGATATGGTGGTTAGCCACCATTGCTTAATTCTATTAATAGTAAGTCGTAGCCTCGTCCAGCAACAGACTAGCTGGGAAGAGTTGATATTCTCCATTGATGGAGGGTTGGCCCTACTTGCCCCAAAACGGAAGAGAATGGATGGCTCAATAGCTGAGCCATCAACTCACAGACAGTCCCTCCGTTCAAAACGAAGTAGGGGGATGATGGAAGGACTTTCAGGCAGTAGTAGCCAGCCCCTGGAATTGCACAACTTAGAGGATGAACAACCTCCAAAATTGGAGGGAGAAAGCCCTCGTACTGATGAAGAAGAGGAAATGGAAGGAGAAATTCGCTACTCGGACGAAGAAGAAATAAGCCACCACAGCAGTGGTGAAAAAAAATCGAGTGCAGAGGAAGGAAATACTGAGGAAGAAGAAATTGAAGGAGAAATTCAATATTCGGATGAGGAAGAAGGAAGCTATCATACCTGTGAGGAGAACAAAGACAATCATAATAGCGATAAAGAAGGAATAGAGCCTCTCGAGAATGCTACTGTAAGCCCTTTACAGGAAGGCCATTTGGCCCAAATTTTGGCCAATATGAGTAACTATGTGGAGTCTCATATCCCTTTGGATCTTAATATTGAGTTATAGGAGCACTCTGCAGTCAAAAAAAATACAGCTAAAGAAATGCTGGATGAAATAGAAAACCCTAGCGAAGCTAGGGTTGCTTCCCCTGAAAGGAATGAACAAGAAAATGAGAACACTGAAGTAATATCCCAACTTGGAAGCCCTTAGGAGATTGCAGAGTTAACCGAGGATATGATTCCTAAAGAATTTAGCCAAGGGCATATGAATGTGGAAGAGGAACCCCAAGCAGAAGACCAAGAAGAGAACTTAACTGAAGGCACTGCTGATATGGACCAACACCCTATTGAGCAAAAGGGTTCAGATAAAGGAACAACTGTCCCATTAAAAAAGAGGAGGAAAGTAACTGAGATTGAAAAGCTTTGCAGGGAGCGAATGAAGCTTCATAAACTTGTAGAACAACTCAGGAAAACCATTAGGGTTTTGAGAATGAAACAAATGCCTAAGTGAGCCCCTAAGAGAAGAAGCATAGCTACTAAGCGAGCTTCGAAAAAGAGAAGAGCGGCCGCTAAGAGGAACCCCCAAGTTGGAGAAGCCATGCCTGAACCCAATTATGGAGATACGGAACAACAAACATCTGTTCCAACACAAGCTATTCCAGAGGGACCTGTTTCAAGTGAAAACATGCAATCTAGTAGTCAACATACTTTTAGTGACTCGACACTAGCCAGAATCCAAGAGGAGTTGGCAAAGGCCCGAATAGAAAGACAAAGGTTGGAAGAAGATACTGTCCCAAGGAAGAGATATCAGGAACTGCAGTAAAATATGAAGAGTATTCATGAATTAGAAGCAGAAGCTCACGAAAAATGTCGAAGAGCAGAGGAAAAGACTGACAAGGTAATGAACCAATTAAAACTAGCCTACAATCGAATGAACACTCTCTGCTCCCTATACACTGATGTCTTAGCCTGTAGATGCCCCGCCAAAAACTATGCTTTATTTTTACTAGAAAGATATTTACAGCTAAAGATCAAGGCAGTTAAAGCAGGGAAATCCATAGAGCTAAAAACTATAGATGACTTTGTATCATGCTGCAAACTTTATGGGATCAAAGTACAACGCCTTTTGTGTGAATTTTATTTACAGAATCTAATACTTGAAAATGATTGTGAATCAAACCCTAGCCCTTTTGTGGGAGATGTTCAATTTCAGGCATTCATTTCCTTTGCTGTAAATCAATTAAAATGTCTTAAAGACTATAATGATTTCCAAAGGCAAGAGAGTGAATTAGATTTATGGGTTAGGAGTGAACCTCAGAACCCATCCCAATTTTGGGCTAGGCACAGAAGTTTGATGACAAAGGAAGGCGCTATCCAAGTATTGGGGCCTGTCCACAAATCGATTATCTTGAATGGAACAGATTATTTCTCATCCATTAGAAACCAAGCTTATATAGCAGCTAAGGTCCAGTGGAGAATTTCCAATCAGAACGTGCAAAACAGAGAACCACTTAATTATAGAAACTTTGGACTAGCTGCAGACCGCTTGATTTCCTATAATCATCTCGTTTTAAAAGAAGGACCATTCTGGTTAGGATGTAGGTTCTACAACCCTATTGCATGGTTTCCTACTTCAGACTAAAAAACTGTTTACGAACTCCCCGAAGGACAGACAGAACATGTTTTTGAGGAATTAGCTGCACTACATGGTTTTAGACCTGTCGATGACAAGCCTTATCCAGCTTATTCTTTGACTGCTCTCCATCTGAACTATATTTTTCATGAGGACATGAAAAATATTAAGCAGGGGGGTATGTTGGGCAGTGAAAAAGGTATGAAATTATTGTATATTTTCTCATTCTTTTACTATGGACATACTTCTTTTTGCCTTGAGAAGGTAATTTATTATAAGAATTATGATGGGATTGGAAAGATTTATGTTCATTGTAAAAAGGTGACTAAAGGATGATTTTTGTTGATAAAACAGGGATTAGACAAAGTGAAAAACTGTACCAAAGGTGAGGTTGAGATCAATGTAACTGTTGCTCCATCAGCGTTGAACCATATCCAGCCAAAGGCAAGGAGATCTGAATGAATTGCCAAGAAAAGGCAGGGGACAACTCGGCCTTGGTCAAAGCAGACAAGTTGATAACTAAACAAAGGGGAGTGAATCCCTTAGGATCCTTTGATCCTGAGGGATTTCTGTTCAAACTCATCTTATTCCTCATCTTGTCCGTCAGGATTTGATATATAAAGCAATGTCCCTTAGTGATCAAGAGTTAGTTGGTCGGAAAAAGTTCCTATATTCAGACATTTCCTCTGCAATACTATGTTTATTAACTCTCGGCTTTTAGAGAACAACCTCTGTAATAATTTATGTTTAATTAATATCAAGCACGCGTTTCGTTTCATTTCTTAAGATCTGTAGTAGCCCAGTAGTATTTCACTAGCACTAAGGGCCCAACTCTAGTGGAATTACTTTGTTGTTTGTATTCTTAATCTTTGCTTACTGTTGTGTGAAGTTGTGTTTACAGTTTATTTCGATTGCAGAGTTGATTGACTGTTGATTCATTAACGAATTGCATTGCTATTTTACTCTTTGCAAGAAAGACATCTGCTGTCCATTTATTTTTCTATCATTGTGAAGCTTTATTGTTTTGTATTCGACTCTAACTTATTATTCTCTCAGTTTACGATTCTTTGTGATCGATTGATCTGTATTATTGGCCGGCGATAGATTGAAGTTAGCTAAGTTTTTAATTGTTGTTCAAATTATATTGTTGTTCCATTTCTAGTCATTGCTTATTTCTGATTCATAGCTTTACTTTAGCAGATAATTTGGTTACAGTTGTTGTGTATGCGTAGGAGTTACAAGATTGCTATTCCTTTGTAGCCTTTGCAGTTCCTTTTAGTTATCTTTATCAGCAAGTAGTTCAAGTTTGATTTCATTTTGATTGTTTTAAGATCACCAACTGTAGAGGACAGAGGTTATTGCTTCCAAGTCCCCAGATTGGTTATCTTGCATCGATTTCTAAGGGAAAGAGTTATTGCTACTGCATCCCTAATCGATGTTTTGCAGTTTGATTTAATTAAAGTTTCAGAGCATTTCCACTTGTAATTAGGTTCCTTTACAAGCATTTGTTTATTCTTGTATTCAGAATTCTGTACTACATCTTCACAAAATTACTCTTAGATAATTGCAGCCTCAGACAGAGTACACTCTTGAAATAAAAAGTCGCTCCCAGATTGATGATTAATGTAAGCTAATTAGGTGTTTGAAAGATACCTTTTTATGGCACGACAGTTGATTTTGTCTTATCTTTTGGTATTTTCAAATCTGCCAAAACATAGGAACCCCAACATGTTTATGGTATATTCTTCTATAATTACATACTAAGTTAATGAACTAATTTGTTGCTTATCTATGGTTGTTATTGAATGAGTGTTGTTATGTTTTAAAGATTGTTGTTTTTTATGTGGAATAATTTGCAGGTAATCAAAAATCCTTTTTCTTCCTTCCCAGGTCCCCTTTTAGGATAGTACTATTAATTTTCTAACTGGAGGCTCATTTTCCTTACCAGCCATGGAGGTCTCCCTTGTAGACCTTACATTGGGTGCCTCCCAAAGCTTACATACTTGCTACCTTGAAGAGGTGTTGCGTGCTCTTGTGTGTAATCATAGCCGAGGCATATCTTTGAAACCTTCCTAATAGTGGCTGGACTGTATGATTGGATGGGACTCCTACACTAAACAGTGTGAGGTCTAATTGGGACTTCACATCAGGGAGATCCCCTTATAATTTGGACAGCATCCAACACTGTCAACACGTCATTTGATTAGTCATTTCCCAGGTGGCTTCTTTTGGTCCAAAGTGTGTCCATTGCACCTTGACATACTCTATTACTTGATTCTAAAGTGTGATCTACCTTCGGTCCAAGATGTGCAATGGTTTTGGTTGGAAATCTCCCTCAAGTCCCACCTGTATCACATACCAATCAACAATATGATTATTGTCATGTACACACTTCTTAAGTAAGGAGATATGAAAAAAATCATGTGATTTCACTATAGGTTAAGCCTGATTTAGAAGCCACTAGCCCCACTTTTTCCAAAATATGAAAAGATATGAAAAATATGGGTTCCAACTTAGCACAAGATCCCAGTTTCAGTGAGTTATCTTTTTATTTTTATTTTTTATTTATTTATTTTTATTTTTATTTATTATTATTCTTTTATTTATTTATTTGTTTTTGTTTTTATTTTTATTTATTTTATTTATTATTATTTTATTTAGTTTTTTTTTTGATGTGGAGATACACATGCTCTCCCACTTGAAATTCCTTATGCATTCTTTGTTGATCTGCATAACTATTTTTCCTATCCTAGAATACCTTAAAATTTTTCTTGAAATCTTAACACTTCATATTCCATCTCCTTTAACATATGAGGTACAACAACCACTTTGCTTACTAGTTTATACCAACTAATGTGAATGTTACATTCTTTGTTGTATAAAGCCTCAAATAGACTCATCTTTAGTGACTCTTGGTACATGTTATTGTAGGAAAGTTCAACTAGTTGTAGGAATTCCTTCCACCTCTTTGGTTGATGCATAACTCACATCCTCATCATGTCTTCTAAAATTATGTTCACCCTCTCAATTTGTCTATCAGTATGAGGGTGATACACAATACCAAAATCTAGTTGGGTTCCAAAACTAACAAAAAATTCTTTCCGAACATTGGAAGTAAACTTGGAACCATGATCCAAAATTATCTTCTTGGGTATGTCATGCAATCTACATATTTCCTTCATCAAAATATGAGCTATGTCACTTGTCTTGTGGGTGGACTAGCAGCTACTAAATGAGATTAATTACTCAAAATATCTACTAAAATCATAATGGAATCATGTTGTTTGGATTTCCCTGGAAATATTGTGATTGAGTCCATATATATGACTCCCCACTTCCACTCACAAATGGGGATTGGTTGTAGCAATCTCGTTGGGTGTATGCATTCCACTTTGTCTTGTTGACTTTCTAGGAACTTGGAAATATATTCAACAACTTCCTTTTTCATACCCGACCAATAATATATTTTCTTCATGGATGTTATAATTTTTTGATAACCAAGATGACCTAAGTAAGGTATTTTGTGAAACTCATACAAGATGAGCTTCTTCAAGTCTCCTAGAAAAGGTATATACCACCTGTCCTTGAATTTCAACATTAAATTTTCTATGAGCGTTTAATTCTTACTCAATGACCCTTCTAGCTGTTTCTGCAAGTGATCTTTCACATGTTGATAGTTTTATCTTATATCAATGCTTCCTTGATATTTTTTTTATATATATATTAAATTCACAAGTGCTCATGGCTTCCAAGTGTGTCACTTGTAGTCTTGTGCTAAGTGTGTATTTTACTTTGTTTCCCTTGCTTTTAATGTCCTTTATCTCAAATTCAAACTCACTGATAAAATCCAACCATCGGGATTTTATATAATTTGACTTGGGTTGTGCAATTAAGTATCTCAACCCTCCATGGTATAACATCAACACAAAATTCCTCCCAAGCAAGTAGTGCCTCCACATTTTCAATGCATGAACTATCACTCAAGCTCCAAATCATGAATGACATAGTTATTCTCATGCTCATTTAATTTTCTTGACTCATAATAGGCCACATGTACTTCCTGCATCAAGACTCCACCTATTCCTTCCTTACATGCATCTATGTAGACTAAGAAGTCATTTTATAGATATTTTATCCCCAAAATAGGTGCACATGTGAGAAATTTCTTAAGCCACTTAAAACTAGTTGTGTGCTTTGATTTCCATTGTAATTTGACTCCTTTCCTCTGTAGAGTTGTGATTGGATGCCTAATATTTGATAAATATCAAATATTTCGCTTATAATATACATCCAATCCCATGAAATATCTAACTTCGGTGACATTTCCAGGATTGGGCCACTCCATGATGACCTTAATTTTCATAGGTTCTACCACCATCCTTCCCTTGAGATGAAATGTCCTAAGTACTGAACTTGTGATAAGAAGAAATCACATTTTTTGAGCTTGGCATAGAGTTTATGCTCTCTCAGCAACTACAACATTTCTTACAAATTTTCTTCATGTTCTTCTATGGTTTTCTAGTAGACCAAGATGCCATCCACGAAGAATAATATAAAATTCTCCAAATATGGCTTGATGGCATTGTTCACCAAACCCATATATGAAACTAGGGAATTGGTAAGCCTAAATGGCACCACCAAAAACTCGTAGTGTACATATCTTGTCCTCAAAGTTGTTTTTTGGATGCCTTCATCCTTAATTTGGACTTGATGATAACCATGTATTAGGTCTATTTTTTAGAACATCGCAACCCCTCTCTACTCATCAAACAAGTCATCAACTCTAAGAAGCGGGTATTTTTTATTCATTGTTTCTTTATTCAATTGTTGATAATTAATGCACAGTTTCATCATGCACCATCCTTTTTCTTTACAAATAGAATTGGGGCTCCCCATGGTGACACAATAGGTCTGATATACCCCTTGTCTAAAATTTCCTTCAGTTGTAATTTTATCTCCACTACCTCCAGTGTGCTCATATGATATGGCGCTTTTGATTCTAAGGTTGATCCAAGAGGCAACTCAATAGAGAAATAAATTCCTCACCAGGGTGGAAATATTGGTATTTCCTTTGGAAACAAATCATTGAACTACTTTAGAACTGGGTGATCTTCCATTCTAGCCTCATTTCCCTCTTGCTCGTTGGTCACTGAGACCATGTATAGGGAACACCATTTTTAATTTCACCTCTTTACTTATAGTGTTGATATCCTTCGAACAAAATCAGGCTTCCTTATTCCCTTAAGCACCATTTCCTCACCTTCATCACTGATGCATTCCAACAATTTGTTGTAGTAGTCAATTTTAGTTTTATGGGCCACTATCCAATCCATTATAGAAATAGCTCGAAATTTGTAGTTGCTAATGAATTCAAAATGAAAACAATAGACACAAATTTCTTCTACTCAATCTGCAGAAAAGGAAACATAAAATAGAAACAAATGAAATCATTCAAACACAATGAACCCAATATTTTTCTCGGGGAACCCTAGTGGGAAAAACCCATAATCTATTTTGTATTATATCAGATGAGAAAATGATAAGTTATGATGACAACTTCAATCCTTGAAGCTCAACATGCACTTCAATACCGATCTCCTGCTTTGACAAACACTTAGCCAAAATAGGTCTCCAACTTCCTCCTATTTCCTTGCACTATTCCTAAGGAAATTAGCTCATAAAAGATAGGAAAATCACTTGTTTCCCTACACAAATCCAAGACAAATTTCTCATTTCTCCAATGAAAAACCTATACACTCAATAGTATACAATTTATAATTACAACGTGCCTTTTCCTACAACTCAACTAGGCAATTCAAATTACAGGTGTTGGGCCTCAAAATAGTCCCTATTTTCACTCCATTATTCATCAATATCTTCACATTTTACCTTCATGTCACCTCCATTCCACCTCCATATCATTACATTCACTTCATTATTGGGTCATAACTATGTTTTTCCAAAGTTTATTAATTCTTAACATTTTAAAGTGAATTTATGGCTAAAACTTAGAAAATAATATGCTTATACTTATGCCTAACAATTAGCATGAGTTTGGTGACATGTGTAGGCTCAAAGGAAGCTTCCAAGACACATTTATGTGGCCTTGGATGATCAAATTCGAAGTTAAGAAGATAAACCTCATGGAAAAGATCATGGAGGAAATCATGGAGGATAGGGTTATGTGTCTAGATGGTTAGAGATATTAGTGGATGATCATTATGAGTTTGTTACTCCTCTCATTGTATAAATAGGAGTACCTCCTCCATTCCAAGGGGAGGAATCTTAGAGCATTGTATCCAATTGATGATGGAATAGAATAAAGCTTCATTTTTCATATATTTCCATTATGTAGTTTTAGATGTAAATTGTGTTAATGAATTTATGGAATTTATGTAGTTTTAGATTTAAGTTTCCTTAATGTAGTATATGGAATAATTTGTCTTGTTCTTAAGAGAATTGAGCTCACTCTAAAAGAATGAGAGAAACATTTTATTTCATATTAGATTTTGTTTCATTTCATTGCTTAGATGTTTAAGGATTTGTGTGTGATTGATGAATGAGTTTTAAATTAGAATCTTATCAAAATGTGAGATGATATCCAAGGGTCTAAGTTAGGCTCTCTCTCTATTTGATTTGCATGATAATTGAAATTCATTCTTTTGCTTTTATGTTTCAAGTCATTTCATTTCTTATGCTTATGAATGAATCTTAGTTTAGTTTGGATTAGTACATGAGAGGACAATCAAAAGACTAAGTTAGTCTTTCTCTCTCTTTGAATCTGAACAACAATTAAAGTTCATTCTCTTGTTGAATTAAAATTGGTTTCTTTTGTTTGTGTGCAAGTAGTTTCTTGTTGAGATTTTTTATATTAAGATGAATGAATTATAATGGAATACTTTACATGTCTCTTAAGTTAAGAGCTTCTTTCATTAATAATTTATCCATCTTAAGTTCTTGGTTTTAATCTCTGATTCATTAAGTGGTAATTGAGGTGAAAGTGGATTTCTTGAGTCGAGAACCATTTCAATATTATTCCTCTTTTTAAACTAATTGAGTTAGAGTTATAGAATATATTACTTTCAGCTTTTGAATAGCCTTGTCTTTATTTCAAGTTTCTGGTTTTATGAATGATTTCTCTATGATACTGTAGGGAAGGACAACCGGGACCTCCTAAGTTAGGAGCCTGCTTATCTGAGAACTTCCCTTGCATATTATATTGAATCATAAACAATTTAGTTAGACATAGAGTTAGTTGCCTACTCCTGCATATATATTGCTGGCACCATCACAAGCTCACGAGTTTCCCTGGTCGATAATTTAATGCAGCAATTTGTTCAAATAAATTGCCCAACAACAGGCATGCCTAGAGATATTTTTAGTAAAATCATTAGTAAACTAAGAGATCAGTGAGTTAACAATAGTTACAACTACTCAACTGAACTCCTATTGACTCTATTCATGAATAGAGCTCAAATAATTGAGTTTCATGAATTATAACACCACTAGATTGCTATATTTTAGCAATAAACTCATGTAAAACTATACTTCTAGCCCTCAAAATCGAATTGACTGATTTAACCAAGTGACTTGACCATGTCACTCCTGATAACTACAACTCAAGTCATCCTCCTGACGTAGAAATTCAAATTTCTCCATTTAAATAAGGCATAAGTCAAATGAAGTCTTTTCTTGCTACAATTTAACACTCCGTCTTAGAAAGAATAGGGTTCTGAACCACCCCAATCCTACTCCTATGGAAATCAAACTTGCCTCTTGACAAAGCCTTTGAATTTTTTTTTGCATTTTGCTCCTCTGTGGGAATGTACTGCAACATGATGATCCTCCTTTTCACACAATCTATATGCTTGGACCTATCATGAAAAACTGGATTTTCATGGAGTTTATTACAACTATGATTATCACAATGGATCAATGTAGGCTCCATCCCCTAAGTGAAGATACTGACCAAGATATTCCGCATCTAAATAGCCTCACATGCTACTTGACTAACATCGATATACTCAGCCTCTACTGAGCTGAGTGTTACAGATATGTGTTTCCTGCTATAACATGAAACTGCTATTGACCCAAGAATGAAGATAGCTCCTGATGTGATCTTCCTGTATGATGGAATACCTACCCAATATACATCTGTGAAGCCTTGGATATTCACTCCATCATTATTTCTTTACCATAAACCAAAAAATATTTTTCCTCTGAGGTATCTCAAGACATGTTTTGCTACTTTCTAGTGAAGCTTGGTATGCTCCACCATAAATTGACTAAGTTGATTAACAAAAACACAAATTTTGGGCCTTGTGTTAACCAAGTACATCAAGGACCATACCAACTATTTGTAGATAGTTTCATCTATTTCCTCTCCTATAGAAGCATCCTCTTTCCTCTATTTAGTAGCTAGAGGAGTGTCTATGGGCTTGCAATCCTGCATATGGAATCTCTGAAGGATTTTAGAGGTGAACTTCTCCTGACCAACAAATAGCTCTCCATATCCCTACCACACCTCAAAGCAAAGGAAGTAGAGCATCAAGACCATGTCCTTCATCTTGAATTCTCTTGCAAGGTCCTCCTTACAAGACTTGATCAACCTCTCTTCTCTTGTTAGTATCAAATTATCTACATACAAGACTAAGATGAGTATACATTCATCTACCATATTGTAGTAGATATTAACATTTGCTTAACTTTTAGTGAAGCCCAATCCACTAAGATAAGAATCTATGCTAGTGTACCAAGCATGAGGTGCCTGCTTGAGACCATTGAGGTCTCTCATGAGTCTACACACTTGTGTCTCCCTGTCAAAAGTATCAAACCCATCAAGCTACTCAATGTAGATCTCTTCCTCAACCAATCCATTGAGGAAGGAAGTATTGACATCCATTTGGTAGGTATTCCACCCCATCTATGCTTCTAATGCAAGTATGGTATTGATAGATGTGTATCTTTCCACAAGGGAAATGTCTCCTCATAATCAATCCCCTCCACCTATGAGAAGATTTTGGCCACAAATCTATCTTTGTACTTCTCAACATTGACATTAGCTGCATGTTTCACCTTATACAACTACCTGAAACCAATAATTGGTCTATCCTTAGGTGTAGGTACAAACTCTGAAGAGTCATTCTTGATGATGGAGTCACACTCCTCCACCATGGCATCTACCCACACATGCTAGGAAAATATGTCTTCAAAAGAAGATGCGTCAGAATATATCAATTATGACATGAGTGCCATATGCCCAGTATATCTATCTGGTGATATCCTCTGTCTGCATAAGGAGCTAGAAGCTCCAACATGCTCTTGAGCATCCTGCAAAAATCTACCTCCCTCCTTGGTTCTCTTCCTGCCTTCCTTGGGAGGATTTGTATGAGTGGTTTCCTCCACTAGACCTTATATCTGATCCTCCACATGTGGCTACTCCACAACATCTTATGCATTTTATTGAGGCTTCTCCTTTAGAGCTAGAATCTCCTCCTTTAGTGGTATGCTCATATCTCCATCTAGAGATCTCCTCGTGGATTTCTCCCTCCTGCTAACAATCATCCTATGTGGGGGAATGTACACCTAGTAAATCCGAGGTGTCTCTATGTTTCCTACAAATATCCCCCTCTCTGAAATAGGCTCCAACCTTTTCATGCTATCTTTGGAGACACGAAAATATACCATGGATCCAAAAATGCATAAGTGGGAGACATTTGGATTCCTCCTAGATAAATTCTCTTCAAGTGTGACCATTCCAAGAATTTTATGAGGGATCTTGTTCTAAAAATAAAAATATGTTTTGCATGCTTTTTCCCACAAGTATCATGGCAATCCCTAATCATGACACATTTCTCTAGCAGGTCCTATAATGCGTCTATTTTTCCTCTCTGCAACCCCATTTTATTTTGGGTTGTGGGGTGTAGTCAATTCCCTTCTAATAACCTCATTGGCACATAATTATTTAAAGGCATTAGATACATACTCTCCTCCATTATCACTTCTTAGGGATTTAAATTTATTTCCAATATCATTTTCAACTAAGGATTTAAATTCAACAAAATTTGAATAAACCTAATATTTATTCTTCATGAAATAGATCCAATGTATATGGGAAAAATCATCTACAAATATCACATAATACATGTTCTTTGCAAACTGACACTATAGATAATGGTCCACACACTTCTAAGTGAAATCAATCCAAGATGGATTCAGCTTTTCTATCTTGGCCCTGGAAGGAGGATTTGATATATTTTGTAAGAGTGCATCCCTTGAAAACATCATGTTGATCAAGGGTGAATTTTGAAATTCCAACGGTGACTTGTTGCATTATTTTCAAGGTTCCATGATATAGGTGTCCCATGCACCTATGCTAGAGCTCTCCAACATCTCGGCCTTGAACATGTTCTGATTTGTTTCTCAATGCAACACATGCATCCATATCTAGCTTGTAGATGTTTTTAACCCAAACACTAATTTTTTTTACTTGCCCAGTAGAAACATGCTTCAGATAAGCTTTCCCCTTAATGAACACCACATTATATCCTCAATATTCAAGTTCAACTACAAAAATTAATTTTTTCTTCAGAATAGGCACATACATTACATTTTGTAGGTGAATATGGAAGCCTAACTCCCTCTTATAGGTGACAATTCCAATCCCTTTGGTACTACACTTCCCATCATCTCCAAGATCTATGAGTAATTGTAGGTCCTTCTCCTCTAGACTGTTGAATAACTCTTTACTTCCTTTCATGTGAAATGAAGCACTAGAATCGAAGTAACATACACTGCCTCATATAGTACTTTCCATGCATGCAATAAGGGTGAAATCCAACTCGAATTGTGATGTGAGAGAATATCCTCATGTTGCTCCTGCATGCTTCTTACTGGATTTCTTTTGTGGAAATTTGGTTGCATAGTTCCATATTCATGGTAGTGAAAACATTTTACTTTACTGATGTCTTTCTTCTTTCCATGTTTTTTGCTAGATTTTTCCTTGTCTTGGTCCTTCTTTCCTTTTCCTTCCTCATCAGTTATGGATGTGAAACCATCTCTAGTGTTTCTTCTTATCTCCTATTGAACCAAGTCGGACCAAAGTCTCTTCCAATCTTGGAGATTGTCTCTTCCATTAACTGAATCCTTATGGTTGTGCCAGGACTTCGAAAGTACGAGTAATAAAATCACAAGTTCAGACCATGGCACATTTTAAACTAGTCCTCCAAGTTCATCTATGAACTTGGTGTATCTGGTTAGGTATTGAACAACAATTTCATTTTTTCCCATTTGAATATTCCCTAGCTTATCTCTCAATTCCAATTTCCTGGCATCACTGCTACTTTGGAATAGATCTATGAAAGTTTTACACATTGCAAAATATATCTTCTTGCCATGTAAATTCGAAACCACATGATCTCTGACAACCTCTAAAATAATCCTCCTGGCTTTTTTTGTGTCTTTCTTCCACTGAGAAAGTTGTTTTGTATCAGGATCTGGTGGTTTTGGAATATTTGTCTTTGTGTACTCGAATACTCCATTGTCATCTAGGAAAAATTCCATCCTATCTTTTTAAGCACAAAAAATTGAGGTTCCCTCCAATGCATACTCAAGCCTTAATCAAGTCCAAGAACTAATTTTTTTAATGGGTTATCCCAGCTAATGTGAGTGTTACATTATTTTATTGTATAAAGCCTTGAGAGGACTCATATTTAGTGACTCTTGGTACCTATTATTGTAGAAAAATTAAACTAGTGGTGGGAAATCTTGCCACCACTTTGGCTAATGAATAATATAAATCCTGAGAGTGTCTTAAAAAATTATGTTCACTCTCTCACTTTTTCCAGTAGTATGAGGGTGATACACAATATGAAAAGCTAGTTGGGTTCCAAAACCAGCAAAAAATTCTTTCCAAAAATTGGAAGTAAACTTGGCACCATGACAAAAAAATTTCTTCTTAGGTATGTCATGCAATCTAAATATTTCCTTCATGAAAATATGAGCTATGTAAATTTCCTTGTGGGCGGACTGACAACTATGAAATGAGATTCCTTACTCAACTTATCCACTACCACCATAATGGAATCATGTTGCTTGGATGTCCCCAGAAATCCTGTGATGAAGTCCATAGATATGAATCCTCACTTCCACTCAGGAATGAGGATTGGTTGTATAAATTCCATGACTTTATGCATTCCACTTTGACTTTTTGACATTCCAGGGACTTGGAAATATATTCAACAACTTCCTTTTTCATACCCTACATATAATATATTTTATTTATGGATGTTATCATTTTTTGATAACCAATATGACCTAAATAAGGTATTTTGTGAAAATCGTACAAGATGGGCTTCTTCAAGTGTCCCAGAAAAGGTGTATACCACTTGTCCTTAAATTTCAACATTCCATTTTCTATGGCCATGTAATTCTTACTCAATTTCCCTTCTAGCTCTTTGTGTAAGTGATCTTTAACATGTTGATATTGTTTATAGTACATAAATTCTTCCTTGACCATTTTTTATATTAAATTCACAAGTACTCATGGCTACCAGGTGTCCCACTTGTAGGCTTCTACTAAGTGTGTATTCTACTTTGTTTCCCTTGCTTTTAACGTGATTTATATCAAATTTAAACTCACTAATCAAATCCAACCATCAGGATTTTCTAGCATTTGACTTGGGTTGTTTAAGCAAGCATCTCAACCGTCTAGGGTCTGACATCAACACAAACTTCCTCCCAAGCAAGTATCGCCTCCACATTTTCAATGCATGCACTATTGCTACAAGCTCCAAATCTTGAGTGACATAGTTCTTCTCATGCTCATTTAATTTTCTTGACTCATAACAAACCACATGTCCTTCTTGCCTTAGAACTCCACCTATTCCTTCCTTACATGCATTTATGCATACTAATAAGTCCTTTTCTGGATATGTTATCCCCAGAATAGGTGCACATGTGAGAAATTTCTTAAGCCACTTAAAACTAGTTCTGTGCTCTAATTTACATTGGAATTTGACTCCTTTTGTTGTGAAACTAGCTCCAAAAATATAAGAAAAGAGATATCAACACCTTAGAAATAAGCCACTTCAAGGGGGCAACCTCCAATACATTACATGAATGAAAAATTATTGGATGATACAATTGAAAAAACCTCCTTTCTATATATAGGAGTCCATGGGGCCATAATTTAATCCTAGTGGGACCACAATGTAATCCTAGCCGACCTAACAATAATAATGTAAGGGCACAATAATAACAATATGGGGGTTATAGGGGTACAACAATAACAATAAGGGGGTTACACTAACAACAATAAGGGACTATACTAGTAATATAGGGACCTAACATGCTCCTCTCCTTCAAAAAAGTGTTGTCCTCAACGCTTGAGTAGCTCCGGGTGCTTTTGTATAAAATTCTCATCCTCTCATGTAGAGTCTTCAATGGGTAAGTTCTTCCATTTGATGAGATACTCTGAAATTGATCGATTTTGTAGCTGTCGAGTTCTTGTTTCTGTGACTGCTTCAGGTTCCAATATGTTTTTTCCTTCCTCATCAAGATCTGGCAATATTGTTTGAACTGGAAGTTTGTCCCCTATAACCTTTTTTAAGCATGAAACATGGAAAACTGGATGCACTCGCGAAGCAGTAGGAAGCTCCAATTTGTATTCCATAGTACCAATCTTTTGCAACACCTTGTAAGGACCATAGTACTTTGGCGATAATTTATTATCCTTCTTAGCTTGCTTGAGGGACATTTTTTTGTATGGTTGTAGCCAGAAAAATACCCAGTCTCCCACATCAAACTTCTCTCACTGTGATGTTGATCTACCTGTTGTTTCATTTGATTTTGTGCCAAATTTAGGTTATCCTTTAAGAGTTGGATAACTTCTTGTTGATGCTCGATGTGATCCTTCATTGCTTGAACCCTAGAATTTTCCCTTAAAGAATATGTGATGGACGGTGGATGATATCCATAAAGTGCCATAAATGGGGTCATTTTTGCTGCAGTATGGAAGGAAGTGTTATACCACCATTCAATGAGAGGTAACCACTTGACCCATTGTGTTTGTTTATCAGATACAAAACAACGAAGATATCCTTCCAAACATTTATTTACTATCTCAGTTTGACCATCAGATTGAGGATGATAAGATGAGCTATGAGCTAATTGAGTACCAAACAAGAAAATAACTCCGTCCAAAAATTTCCAGTAAAAATGGGATCTCTGTCGCTCACAATAACCCTTGGGCTTCCATGTAGCTTTTGAATTCTGTCCATAAATGTAGTAGCAACTGTACTTGCTTTAAATGGATGAGATAATGCGCAAAAGTGTGCATACTTGGTAAGTCTATCAACTACCACCATGATGACACTCTTTCCTTCGGACTTAGGTAAACCTGTGATAAAATCCATTGAAATCTCCTCCCAACATTGACTTTGAATGGATAAAGGTTGTAGAAGTCCTGGGGTCTTAATTGTTTCCACTTTATTCTGCTGGCAAACCAAACATTCCGCCACAAACTTTTGAATATCAGATTTAAGGCCATCCCAAAAAAATTATTTCTTCACCTTGTGGTAAGTTTTTAAAAATCCTGAGTGTCCTCCTAAAGGAGAAGTGTGCAATTCCAAAAGAATATTTTGTTTTAGTTGGGAATTCTTACAAAAATATAAGTGATCTTTGTACCATAAGGAATCATTTTTCCAACTAAATGTATCAGATGTACTAGGATCTTGCTGCAACTTTTGAATGAGTGTCCACACTTCTTCGTACTTCTTCCATTCATCCCTTGCTTCGGTTATCCAATCTGGTTGGATAATAGAAATGGCACAAAGCAATGCTTCCACCTCTTCATTCTTTCTTGAGAGTGCATCTGCAACAACATTAAGCTTTCCTTTTTTGTAGATTATTTCAAAGTCATAACCCAACATCTTTATGACCCATTTTTGCTGCTCTTCTGAAGATAGTCTTTGTTCCAAAAAGTGTTTAAGACTATCATGATCAGTTTTTACCTTGAAGTGTCTTCCCATTAGGTAAGGTCTCCATTTCTTTAGTGCATGTAGTATTGCCAACATTTCCTTATCATAAATAGCCTTTTGTAAATACTTTCCTTTGATTGAACGACTTTCAAAAGCAATGGGTCTTCCTTCTTGCATTAAAACAACACCAATTCCATTTCCTGAGGCATCACATTCCACAATAAAGGTTTTTGTGAAGTCTGGCGTAGCTAAGACCAATGCTAGGCACATTGCCTCTTTAAGATGTTCAAAGGCCTTAGTTGCTTCAGAAGTCCATGAAAATGCATCTTTCTTCAATAATGTTGTTAGAGGTGTTGCTATTCTCCCATAATTCTTAACAAACTTGCGATAATACCCTGTTAACCCAAGAAATCCTCGCAACTACTTTATGGTTGTGGGGACTTTCCATTCCTTAATAGCTTTAATTTTGTTAGGGTCTACCTTAACACCCTCGTGAGATACAATATGACCCAGATATTCCACCTCTTGTACTCCAAAGAAACATTTGGATGTTTTTGCATATAATTGTTTCTCCTGCAATAGTTTGAGCACCCTATCAACATGTTGACCATGATCCTTCCAAGACTTGTTGTAGATTAGTATATCATCAAAAAATACTAGCACAAATTTTCTAAGGAAGGGTTTGAAAATGGAATTCATCAACCCTGAAATGTAGAAGGTGCATTGGTAAGGCCAAAAGGCATGACCAAAATTTCATAATGACCCCCATGAGTCTGAAATGTTGTTTTCGAAATATCTTCAGTCTTCATTCTAATTCGATGATATCTTGAACGAAGATCCAACTTGGTAAAACAAATTGCTCCATGTAATTCATCCAATAATTCATCAATCACAGGAATGGGAAATTTATCCTTAATAGTGAGCTTATTCAGCTCCCTATAATCTGGACACATGCGTCATGATCCATCTTTCTTTTGCACCAATACTACTGGAGCAGAAGAAGAACTTTGACTAGGTTGAATTATACCATCCTCTAACATTTTTGCGATCATACGTTCAATTTTGCTCTTTTGGACATAAGGATATCTACAAAGCCTGATGCTTGGAGGAACACTTCCTGGAATCAAATGAATAGCATAATCATGATCACAAAAAGGTGGGAGTCCTTTGGGAGTATCAAACACCTTGGAATGATTATCCAAGACTTTTTATATATGGAGAAACATGATTTTGTTCTTGGAACTTCTAGTGAGCATAATTGTGCCATTACGCCTCGTTGCTCTTTCTTTAGAATATTTTTCATGACATTAGAGCTTATTATATTTCTTGGATTCCATGAAATACCTCATAGTTCAACTTCCTTTCCTTTCGAAAAAAATTTCAGGAAAAGTTATTGAAAATTAAAAGCTACCACCCCCAAAGATTGTAACCATTATACTCCTAGTACAACATCATCACCTCCCAATGGAATGGAAAGAATTAGACTATTCAATACATATTCCCCCATGGTTAGCTTGATATTATGGCATTTTACATAGAAATTTATAGTTCCTCCATTTGCAACCATCACTTGACATTTTGGTGCTAGTTATAGGAAGAAATTCAATTCCATGGCTACCTTACAATGAATAAAATTATGGGTACTACCCGAATCAACCAACACTATTACCTTTTTCTTCTTGATATGTACTTCTATATTGAGAGTTTGAGGAGTGGTAATTCCTTCCAATGCATTACACGATATGGTCGGACTCAATTCTTCTTCTTCTAGGGTTTCTTCCTGGTGTATATCCTCCACTTTGTGTTTCTTCTTCATTTTCTTCCTCACAAACTATAAAATAATTTTCTCAACAGACTTATGACCTTTAGTGTATTTGCTATCACAACTCTAGTGCAAATCCATTTTTTCTTCTGTACCTTGTTGTGGTGTCAACCTTGTAGGTCAGGAACTCTAGGAGTAGCAACACTTCCATCTTTATATTGAAAGTGGTAGCTTCCTTGTTGCCATAATTTTACATTCAATTTTTCTTACCAACCTGAATGCCTTCTCCAATGAATCAGGTTCCCAAACACGAAATTCATGTTGGATGTTATCCTTTAAAGTCCCTATGAAGACATCAATCCTGTGTTCCTCTGGAATATCAGTTACCCTTATATTAAATTTTTGGAAGTCCTCAATGTGCTCCGCCACTAAACCCTTTTGTTTGAGATTTATCAATTGGCTAAAAAAGGTGTTTCTTTTTTTATATTCATAATGTGATATCATTTCCTCCATAAAAATTGACTAAGTGACAATTCTTTTACAGGAGAAAAGCCATCGATACCATACAAATGTATTTTGTTCTAAATGTAAAGTTGCAATGTGTACCTTTTGTGTGTTTTGCACATTATTAATATCAAAATATTGCTTCATCTATAGTATCCATGTTACGAGATCCTTGCCATAAAATTTCCTAATATCCATATTTGGAATATGGTGGTTCTTCTATCCAACATTAGAGTTTATGAAATCACGATTAACATTTGTTCTTTTCCTCATCATGAGTTTCTTCTACTATCTTTTCACCATTAGGAATCATTTCTTGTATCAACTTTGACAAACCTTCCTTCAAACCTTCCATTTTTTCTTCCATACCATCCTTCAAACCTTCCATCATAGCTTCCATACCTTTATTCAAACCATCCATCTTAGCTTTCATGCTTTTCTTCAAAACATCCATTTCATTTTTTGTTGCTCTTTGCGAGAGCGAAATTTGGTGCATTTGCTCTTGTAATTTTGTTATGTCATGTTGCATTTATTTATCTTCATGAGCCATAGCAGAGCCTTCTGAAGACTTAAAGGGTGTTGAATTATTTTTAGGGGGCATTTTAGAACCCAATACTAATATCTATTCTACAATATGCCCTTGGAATCAATTCAAATTGATTCTTCAAACAAAACTTATGCAATTCGGAAAACAATACACACCTTTTTCTTGCTTTTTAGGATAGAGATATTGAAATTGAATTATCTCTGTGATTACGGATATTCAATATATGAAATTTTTCCCTGAGGTAGCCCTCTAAATCCTCTTTCGAATGCCACAGGTCTGACCTGATTTGGATTCTTCAAGAAAAAAAGTTATCTCCAATCTCCCACAATGACCTAATTATGGAATGGTTCAGTAGAGAGAACTTGTATGACTTTCCATGTGTCACGGTTTACTCCTTCAGCTCTGAAATTGATATTAAATAAACTTAAGTCCGTGTGGTTCTAGCCACTTTTTATAGAATTTCAATCTGATGCTTAGGGAGAGAGTTATGAAAATTTTACCATGATCACCTCTTTGAGATGAAATTTGGGAGCCTGAAAATACCTAACTTCCACAGATCATATCTCCGAAAATGTTGTGCACCAAGCTCTGAAATTTTGCGAAGATCTTCCTTAAGATTTCAGCTTTGCATTTTAAAAATTTCAACTTCTAAACCTTCGTAGAAAAAATGTTATAGCGAAAATTCCACGATGACCTGTTTGGTGCAGCGAAACCCTAGAATCCAAAGCTCTGATACCAAATGTTATGAAACCAACTCCAAAAATAGAAGAAAAGAGATATCAACGCCTTAGAAATAACCCACTTCGAGGGGGAAAACTCCAGTACATGACATGAATGAACAATTCTTGGATGATACAATTGACAAAACCTCCTTTCTATATATAGGAATCCATGGGGCCACAATGTAATCCTTGCCAACCTAACAATAATAATGTAAGGGCACAATAATAACAATATGGGGGTTAGAGGGGTACAATCATAACAATAAGGGGATTACATTAATAACAATAAGGGACTATACTAGTAATATAGGGACCTAACACCTTTCCTCTGTAGAGTTGTGATTGGATGCCCAATCTTTGATAAATATCGAATAAATCACCTATAATATTCAACCAATCCCATGAAAGACCTCACTTTAGTGACATTTATAGGAGTGTGAAACTCCATGATGACCTTAATTTTCATAGGATCTACCACCATCCTTCCCTTGAGATGACATGTCCTCAGTACTAAACTTGTGATCAGAAGAAATCGCATTTTCTGAGCTTGACATAGAGTTTGTTCTCCCTCAACATCTGCAACATTTATTTCAATTTTTCTTCATGTTATTCTGGACCAATATTCCATCCATGAAGACTAATATAAACCTCTCTAAATACATCTTCAGGACATTGTCCATCAAACATATAAATGCAACGGGGATTTTGTAAGCCTAAATGACACCACCACAAACTCGTAGTGTCCATATCTTGTCCTGAAAGTTGTTTTATGGATGCCTTCATCCTTAATTTGGACTTGATGATAACCATATCTTAGGTCTATTTTTGAGAACATTGTAGCCCCTCTCAACTGATCAAAGAATTCGTCAACTCTGGGAAGTGGGTATTTTTTCTTCATTGTTTCTTTATTCAACTGTCGATATTCAATGCAAAGTTGCATCATGGCATGTTTTTTCTTTACAAATAGCACTGGGGCTCCCCAAGGTGACATAATGGGACTGATATACCCCTAGTCTAACATTTCCTTCAATTGTAATTTTAGCTCCACTACCTTTTGCGTGCTCAAGAATCAACTCAATAAAGAAATCAATTCCTCTCTAGGGTGGAAATATTGGTATTTCCTTTGGAAACACATCATTGAACTAATCTAAAATTTAGTGAGCTTCCATTATGAGCTCATTTCCCTCTAGCTCTCTGGTCACTTGGACCATGTATAGGGAACACCCTTTTTAGTTGCACCTCTTTACCTATAACTTCGATAACCATCGAAAAAAACATAATTCCTTATTCCCTTAAGCACAATTTCCTCACCTTTATGACTGAGGCATTCCAAAAATTTGTTGTAGTAGTCAATTTTAGTTTTATGGTCCACTCTCCAATCCATTTTAGAAATAGCTCGAAATTTGCAGTTGCTAATGAATTCAGATTGAAACAATAGAGACAAGTTTCTTGTACTCAATATGCGAAAAGGAAAAATACAATAGAAACAAATGCAATCATTCAAACATAAAGAACACAATATTTTTCCTGGGGAACCCAACTTGGAAAAAATCCCTCCTCGGTTTCATATTATATCAGATGAGACAATGATCAATTACAATGAAAGCTTCAATCCTTGAATATCAATCTGCATTTTAATATTTATCTCCTGCTCTCACCAACACTTAGCCAAAATAGGCCTCCATCTTACTCCTATTTACTTTCACAATTCCTAAGGAAATTAGCTCCTAAAAGATATGAAAATCTCTTATTTCCTTGCGTAAATCCAAGGGAAATTTCTCATCTGCTCCAATGAAAAACTTGTACAATAAAAAATATAAAATTGATAATTAAAATTTTCCTTTTCCTCCAACTCAACTAGGCAATTCGAATTGCATTCATGACTAGGGATAATTTTGGTAAATTGACTAGTTAGCTGAGATATTAGTGAGTTAAGAACAATTACAAATACTCAACTAAACTCCTACCAACTCTATTCATTTTTAGAGCTTAGATAATTGAGTTTAACTAACTATAATTCCACTATATTGCTAGATTTTAGCAATCAAATCATGTACAACTATACTTCTATCCCTCAAACTTGACTTGACTAATTTAACTAAGTGACTTGGCCATGTCACTCCTACTAAATGCAAATCAATTCATCCTGTTGATGTGGAAATTTGAATTTCTCCATTCGACTAAGGAATAAGTCAAATGAAGCCTTTTATTGCTACAATTTAACACACTCTCTTAGCAAGAAAAGGGTTATGAACCACCCCAATCCTGCTCCTGTGGAACTTGAACTTGCCTCTTAACAAAGCCTTTTTCAAAATGTATGCATCTTTCTCCTCTATGGGAATGTACTGAAACATGATGATTTTCCTCTGCACACAATCTCTCAGGTGATAGTACCTATTGTCTATATGCTTGGACCTATAATGAAACACTGAATTTTTAGAGAGTTTTATACAACTCTGATTTTCATAGTGGATTAATGTAGGCTCCATCTCTTGACTAAAGAGACAAACCGATATTTTCCTCATCCAAATAGCCTCACTTGTTTCTTGAATAAAAACCTTATACTTGCCCTCTGCTAAGTTAAGTGGTACATATATATTTTTCTTGCTATACTAAGAAATTGTGACTGACCCGACATTGAACATACTTCCCGATGTGCTCTTCTTGTCTGATGGACTCCCAACCCAATATGAATTTGTGAAGCCTTGGAGCGTCACTCCATTAGTCTACCTGTACCATAAACCAAAATATTTTGTGCCTCTGAGGTATCTCAAGACTTGTTTTGTTGGTTTTCAGTGAATCTTGGAAGACTCCAACATAAATTGACTAAGTTTATTAACTGCAAAACAAATTTTTGGCATTGTGTTAATCATGTACATCAAAGACCCAACTAACCAATTGTAGATAGTGGAATTTATTTCCTCTCCTAAAAAAGCATCCTCTTTCCTCTAGTTAGTAGCTATAGGAGTGCCCATGGGCTTGCAATCTTTCATATGGAATCTCCGAAGGATTTCAAAGGTGTACTTACCCTAACCAAAAAATATCTCTCCATATCCCTGCTGCACCTCCAAGCCAAGGAATTAGTGCATCAGACCCATGTCCTACATCTTAAACTCTCTTGCGAGGTCCTTCTTGCAAGGCTAGATAACCTCTCATCTTCTGTTAGTATCAAATAATCTACATACATGACTAAGATAAGAAGAGAGTCATCTACCATAATCTAGTAGAGATTGGAATCTACTTCACTCTTATTGAATCCCGATCCATTGAGATAATAATGTATGCAAGTGTACTAAGCACAGGGTACCTACTTGAGACCATAGAGGGCTCTCCTAAGTCTACACACATGTGTCTCCCTGTCAAATGTCTCAAACCCTTCACGATGCTCAATGTAGATCTCTTCCTCAACCACTCCATTAAGGAAGGTAGTCTTGACATCCATTTGGTGGATCTTCCACCCCATTTGTGTTACCAATGCAAGTATGGTCCTTATAGGTGAGTATCTTTCCACAAGGAAAAATTTTTCATCATAATAAATCGCCTCCACTTGTGAGAAAAATTTGGCCAAAAATTTGGCCTTGTACTTCTCAACACTTCGATCAGTTGCATGTTTCAACTTAAACACCCACCTATAACCAATAAGTTGTCTACCTCAAGTCTAGGAACAACCTCCCAAGCATCATTCTTCATGATGGAGTCATACTCCTCCACCATGGAATCTACCCACAACTACTGGGAAACTAAGTCTTCAAAAGAATATGGCTTAGAATCTATCAATTCTTACATGAGTGCCATATAATTAGTATATTTGTCTGGTGATATCCTTTATATTCACACGGATCTAGAAGGTCCAATATGCTCTTGAGCATCCTACACCAATATGTCTTCCTCCCTTCTATGGAAGTATTTGTGTGAGTAGGTGTCTCCACTCAACTTGCTCTTTTCTCCTCCACATGTGGCTGCTCCACAACATCTTATTGATCTGACTAAGGCTCCTCCTTTTGAGATAGAATATCCTCCTTTGGTGTTATGCTTACCTCTCGTTCAGAAGAGCTCCTCATGGCTTTATCCTCATCAAATATCACATCCCTCCTCATAACAATCATCCTAAGTGAGATCATGTAAACCTAGAAAATATGAGGTGTGTGTATGTATCCTACAAATATCCCCCTATCTGCAGTAGGCTCCAAATTTTTCTTGCTATCTTTGGAGACACGATAATAGAACATGGATCAAAAAATGTGAAAGTGAGAGACACCCGAATTCCTCCCAGAGAATGCCTCTTCAGGTGTGATCATTCCAAGAATTTGTTGATAAATCATGTTTTGAAAATAAAAAATTGTATTGCATGATTATGCCCATAGGTATAGTGGCAATCCATGGTCATGCAAAATTTCTCTATCATCTCCTACAATGCTTCTATTTCTTCTCTTTGCAACCCCATTTTTTTGTGGATTGTGGGGTGAAGTCAACTCCCTTCTAATACCCTCCTTCACACATAATTCTTTGAAGGCATTATATACATATTCTCCTCCATTATCACTTCTCAGGGATTTAATTTTATTTCCAGTCTCATTTAAAACTAAGGCTTTAAAGTCAACAAACATTGAATAAACCTCATATTTACTATTCATGAAATAAATTCAAAATTTACGGGAAAAATCATCTACAAAAATAATATAATACTTGTGCTTTGAAACTGAGACTATAAATAATGGTCCACACACATTTGAGTGAAATCTCTCTAAGATGGCTTCAACTCTGCTATCTCGGCCCTGGAAGGGGGATTTTACATATTTTCTAAGAGCGAATCCCTTGAAAATTCATGTTTTTCAAGGGTACATTTTGGAAGTCTAGTGGTGGTTTGGTGCATTATTTTCAAGGCTCCATGATGTAGGTATCCCATGCGCCTATGACAGATCTCTCCAACATCTCGACCCTAAACATGTTCTGATTTTCTACTCAATGCAGCGCATGCATCCACCTCTATCTTGTAGATATTTTTAACTCAAACACCATTTTTTTTTACTTGTCTAGTAGCAACATGCTTTAGATAATATTTCCCCTTAATGAACACCACATTATATCCTCGCTCTTAAAGTACAACAATAGAAATTATATTTTTATTTAGACAAGGCACATACATTACATTGTCTAGGTGAAGATGGGAGCCTATCTCACTCTTAAAGGTGAAATTTCCAATCCCTTTGGTACTATACCTCCCATCATCTCTAAGCTATATGTGTAATTTTGGCTCCTTCTCTTCTAGGCTATTGAAGAACTCCTTACTTCTTGTAATATGAAATGAAGCACCAAAATCTAAGTACCATACATTGCCTTGTACAATACTTTCCATGCATGCAATGAGGGTGTAATATGAATCGAATTGTGATGTGAGAGCATCTCCTCCAATTTCTCCTGCAGGCTTCTTGCTGGATCTCTTGCGTGGACATTTGTTTGCATAGTGTCCATACTTGTGGAAGTGAAAAAAATTGACTTTACTGAGGTATTTCTTCTTGCCATGGTTCTGGAAGGATTCTGCCTTGCCTTTGGCCTTCTTTCCTTCCCCTTCCAAGGAAAATTTTTCTTCCTCATCAGTTATGGATGTGACAAAATCTCTAGTGTTTCTTCTAGTCTCCTCCTGCAAAAATTCAGACAAAAGTCTCTCCCAATATGGGAGCTTGTCTCTTCCATTAACTGAATCCTGATTGTTGTGTCAGGCCTTCATAAGGCCAAGGAGTACTAGTATCACAAGTTTAGATGATAGCACATTTTCTCCTTCTAATCCAAGTTCATCTATAACCTGAGTGAATCTAGATAGGTATTGAACAACAATTTCATTTTTTCCCATGCGCATGTTCCTAAGATTATCTCTAAATGCCAATTTCTCGGCATCACTATTTCTTTGGAATAGATCTGTGAGATTTTTCCACATTGCAAAAGTAGTTACCTTGCCATGAAAATTAGAAACCACATTATATTTGACACCTTCAAAATATTCCTCCTAGATTTTGGTGTGTCTTTCTTCCATTGATCAAGTTTTTGTGCATCAGGATCTATTGGTTTTGGAATATCTATTTTTGTGTACTCGAATACTCCATTTCCATCCAGGACAACTTCCAGCTTGTCTTTCCAAGCACAAAAAATTGAGGTGCCCTCCAAGATATACTTAAGCCTCAATCAGGGCCAAGAACCACTTTGTTTACTCAATTATCCTAGCTAATGTGAGCGTTACATTATCTGTTATATAAATCCTCAAAAGGAATCATCTTTAGTGACTCTTGGTATGAAAATTCCAAGTCTAAAATATTATTGCAGTAACTAGAAATTATTTTTCTAATTTTTAATTAATTTAGAAATTTATTTGCTACAAAAATATCAAATAATGCACACTGTAACCTTCACAAAAGAACTGTCGAAATCAAAATGCAGGAAACTAAGAAGTTCCAGCATACATAAATTTTTTGACACCGTTGTTTTTGGAAAATTGTCCTCGGAAAAACCCAATATGGGAAAACTAGTGCAGAAGATGAGAGTTTTATTATTATTCTTCAACAGAAATTCTGAATACGGTAATTTAGATGCTCTACTAGCGATCTAATTTGAGGAAAAATATTGGAAAAATTAGTGTGATAATTTTCTCTCACCCCACAGATAATTTCTGCCCCCGAAATTTCCTCCCTAGCCACACACAATTCCTTCTATATCAACCTATATGCAATGCTTGTGAAAAACCTTTGGGATATTCAGCCTTCCTCTTTCTGCCTCTCCCAGAACTAGAATACTTCCTCCTGAAATGTTGCTGACCCCCTATACTAGCTGCTACTCATCCACTGTCTCTATCTTCTCTTCCAAGTCTCTAATACTGAGAAAATCGAACTGCCTGGTAAACTGAGTATCTGAATTGGTGTATTCTCCATCACCACATCGATCCCTTCTTATATATTATTGTTGGGAATCCAACGACCAAGATTAAATCTTTATTGATGGCGCATATCATTTCTGGATCGATCTGTGTGAGTTTCTAGATAATTCTCACCTTGAATTAATTAATTATGATTAATTAAACAATTTTCCTAAGTTTAGACTTAAGAAACATTAAAAAAAATTGGTTAATAATATAATTAAGCTATTTCTAGGTGGAATTTCCATAAACGATTTCAAGGTTTTGGAGATCTCATGTATTATAGCCTCTCCGCCAAATTTCATGGCTAGAACACATCCTATGCTACTGAAACTAACACTCCTTCTTAGCGAGGACTGTCTTCTCTCTAGTGTTGCACATTCTATCACAACACCCTGTCTCTGTACCACCTCCTATCATGTTGCTGAAGTCTGGCCACTATGACTACCTACCACTTCCCACCAACCACTGCGCAACTCTGATGCTGCATCTGTGCTGCTGTTGACCCTGTTGTACTACTATGAACAATACATTTTCACTACAAATCCCTCTCATTTTTTGCTACTAAAATTGCAACAACTAAAACTAAGAAGCATATGAAATAAATTTTCCCTTCTAGTGAAACAGGTTCTCCACCATACTCATATGTTCTCTGAAATAGAAGAACTTAGATCTCCCTAGAGATTTTGTCAGTATATATTAAACCTTCTCTTTTGTGGGAACATACTGTAGTTGGACCACTCCATGGTGTACATGATATTTGATGAAATGAAACCGAATACGTATGTGCTTTGATCTTTCATGAAACGCTGTATTCTCAGAGAACTCAATGCAACTATGATTATCACATTAGAAACTAGTCGCCTCCATCCTCTACCTAAACAAACTTACAAGCAAATTTTGAAGGCATATATCTTGTCACGTGGTTGTGCTTGCTCCCATATACTCAGCTTCTATAGATCTCAGTGCTACTAACTTCTGCTCCTTGCTACACTAGGAAACCATCCCCGATCCAATGTTGAAGCAGTACTTAGAGGTACTTTTCTTGTCCACTGAACTACCTTCCCAATCTGCTTCTATGAATCCACATAGTCTGACATCATCCCCTCGGGGTATATCTCAACCCATAATCAATTGTACTGTGCACATACCTCAAAATATTACTCACTATTTCCCAATGTACCCTCTTAAGATCTACCATAAATTAATTGAGGGTAATGACTGTTAAGAAAATATCTAGCCTAGTGTTGACTGGATACATGAGAGAATCGATAAATTTTCTATATAAGGTGGGGTTGACATCCTTTTCATTTGATAGATCTATCTTCTTCCAGTTGGTGATCACGTGCATAGAAATGGGTCTAAAATATTACATTCTTAATCTCTTAAGAATGCATATAGTGTATCTTCCCTGTAAAATGAATATCTCCTCATCTTTCTAGCATAATTACAACCCTAGGAAACAGTGCACGAACCCCAAATCCTTGATATCAAAATCTGTTGCTAGGTTCCTCTTGTAGTACTCTAGGAGCCCTGATGATTCTTTTAGGAAGAGATCATCCAAATACAATACTAGGATGAATTGCTCGCCCTCTACCATCAAATAGTAAATTTTGGGATCTAGGTCACTCTTAATGAATCCCATTTGATGCAAGTATTTGTCGATCCAACCATACCATGCCCTGGGAATATACTTGAACCCGTATAAATATTTCTTAAATCTATACACATGAGTGTGACTCTCATGAGTTTTAAATCCCATTGGTTGTTCAATGTACACCTCTTCCTCTATCACCCCATTCAAGAATGTTGTCTTAATGTCCATCTGGTGAATCTCCCATCCCATATGAGCTTCTAGGGGTATAAATAACTGATTAGAGGTGTATCTGGAAAATGGGGCGAAGGTTTCCTCATAATCTATCCTTTATTTTCGTGCATACCCTTTTTCCATGAACCTAAGCTTGTAATTCTACACACTGCCATCTTCAACATACTTGATCATGTAGATCCATCAATAACCTACAACTGACATGTCCTAAGGAATCAACACCACCTCCCAAACATCATTCATCATGATATAGTTGTATTATTCTACCATGGCATCTACCTATACTTGAGGTTGTGCAGCTTCTTGAAAGATGGAAGGTTTTACAACCTGAGCCACCAATTCTTGGTACATGTCAGGTTTTCTTCATTGTCTCTTGTTCATCCTATGAGTTCTAATAAAATCCTCTCCATATATCAATGTCTGATGAACTTCTCTACTAGCTCGACCACTAGTGGTGGGAGGTTCAACCAGCTCCTCCTCATCATGCCTCTATCACTCCGAATGTTGTGAACTCATTGGATCTCCTACACCTCAGGAAATTTTGGTATTATTCACTGAGCTATAATCTTATGACTATTTTTTTGGTGGTCCCACTGGCTACCCCTATGGTTTCCCTTGCTGTTGGACCAATGGAGTTTTTGTTGGTTGATTCTGATCACCTACAGGCATCTCACGAGATCTCTTGAAATATCTATCCTCCATGAAATTTAAGTCTCGTCTCACTATAATATTCCTATTTCTAGGAATGTAGTGTATGCCTTTGAGGTTTCTCTATACCCAAAGAGAAACCCCTTATTTGAAATCTAATCCAATTTGGTGCACTTCTCATCTGGCATATGGAAATAAGAAATGTTGCCAAAGATCCTGAAGTGACTAAATTCTGGCTTCTTCCCTGAGAAGACTCCTTCTGGCGTTTTATTCCCCAATGCTCTATGAGGAGTCTTATTCGGAATATATATTGTTGTGTTACATGGCTCTGCCCATATTTTTTGTTTTCACTTCTTGGGAATGTTTTCTTATCATATTTCCAAAGCATGTACCCTTTGCATACGTCATCTTGTTATGTGACCAGTTCTAGAACCCCTGTTACTATTTCCCTAAGAATCTTGAGTGCTTCGTAATGTAAATGTACCATTCTTATATTCCATAGCTCATTCAGCTTCTTCCCACTACTACTATTACTGCCTACTAGTGCCATTGGATAATCGAGCTACAACCTGTATAACCTATTTCTTCGAACTCCAACATGTCTAACCATATTTTAGCTGGGGTGTTTGATAAACAATTTCTTCCCTACAAAGTGGACATCATATCCCTTATCTTGTATTCGGGATATTGAAATCAGGTTCATACCCAATCCCGGTACATGGAGTATCTCTGTAGCACTAGTGCTTTCTCTTGATTCCCTCTGAAAATTGATGGTACCTTTCCCTACTAGAGTACATTTTGTTTTGTTTCCTATTGAGATATCGAAATCCATCTACTCCTCATTGTGGCGAGAGAAATATTATCTAACACCCGTCATATGAGCTTACGCTCCACTATCTATAAACCATATACACTGTGAAGATGAGCCTGATAAGCAGGAAAATTTGTCCTCCAATCTGGAAGACAACTCTGAAGCTCCCTGAATATCAAATAGATCCATGGAAATATTGAAGAATTATTCTATGTGTTATTCCTCTTCGCCCCAACACCGATTTTGCTACTACAAACTACTTCAAAACCCTATATGCCACAAATCGGTAATTTTCTCTTGAAAATAACTCTGTTGTTGTTCCATATACTTGTTGGAATCACTAATCTCAGGAAATCGACCTTTTTCTACCACCTGCAACTGAAAATTAAATTTCCCTAGAAATTTGTACTACCTGGATAGGTAATCTACACAACCTCTGCGAATTTTCTATTGTTTTTCCCTCTAAACAACAAAACTCCCACTTCTTCGATATGATATACCAATCTTCTAGACTATATATGATACCTTGTGAAAACTTCAAGTCTGAAATTTTATTGCAGCAACTAGAAATTATGTTTCTAATTGTTAATTAATTTAAAAATTCATTTGCCACAAAAAATATCAAATAAATCACACTGCAACCTTCAAAAATAAAATTGTGGAAAGTAAAATGTAGGAAACTGAGAAATTATAGCACACACATAAAAATTTTGACACCATTTCTTTTCAATAATTGTCCTCGGAAAAACCCAATGTGGGAAAACCGATGCAGTAGATGATGGTTTAATTATTATTCTTGAGCATAAATTATGAGTACAATAATTTAGATGATCTACTAGAAATATAATTAGAAAAAAAATACTGGAAAATTATTATGATAACTTTCTCTCACCCCACAACTAATTCCTACCCATGAAATTTCCTCCCTAGCCACACAAAGATACTTCTACATCAACCTCTGCACAATGCTTGCGCAAAACCTCTGGGAATTTCATCCTTCCTCTTACTACCTCTCCTGGAACTAGAACACTTCCTCCTAAAATGTTTTTGACCTCCTATACCACCTGCTACTCACCCATTGGATCTATCTTCTTTGTTGAGTCTTTACTACCTAGAAAATTGAACTGCCTAGGAAATTGAGTATCTGCACTGGTGTATTCTTTATCACCACATCGACCCCTTATTATATCTTCCTATTAGGACTCCAATGACCAAGATTAAATCTTAATCGATGGCTCAAATCATTTCTAGATTGATCTGTGTGAGTTTCTAGAGAAGTTTCACCTTGAATTAATTAATTCTGATTGATTAACTAGTTTTCCTAAGTTTAGACTTAGGAAACATTAAAAAAATTGGTTAATAATATAATTAAGTCATTTATAGGTGGAATTTCTAGAAACAATTTCTGGTTTTTGGAGATATCATGTATTCTAGCCTCTCCACCAAATTTTGAGGCTAGAACAAACAATTATACACAAAGTGTTGAGCCTCAAGATTGTGCTTTCTTTCATCTTACTTTACCTCATTTTCCTTTGTCCATTGTTATCCCAGACCCAATTGATCAATGAATTTAGTTAAAATTACTTTTAGAATGATTAACATGGCTAACTTGCTAAGTTTTGTGATTTTTGTCATTGTAATACATTTTGACCGGAATTAGCTGCAGAATGCAGACATTCCGTAGCTAACCGGCAATTCTGCAGTTGTCTTCACATTCAGGCATGTTCCAGGTGTCCTCTCAAGAAAAACCACATATGGGTATATTCCACGTCATGTCTACATTGTTCGTTGCTCACCATGAAGGAAGAACCGAATTCTGGATATGGTTTTGGTACGTGGGAACTCATTTAAGGAAGCAGATTTCTAATAGGACTGTCTTAGTCCAAATGTCATTTTCCTTTTTACGCTGCCACTTTAAGAGTCCTAGTATGATTTCGATAAGGAAAGACAATGATCCTGGAATTGTTGCAAGTCTTGTTATGTAAATTTGTTATAAAAACACTTGGGAAACCAAGAGATAGGCTAGATTTTGCTCTGGATTTTGCTTAGATTTCATGCTATATTTCTGAAGACGCAGACTACTCTGTTCAAGTTATTTTTCCTTTAATGAAGAAGACAATATTGCTTTGAAAGCGTTGATTTGATTTGGAGTTAGATTCCGTCTGGTGGTAGAGGGCCCCTGCCTCCTGCACGGTTTTACTTGCGTAATTTAGATAAGTATCTTAGTTGCCTTTACGTTTTTGAAGTTTGAGTTCATATTTAATTTCATTAGCTACTATAGTTATACTTGTTCTAAAAACTCTTCCAAAAGAAGAAACTCTTCCAAAAGATCATGATAATGAATGAGACATGGCTATAGTGTTGTAGGATTTAATTGTAATTTCTTTTGTTCACTATCACAGTTATACTTGTTCTAAACACTCTTCCAAAAAATCCTTATGATGTCTAAGGCATGACTGTGATAATGAATGTTTCAGTTGTTTTGTTTTCACTAAGTAACATAGCTGACCTTGCTCTTAAACCACTCTTCCAAAATATCATAATGATGGGTATGAGACAGCTGTGATATCTTAGTTTTTAAATTGCGTTCAGTTTTTATGTTTGCATTTGCACTGAATTGTACAGTCAGGATTGTTCTAAGAAACTCTTCCAAAATACCAATCATGATGGACAAACAGGCTGTATAATCCCATAGATTAATGCATGATAACTTAGTTAGGATACTCCGGAGTCTAATTGCATTCAACTCATGCTCTGTTATTTTGTTTTGAGTTTGATAATGACTTGTTAGTTCAGCACTGTTTTAGACTAGTGACATCTTAAGTTCAGTTTTAGCTTAACTCATTGCATTTGCACTCCACATTTAGTTGTCATCCACTGCATATTATATTACTTCAGTTGTTAAACTTAACAAAACAGCCTTCATTATTTACAAACCTCTTCTTGTTCCAAATCTATAATTGATTTATAACCATATGAACAGAAGACACTATCATTTCAAGGCCTGAAGTACTTTTGCAACTTCCTTTATCATCTCACAAACAAACATTTCCTCAAAAGACTATTCTAAAAAAATCTATAACCTTTGAGTGAAGTGTAGTGGTATCAAACTAAGTTGCAGAATAGAGTTAGGAATTAGTCTTAGAGTAGAAGATCTTATGATGTCAACAATATTTTTCTCCAAACATGTTTCCACAAATCTTTAATCATGGATAAAATGTTGTCTCATTATAAGTTGATTGTTTAGTTGTTTAGTTAGGAGAATTTGTATACTTAGTTGACCATTTCTCAATCTCTTTCAAAATACCTTTGATAAAAGAATTGGACAAGTTAGGTTTATGTTTTGATTCATTTTCTAGAAGTCATTATCAAGCTTGGTATTCTGCTTAGTCATAGTTTAGGTTTGATTTTGTTTCAGTATTTGCCTTTGAATTTGTCATTTGTCATCAACCAATTAGGCTTCACTCTGTTTTTAATCAGTAGCTTCTTTCCACTAGCTTTCCAGTCATTTTCCTTGTGAACATAAAACCACCAAAAGATAAAAAACATCATAAAACACTAAACACAACGCATTAAGAGACAAAAACCTAGGCACATATAGTGCACTTCACTTCAGCAGTTTACCAACCCTGGTTGACAATTAAATGAACTCAATTTAGGAGACTAGGTTGAGACCAAACATTTTGGCGTCGTTGTCGGGGAAGTGAAAACTAGGTAACCTTTGTTTCTTAGCATCCAAAAACAATTATATGTGTAGAGAGAGAGATTCAAGGGGAAGATTCATAAGCAGCAGAAGCAGAAGTTTGATTCCTAGAACACCACTTGTTTCACCTAGATCCAGAGCTAGTACACCTTCAACTCAGACCCACATTCCATCCTTTACTGATCCTGGACTTCTAGAAGATCTAAGGTCAACTATTCCATTAGAGAAACCTTCCACTTCATCCACTAAACCTGCCATAGAAGAAGATTTAAAGACTCCTGTTAGGGACACAAACCTTTCCACTTCCACAGGAGAGTCAACCATGGCAGAAGAAGGAGGAGGAGGAGTCTTTAATGGAGAACACACACTATTTGGAGGTAGAGGAGAAGGAGGTAGAGGTGCAGATGGAGGAAGAGGTAGAAGAGAAATAGGAAGCTCTTTTGGGTTCCCTATAATTGATGAAGAAACCAATACAACCATGAAAAACATTTCACCCTCTATCCTTCCAAACTTCTATGGACTTAAAACTGAAGATCCTGAAACCTTCTTATTTGAATTTGAAGTTTTGTGTAGAACTTATGACTACTTACAAGATGCTCAAAAACTGAAATTATTTCCTTCAACCTTGAAAGGAGTAGCATTGAAGTGGTTTATGAGTCTGATCAACAGTTCTATTAGGACATGGGAGGACATGAAACAAGCATTTCTAGAGAGGTATCTGGATTATTGTATGCCGGTCAATCATAAGGAAGAAGTATTTAAGATGTTACAAAAAGAAGATGAAAAATTGGAAGATTTGTTGGAGAGATTTCATTACAACATCAAAAGAGCAAAAATGGAAAACCTAGATCAAGACACCTTAAAAGCTCTTTTGTTGAAAACAATTAGGGATGAATGGTTGGATATCCTTAACATGATGGGAAAAGGGGATATATCACAGCTCACATTACCTGAAATATCCGAGTTATGTATCAACCTTTCAAGAGGGAAATCTAAAACTGTCAAAGGTCCAAGAGATCCTGCTCTTGCAAGGGCAAGTAAGTCTGCTTCTGGGACAGTAAGTAGATCAGAAATAGGTCACATGCTTGATGATTTTAAATCTGACATCTTAGGAAGTCTTAGTGAACAAATAGACACCCTCAAGATACAAAACAAGCAAAAGGCTGAATCTGATGCCTTGGCAATCTTTTGTCCCAAATGTAGAAAGAAACATGCCTTGAGAGAGTGTCCTTTGGATGTAAAAGTTGTAGAAACCTGTGTCATTTGTTCTGAAAAAAATGAGACCAAGAATTGTCCTTCTCTTCCTGGTCTCAAAGCTGTCTTTCAGGAGGAAACTCCTACATATTCCACAGAGTCTCTCAATTTTGTATCTAGAAGGCCTTGGCAGGGGCCTCAAACACAAGGATTCCATGAACAAATGTATAATCAACCTCCACCTTGGAATTCTTGGCAGCAACCTTGGCCTCAATTTCAAAATCAATCTCCAGCTTGGGCACAAGGATCACAAAGTCCCTATGGAAGATACTCCCCATATTATCAGTATCCACCATCCTATCCACCATATCCACATTTTTATCCTCAAAATCCTCAACAAAATTTTCCTCAAAATCTTCAACAAAATTTTCAACAAAATCCTCAACAACATCATCATAACCAACCACATCAAAATCAACCACTTTCATTACCATTCCCTCAAAAATCAAATCAATTGCCTGCTCAACCCATACCAAACCCCAATAATAAAAATCCTCAGAACACATACATGATAGAAGGCCAACAGTTTCCAACTTATTTAATTACTCCTTTAGACCTTAGTGATGTTCAACTTAGGTGTGGAAGAATACTTGAAAAGAGGAAACCTTCTGTGATTATACAAGAACAAGATAACTCTGAGGAAGACTCTCTACGGGTGAATAAAAGTCTTGAGGAAGACACATCTTTTCAAGACCCAAACACTGAAAAATTAAAGCAAAAAGATCCAATAATCTCAACTCCTGTATTAGAGCAACCATCCACATCTACTTCTATACCTCCCTTTCCAGAAAGATTACAAATTGATAGAGGTGTAGAAAAACAAATTATGGTGCCTAATTATGATTTCCTAGATGAGCTAAGAAATGTTTGCATTAAAATTCCATTATTACAAGCCATCAAGGAAATTCAAATTTTAGCCAAAACAATAAAGGAGTTGAGTATGAAGAAAACAAGAAAAAGAATAAGAGAAACAAAGAAAATTCAACTGGCAGGAAAAATAGCAGACATTATGATGGGCAAGATTGCTATTCCAAAGTATCTTGACCCAGGAAATCCAGTTGTTAAAATTCACATCAATGAAATTGAAATCCAAAATACACTCATTGATTTAGGAGTAGCAATCAATTTCATGAGTAGACAAATCATGGATAAACTAAAACTTCCTAATCTTCTATTTACACCCACATTATTACAATTAGCAGACAGATCTGTGATCAAACCAGATGGGGTAATAGAAGACATTCCAGTGTCCCTAGATTCTTGGGAGTACCCTATGGATTTCATGATCCTAACTCCTAAGAATAATCTAGGAGGCCATCCTGTTATATTAGGAAGACCTTGGTTGGCTACAATTGATGCTTTTATTAGTTGTAGATCCGGTGATATGTACATCTCTGATGGTATTTCAACTAAGAAATTCACTTTATATCCTCCAGCTAGGACAATTATAGATTTAGATGACACTCAATGGATAGAGGATGAAGAAGATTTACAACCTCTCTTCACAATTTCAGAAATTAGTGAAGATAATCGAATTCTGAATACTCTAGAAAACTTTGAATCCTCTCCAGAACACAAACATGAATCATTTCAAGAGGGATCCAATATTGAGTTTTTGTCATCAAGGCAGATGTCTCTTCATTCTATGGATAAATTTGGCAGCTCTACAATTGAGATCTTTCCAAGCAAAACTTTGAACATAAATAAGAACCTAGAGAAATCTCAACAAGAAAAGTTAGTCAAAGTATTACAGAGACACTCTTCTGCATATGCATGGGAATACACTGACATGAAAGGGATAAGCTCCAAGACTTGCACTCATCACATCTATATAGAGGAAAATTTCAAACCAATCAGACAACCTCAAAGACGGATGAATCCAAATCTCAGGGAGATTGTTAAAGAAGAATTGCAAAAATTGTTAATGTTGGCAATATGATGCAGAGTGTTGTCCTTGATGGCAACTCACTTGATAGAATGTTGTCCTTGAATGGAAACCTACTTGATGAAGTTGTGCTTGATGGAATATGTCTTGATGATCTTGTTAAATGATGAAAATCTGATGTATCTACAGTGAGTACAGACGGTAATGAAGAAATAAATTCAGTATGTGCTAGATCTATGATGAAAAGAGTATGTTTCAAAGCATACGCGGATTTGTCTGGTATAAGTCACGTATGCACGTGGTAAAGTACATGCCAAGTCGCGTATGGGCAAAAGCGCTCAAAAAGTGCAAAACCAGGGGTAACCACCATGGTATTGACCCATTGTATTGAGTAATGATTCGTCTATGTGACCCCGTTCAGGAATACCATCGGAAGTAATGTGGTTTTGGCTCATGGTATTGAAAAAGGGTAAACCTATATAAGGAGAAGAAATTCATTGTGAAAATTATGAGTGAGGGTGGAAGATGTCTGAGCTTGAATGAATACTTCTCTCTGAAGTATATCTGAATGGAAAGAGTTACAGTTGAATGATAGATCTGAATGCATGAAGCACCTATGAAGAAAATGATGAAGAAGGGAATCTAGATCTGAAATGTATTTGTATTTGCTACATCTGTTTATGGAATGATTAGATCTGAGATGAGGCGAACATTTGTCTGAAGTAAAGGATAAAATCTGTGTGATGTGTCTATTCTGAAGAATTGCAATGACCTAAATATCTGAAGAACCATATGCTAGTTTGCCGCAGAGGAAGCGCGTATATACGCGGCTTCGCTGAAGAGAAAGCGCGTATGCGCAGCAAAATTAACTCTGTAATATGTACAGAAGTATACGTGGGTTTTTATGGTAGAAGGAGCGTATATACGCGGTATCAGTGAAAGGAAAGCGCGTATGCAAACTAGGGTTTGCTGAAGCATGGGTTATGAAATGTCTGATCTGTTCTGCTATGTTACTGCTATCTGTATTCTACAATTCTGAGTTGTCTGAATCAGTTTGGTTATATGATTGAGCTTAAATGTGTGGAGTTGGATCCAGTGTGAAAATTGATGAAACGTGTTCCATAGAGGTGCTGAGGGTTGTAGCCTTCAGTGAGGGGGTTGTAGCTCCCTTCCAGGTGAGGCTGGTAAATGAGAGCAGGGGGTCGTAGCTCCCTTCCAGGAGAGGCTGGTAAACGAGTGCAGGTGGGTGCCTGCGTGCTGGTCAAGTCTGCGCCAGCACATATGTTGTAAGATGTTTTCTCTATAATAAAATATTGAAGGCTGAGCAACTGCAGCGGTGGTTTTCCCCCGACTTGGGTTTCCACCTAAAATCCTGGTGTTCATGTGTGATGCTTATGTGTGATGGTTTATTCTGTTCTTACTGCACATGTTTACTGTTTATAGAACATCAATGAATGAATGATAGAATGACATAAGTGAAGAATTAATGGCATAATTAGATCTCTGTGTATACGCGAGTTTCATGAAGGATATCTGCGTGTATACGCTAGTTGTATTCAGAAAAGTCGCGTATGAGTTTTAGTGCATGGAAAAGTAAAAAATTTTAGTTTTCCCTAAATACTGATTCACCCCCCCCCCCTCTCAGTATTTTTCCCAACAATTGGTATCGGAGCCAGGTCTTTCTGCAGAAGCTTGATCGCTTGAAGGAGATCCGTCGCAATGGGAAGTCTTGAAGAAGTAATGTCTCTAAAGCCACCTCTATTCAATGGAAACAATCTGATATTCTGGAAGGTACGAAAAAAATCATATCTGCAAAGTCTTGGTGCAGAAGTATGGGCAATCGTGGAAGAAGGCTATCAATATCCGGCAAGTATTCCTACTGATGCGGCTGAAAGAAAGAAGTATGAAATCAATGCCAAAGCAATGAATGTCTTATTAGGAAGCATGTCTGAACCAGAATTTGCTAAAGTGATGCAGCTAAATTCAGCAAAAGAAATATGGGACAAAATCATTCTGAGCTATGAAGGAGATACAAAGGTAAAAAGTGCAAAACTCCAAACTCTCAAAATTGAATATGAAAATTTAAGGATGCATAGTGATGAAAGTATTTCCAGTTTCTTTCTTCGTCTAGATGATATTGTAAATCGAATGAGAAATTTGGGTGAAACCATAGCCGATACTACTCTGGTGGAAAAAGTCTTAAGATCTTTGACTTCAAAATTTGACTCTAAAGTTTCAGCCATTGAAGAAAGGCAAGATCTGCAAACTCTTATTGTTGATCAATTACATGGTATCTTGACTGCTTTTGAAATGAGACAAGGAGGTCCTTCTCAAATCAAAGAAGCTGCTTTTAAGGCATCTGCAAAAGGAAAAGAAAAGGAAGTTGTCAAGGAATCCAGCTATATATATGAAGAAGAAGAAGAAGAAAACTTTGTGAGAAGACTCCAACTAGGAACCGGAAGGTTCAAAGGTAAGCTTCCTTTCAAATGTTTTGATTGTGGAAGAGTTGGTCATTATGCTGCAAAGTGTCCTTATAAAGAAACATCTGCTAAAGGACAAGAAGTAGCAAGAATGAATAAGAATCGATCTAGCACAAGGAAAAGTTACTATATTAATGAAGACAGTGATGAGTTATCTGATAGTGAGGAAGAATGTGAACAAGATATTAAACTGCTCATGGCAAAAGAATCTAGAGAAGAAAAGGATACTTTTGTGGATGCTCAGGAAGACAAAGATTTTCTTGAAGAAAACAATCAACTCAAGGTAAGCCTAGAAGAAAAGAACATAATCATAGAGACTCTTGAAAATCAGCTTGAAGCAAAGGAAAAACGCATTAAGGAATTGGAGTGTGAAGTAGTAAGTCTAAGGAAAGATAATGAGAAAGTGAAAACTCTCAATCTTAGATTTGCTAAAGGTTCAGAAACCTTAGATGAGATTATCAAGATACAATGGTCTCCTCTTATAAAAACAGGTCTTGGATATGCTGGGGAATCTTCCCAGACTTCAGCACCAAATTATCTGAAAGCAGCCACAGCTGGTTCACTACAAGCAGCCACTCAGCAAGGGAACAGAGGATCTTTGCAGGTAAAGCATGACCATCTCAATTCAAGAAACACTAATAGGGAGATCTTTCAAAGAAGCTACAACCAACAGGTAAATTCAAATAGAAGATTTCATGATCGTAGAAATTTCTACTTGAATGGACAATGTTTCTCATGTCACAATTTTGGTCATAAAGCTGTTCAATGTGTTGCATATAAAACCATCATGACAAGAGAAGCAAGAAAGAAAAGGATGAATATTGAACCAAAGAAGAACACCTATAACAAATTTTCTCCTCTTCAAAACGAAGTTGAATGTACTTATTGCAATAAATTTGGTCATGAAGAAATTGAATGCAGGAGCAAGGTCCAGCCAAAAGAACATGTTCCCTCAAACTCTAAAGTGTGGAAAAAGAAAGAAATACCGGTTGAAAATTTTGGGATAGCGTTATTTGCAGAAGGTGAAGAAAATCAATGGTACATTGATAGTGGGTGCTCAAGACACATGATAGGTGACAAAAGAAAACTTCTTGCATATAATGCTCTAGAAAAGGAAAAGAAAGTTACATTTGGAAATGATACTCCTGCTGTAATTAAAGTAAAAGAGTCAGTGTTTATAAAAGAAAAGGTGAAGGCTAATGATGTCATGTATGTGGATGGATTAAGGCATAACCTGTTAAGTGTAAGTCAAATGTGTGATCAAGGAACATAAGTGGTCTTTAGTTCAAAAGAATGTGTGGTTCGTGATCTTGATACAGGTAAAATTATTATAAAAGGGAAAAGAAATCCAAGCAACCTGTATGTACTGAACTGCAAAGATCAATGTTACTTGAGAAAGTATTCAGAAAATTGGCTATGGCATAGAAGGCTGGGGCATCTGAGCTTCTCTTAAATCAACAAAGCAAGCAGACTTCAAGCTGTTCGTGGTCTTCCCAATATTAATCTACCAGATAGTATCATATGCAAATCTTGTCAATTCGGTAAGCAGACCAGAGTACGATTTAATGCCAAAGAAGGATCATCAAGTAAGCCTCTTGAACTCATTCATACTGACATATGTGGACCTATGAGGAAAAATTCACCACATGGGGAAGAATACTATATCTTATTTATTGATGATTACTCTAGAATGTGTTGGATCGGGTTCATTAAACACAAAGATGAAGCATTTGAAAAATTTCAGATCTTCAAAGCATTGGTAGAAAATGAATTAGATCTAAAAATAAAGTGTCTTAGATCTGATCGAGGAGGAGAATATACATCAAATGAATTCTTTGAATTTTGTGAACAACATGGCATAAAAATACAGTTCTCTGTAGCAGGCACTCCACAACAAAATGGCGTAGCAGAAAGAATGAATAGAACAATTCAACAAATGGCTAGAGCCATGGACACATTCCGGGAACCTCCCACATGCCTCTCGGGGTGAAGCAAGACATGCCAAGAATGGCACATTCTTAACAAGGCACATGTTCGGGTAAATAGTGACAAAACTCCATATGAACTCTGGTATGGTAATTCTCCCTCTGTGAAACATTTTAGAGTTTTTGGAAGTAAATTCTTTATCAAAAATAATGATGAAAAGCTTGGCAACTTTGAACCTATATCAGATGAAGGAATACTTCTTGGTTACTCATCTACAAGCAGGGCATACAAATGTTACAATAAATGGCTTCGAAAGATTGTTGGAAAATTTATTGATGCTTGTTATCGATATCTCTGGCAATTTCTAAAGAAGAAAAAAACAAAACAACAAAAAGAAGATGACAGATTTAGAAAGTATGCGGTTGAAATATAAATGATATAGACAGTGGATCCAATGAAGAACCTAAAAATGATCTATCTGAAAAAGCTCCATCCAGATATGTTCAAAAGAATCATCCTGAATCTCAAATTTTGGGAGACAAGGAATCAGGTGTACGAACAAGGAGAACTCTTGTGGGATCTTCTATTCATCTGGCAATTCTATCCACAATTGAACCACACAATGTCAATCAAGCTAGCAAAGATGAATGTTGGAAGCAAGCCATGAATGAAGAGCTTGATCAAATTGAAAAGAATGACACTTGGGAATTGGTACCTAGACCACATGATAAAAATTTCATTGGAACTAAATGGATTTTCAAGAACAAGTTAAATGAGAATGTGGATGTTGTAAGAAACAAAGCTAGACTAGTTTGCAAAGGGTATACTCAACAAGAAGGTATAGACTTTGAAGAAACTTTTGCTCCTGTAGCTAGACTTGAAGCCATAAGAATGTTTCTTGCTTTTTCAAGTTTTCAACAAATCAAAGTTTATCAAATGGATGTTAAATCTGCATTTCTCAATGGTGATCTAGAAGAAGAAGTTTATATAGAAAAAACAGAAGGATTCATTTTGGGAAATGATAAAAATCTTGTTTGTAGACTTAAAAAGGCTCTATATGGTCTCAAACAAGCTCCAAGGGCATGGTATTATCGTCTCGACAAATATCTTCATCAACAAGGATTTTCAAAGGGGTCTGCTGATAGCAACTTATACACAAAAATTGAAAATGATAAACTATTGATTGTGGTTGTATATGTTGATGATATCATTTTTGGGAGTAACGAAGAATCTATGAGTAAAAAATTTGCTTCTGTCATGCAGCAAGAATTTGAAATGTCCTTACTTGGGGAACTAACATTCTTTCTTGGCTTGCAAGTGCATCAAACTGCAGATGGCATATTCCTATCACAAGCAAAATATCTTAAGCAAATTCTGAAGAAGTATGGCATGGAAGAATGCAAACCTGTAAGTACACCAATGATAACCGGATGCAATCTCAGTTCTCATGATGATTCTCCCACGGTGAATCAACCAGAATACAGATCAATGATAGGAAGTCTACTTTATCTCACTGGGACTAGACCAGACATTATGCATGCATTTGGGATTGTTGGACGATTCCAAGCTAATCCAAAAGAGTCTCACCTTCAGGCTGTGAAAAGAATTTTCAAATATCTACAAGGAACTCAAGACTTTGGTCTATGGTATCCAAAGAATGCTGATCTTACTCTTCATGCTTACACTGATGCAGATTGGGCTGGAAGTGTTGATGATCGGAAAAGCACTAGTGGTGGTGCATTCTATATGGGACCTCGGTTAGTATCTTGGTTCAGCAAGAAGCAAAATTCTATTGCCTTATCTACAGCAGAAGCAGAATATGTGGCTGCCGCATCTTGTTGCACTCAACTCCTTTGGATGATGCAAACCTTGCAAGATTTTCAAATCAAATGTACATCTCCTATCTCCATTATGTGTGATAATACAAGTGCCATCAGTATCTCAAAGAATCCTGTTATGCATTCAAAGACCAAGCACATTCCCATCAAGTATCACTTCTTACGTGAACAAGTGCTTGAACAAAAGGTGAAGTTGGAGTATGTTTCTTCCAAGGAACAGGTTGCTGATATCTTTACCAAACCTCTGCCCAGGGAAGCATTCGAGTATCTAAGACAGAAACTGGGAGTAGTCTCTGCCAGTCAAAAGAACAAATCTGCTTAAATTCAGAAGATTAAATTGAATACGCGGTTTTGATGAAACACAGTCGCGTATATACGCGAGTATATTAACATACATACGCGTATGGATAATTGCTGACAATTTTTGGTTGAGGGTCAGCATTTTTCAGTACTGTTTGGTTATTCTGGTTATATTTGTTTCTGACAGTACATCTGATATGAAGATGATAGGAACAGGTGGTACAACTTCAGGGGGAGATGAAAGAATGTGAAAATTTCTATGCTTCACTTTCCATACGCGGGTTAGATGAACAAAAGTCGCGTATACACGCGAGTTCCAGCAGACACAGTCGCGTATGCATTGATGATAAGAGAATTTATATGATATCTGAAGATCTGGAGCAGAGGTTTAGGGGGAGCATCAGTCTGATTGTTAATAACTGTATTATTGACTCTGTTTCAACATATTTTCTCAGTTCTAAATAATGATGAAATGATACTTGGTTTCTTATGATGAAGATCATGGATGAGCCCGTTTGTTACTTGATGAAGAGTATCTGTTGGATGAGATAAGACGTCTTATGATTCAGAGATATGAATAGATCATGCAGAGTTTGTTGCTGATGACTTGATGTTGAAGGTGTTCAGGTTGCACAAGTTAAGGAGGAGCCTTGGCCATATGGAAAGGATGCATTGGATGCACATTTTCAGGGGGAGCCCTAGTGTAATGCATTGTTGGCATTATGTTGTTTCTAAAAAAAAAATGATCTCTCTCTTGAGGTCTTTTTGGTATTGGTCATGTAAAGTTATATTTTTAGTTTGATGAAAAGGTCATGTTGAGACCCATGATGTAAATTTGTAATATTCAGTCATTTAAGGACGTGTCAAAATTTGTAAACCCACTTGGTTGGGTAGCTGAGTCAAATTTGTAAACCCACTTGGTTGGGAAGTTGAGTTGAGATGTGTAAACCCACTTGGTTGGGTATTTGGGTCTCATATGTAAATCCACTTGGTTGGATCTTTGATGTTAGTATGAGTATTTTGTGCTAGGACGTTCATAGAGTCATGTACTTCATTGAAAAATATTTTTGAACTCCGGGGGAGCTTGGTCACCTCAGTGTACATCAGATCTGCAGCACGCTTGCTTCTACAACAAGGAGAAAAACCCTGTGTTGGTTTTGGTCCGTCCTTTTCCCTTGATGTCAAAGGGGGAGAGTGACATGGTGTTTGAATGGTGTCAAAGAATGAGGAGAGTGACATGGTGTCATTGTGTTCTTAATGTATCTATCTGTTGTAGTGATCAAACACCATCGTGGTTTCCATCAAGTCCAAAGGGGGAGATTGTTGGCAATATGATGCAGAGTGTTGTCCTTGATGGCAACTCACTTGATAGAATGTTGTCCTTGAATGGAAACCTACTTGATGAAGTTGTGCTTGATGGAATATTTCTTGATGATCTTGTTAAATGATGCAAATCTGATGTATCTACAGTGAGTACATAAGGTAATGAAGAAAGAAATTCAGTATGTGCTAGATCTATGATGAAAAGAGTATGTTTCAAAGCATACGCGGATTTGTCTGGTATAAGTCGCGTATGCACGCGGTAAAGTACGTGCCAAGTCGCGTATGGGCAAAAGCGCTCAAAAAGTGAAAAACCAGGGGTAACCAACATGGTATTGACCCATTTTATTGAGTAATGATTCGTCTATGTGACCTCGTTCAGGAATACCATCGAAAGTAATGTGGTTTTGGCTCATGGTATTGAAAAAGGGTAAACCTATATAAGGAGAAGAAATTCATTGTGCAAATTATGAGTGAGGGTGCAAGATGTCTGAGCTTGAATGAATACTTCTCTCTGAAGTATATCTAAATGGAAAGGGTTACAGTTGAATGATAGATCTGAATGCATGAAGCACCTATGAAGAAAATGATGAAGAAGGGAATCTAGATCTGAAATTTATTTGTATTTGCTACATATGTTTATGGAATGATTAGATCTGAGATGAGGCGAACATCTGTCTGAAGTAAAGGATAAAATCTGTGTGATGTGTTTGTTCTGAAGAATTGCAATGACCTAAATATCTGAAGAACCATACGCTAGTTTGCCGCAGAGGAAGCGCGTATTTACGCGGCTTCGCTGAAGAGAAAGCGCGTATGCGCAGCAAAATTAACTCTGTAATATGTACAGAATTATACATGGGTTTGTATGGTAGAAGGCGCGTATATATGCGGTATCAGTTAAAGGAAAGCGTGTATGCAAACTAGGGTTTGCTGAAGCATGGGTTATGAAATGTCTGATCTGTTCTGCTATGTTACTGCTATCTGTATTCTACAATTCTGAGTTGTCTGAATCAGTTTGGTTATATGATTGAGCTTAAATGTGTGGAGTTGGATCCAGTGTGAAAATTGATGAAACGTGGTCCATAGAGGTGCTGAGGGTTGTAGCCTTCAGTGAGGGGGTTGTAGCTCCCTTCCAGGTGAGGCTGGTAAACGAGAGCAGGGGGTCGTAGCTCCCTTCCAGGAGAGGCCGGTAAACGAGTGCAGGTGGGTGCCTGCGTGCTGGTAGGAGGCTGCGCCAGCACATATGTTGTAAGATGTTTTCTCTATAATAAAATATTGAAGGCTGAGCAACTGCAGCGGTGGTTTTCTCCCGACTTTAGTTTTAGTTTTCCCTAAATACTGATTCACCCCCCCCTCTCAGTATTTTTCCCAACAGTTAAATGTTAATTTTATCTATCCCATTTTAGATAGTCAGTGGGTTTCTCCTTTGTTAATTGTGCCAAAGAAAAATGGTAAATGGAGGGTATGTGTTGACTACCGAGAACTAAACAAAGCTACTCTTAAAGACCATTTTCCCTTACCTTTCATAGATCAAGTGTTAGATACATTAGCTGGAAAAAAGTACTTCTCATTCTTAGATGGGTTTAGTGGTTACAATCAAATCCAAGTAGCACTTGAAGATCAAGATAAAACCACATTTACCTGTCCTTGGGGTACCTATGCTTACCGAGTATTGCCATTTGGGTTATGCAATGCACCCGCAACATTCCAAAGGGCAGCATTAGGAATTTTTTCAGATCTAATACATGATTGTGTAGAGGTATACATGGATGATTTCACAGTTTATGGAAACACTTTTGAAGAAGCTTTAGAAAACTTGGAAAAAGTCTTAAAGAGATGTCAAGAAGAAAACCTTTCACTTAGTCATGAAAAATGTTTTATGATGTTTACTGAAGGTATTGTTTTAGGGCATCACATTTAAGGGGATGGGATTAGAGTTGATGAGTCAAAAGTTGAAGTCATCTCTAACTTATCTATTCCAAGTTGTCAAAGAGATGTTAGAATTTTTCTAGGATTTACAGGATATTATCGGAGATTTATAGAAAACTTCACCAAGATAGCATCTCCACTCTTCAAATTACTTACCAAAGATTGTGAATTCAAATGGACTTCTGATTGCCAGTTAGCTTTTGAAACCCTGAAAACCAAAATTTCTGAAGCACTTATATTAAGGGGACCTAACTGGAAGTTACCTTTTCATATCTCGATAGATGCTTCCGATACAGCTCTAGGAGCAGTATTGGGACAAAAAGATTTGATTCCTTATGCCATCTATTATACCAGTAAAAATTTGACTCCTGCAGAGTTAAACTATACTGTAACTGAAAAAGAGTTTTTAGCTGTTGTTCATGCCATAAACAAATTTAGACACTATATAACAGGCTATGAAACTTTTGTTCACACTGATCATTTTGCAATTAGATACTTAATGAACAAATCAATCACTAATGGCAGAGTTATAAGATGGTTGTTACTATTGCAAGAATTCAACATTACTATTCTAGATAGGCCTGGAAAACAAAACACAGTGGCTGATTTCCTATCTAGAATCCAAAATATCAAAGATGACACTCCAGTTGAAGATCAATTTCCTGATGAATATATTTTTGCAATTTCTACTCAAACTCCATGGTTTGCTGATATTGCTAATTATTTAGTTTCAGGGAAATTTCCTTCAATAATGAATGCAAGAGATAAAAGAAAAATCATTCGTGACAGTGCAAAATATTCATGGGTTGCTAATGAGTTGTACAAGACAGGTCTAGATTTGATGATTAGAAGGTGTGTTCATGAAGATGAGATGCCTGAGATTCTCAAAGCATGTCATGATGAACCTTGTGGCGGACACTTTGCTGATAAGAGGACAACCTATAAGATTCTTAATTTAGGATATTATTGGCCATCCTTGTTTAAAGATGCTAAAGAGTATGTCAAAAGGTGTGTCAGTTGCCAAAGGGTAGGGAAACCTTCTCCTTCAGGTGAGATGCCATTACAACCTCAGGTACATATTGAACCTTTTGAAAAATGGGCTTTGGATTTTGTAGGACCTATTAGTCCTCCATCAAGACAAAAGATATATATATTAGTTTGCACTGATTATGTTACTAAATGGGTAGAAGCCAAGCCATTACTTGTTGCTAATGAAGAATCTGTAGTTACTTTTCTTTTTGAGGATATTTTTACTCGTTTTGGTGTCCCAAGGGAAATTGTTACAGATCAAGGAGCTCAATTTACATCAAGGCTAGTGGAGCAAATGATGGAGAGGTACAAAATCAGGCATAGAAAATCTACTCCTTATCATCCACATGCAAATGGTCAAGTGGAATCTACTAATAAGGTCATTGAAGGAATCCTAACAAAGACTGTTCATTTACATGGAAGAGATTGGGTAGATAGGCTTCTTGAAGCCTTGTGGGCCTATAGAACTACATGGAGAAACACAACAGGCCATACTCCTTATGAACTTTTTTATGGAAAGCAAGTTTTGTTTCCCATAGAGTTCCAGATTCAAACTTTCAAAATGGCAGTTCAGCTAGGACTTGATTTAACGGAGGCACAAAAGCATAGACTGGAGCAAATTAATGAATTGGATGAGATCAGACAAGATGCAGTTCAGAAAACAAGTCTAGTCCAACAGAAAAGGGCTAGATGGCATGACAAGTACATCAAAGAGAAGAAATTCAAAGAAGGTGACTGGGCTCTCTTGTTTGATTCAAAATTCAAGGATTTTCAAGGTAAATTTCAAACACATTGGCTTGGGCCATATGAAATTGTTGAAATTTTTGACAATGGAGCAGTAAAAATTAGGACAATAGATGAAGAAGAGATCACTTTTCTTGTGAATGGTCATAGATTGAAGTTGTATCACAAACCACTCTCAAGAGAAGAATTTGTCAAGAAGTTCCAAGGAAACAGTGATGTGAAGTTAATGAAGAAGAATCTTTCTTCTTCATCAACTTGATTAAATTTTCTGAAGCATTTCTCTTTGAAGAAAAAAAAAAAAAGAAAAAAAAGAAAAAAGAAAAAGAAAAAGAAAAAAGGTATAAACGTGAAAACCAATCATTGATTGGCATGTTTATACAGAAAAGATAGGGTGAAAATCAGAGTCTCTCTGACACTCTAACTTTTCCATTTTGTTTTTGCAAGCAGCTGTTACAAAATCATAAGTTCAGATCCATTGTACTTATGATCCATCTCATTTTATTTCATTCCATTCACTTATCCATCCATACTCCATTTCATTCATCCATTCATACTCTACTTCATTCCATATTTCATTCATCCCATTCCATACTTCATCCACCTCATTTCCATGTCAAAATTTAAAGTTTGATGTCTTGCTGCAAATGAATAACACATGTCATGGATTGCAAGGCAGTTTCTATGTTCTTCCACTCCATTCCATAAATTAAATCCATTCCATTTTATTATCCACTTCATACATATCATGTCTCATCATCCATCTTCATTCATGCCATATAACATTTCACTTATATTCCAAACCACTCCATTCCATGATTAAAATGCTCTACAGGTACATTCTGCAGATAAACAGACATTCTGCAGCTGATCAAACTTTCCGCAGCCAGACAGTCATTCCGCAGCTACAAATCCTGAAGGCACTAATCAGCAGACATTTGAATTGCAACAAAATGATCCAGTGTATCCATGAATAAGAAGAATCAAGAAGGATTATGAAGACTCTTCCAAAGGAGAACAAAGAAGACAAAGACCACAAAAATCAAATGAAAAGCAAAGGTAACAAGTTTTGATTATAATGGCATATCATAAAGTTTAGCATAGTTTTAGTTATGAATCATTCGGAAAAGTTGTTTTGATTATTTTTATTGATCATATCCAATATACCCTCTACAAACTTTGGATAAAAATCTCTCATTTCAAATTCTATACCCGACCATCATTTAAGCGGTTAAAAAGGCTGAAGTGTTTGATTTCCTCACGTCACCCAACCAAATCATTCAATGATGATTTTATTTTCCGTTGTAAAAAAATCTCCGCAGTCTTTTCACTCATTAATTTGTTTTCTTCACCTCACTTCATTAACTCATTCCGTAACTACCTCCATCACTCCATTCCGTAGCCAACCCTTCATCATTTCATTCCGCAAAACAGAGATATCCCTATCACCGTGAGCAGAGGTATATCAATTTGAAATATCAAACCACTATCACCGTGAGCAGAGATTGAAGCATTATCACCGTGAGCAGAGATTGAAGCACTATGAGCAGAGATTGAAGCATTATCACTGTAAACGCAGAGGTATATCAGTGTGGAATTTGAAGCCATTGTCACCGAAAGGCAAAGGTATATCAGTGTGGAATTTGAAGCCATTGTCACCGAGAGACAGAAGTATATCAGTTTGAAGGTTGAAGTTATTTTTTTCCATGGGCAGAAAGAAGTGTTAATCTGAAAATTGAAGAAAGAATTATGGGTTTCATTGTAAGAACTGAACCAGTGGGTACAAAATACCTAGAAGGCTACCCTCAAAGTAGAGAAATGTTGCAACAGGTAGGATGGCTACAATTTCTTGAGAAATTTAATGGCTTCCACAAAGAAGTCACTAAAACATTTGCAAGGTCATTTAGAGGAGCTGAGGTTGAAGTGGGAGATGTTAAATTCACTGTCACTGAGGTTTTCATTGCAGAAGCAACGAGATTGCTTAGAAATGGGGAGAGATGGTTCAAAAACAGAGAATTCCATAATGAATCATGGAAGCAAATTCTAAAATCACCAGGTATGGATGTCACTGTGTTTAAGAAAGGAATTCCAAGTTCTACATTGAAAAATAAATGGAGAAATATATTGCTTATTCTGCAAAAAATTATCACATGTGAAGGTAGATATGGCACATTTTATGTTTACCATATTAGACTGATAATGCATTTTCTGGAGGAAGAGTTAAATTTGTCCTCTTTCTTGCTTCAAAGTTTGAAAAAGATGGCTTCTTGTGTTCAAATAAGGGTTCAATTCTTAGAGACAACTCTATACCATCATGGCTTAGTTAAGATTTTAATTGAACACCATTTAGCCAAAAAAAATGATACTTGGGATAATTTCTTGATAAGAAATCATTTTGAAGAGCCAAAAGAGCCCTCACCTGAACAACAGCCTACAAGGAGAAGCAGAAAATGGAGAGCTTCTAAAATTGAAATTGACAAAACAGTCCAGGAAAGTAGTGAGGAAATAATCTCAGAGAAGTTGACTCAAATTAAGAGACAACTTAAGAAAGAGAGGGTAATCAGAAATCTGCCACAGAAAAAGTAGAGGGATCTTCCCGGCCAAGAAGAAGCCATAGACTCAGGGGGAAACTAAGGAAAACTCAGATCAAACAAACAGGGGTGATAAATATAGAAGATGAGGAAACATCTATTAAAGAAGATGTTGAAGAGGATTTTAATGAAGGAACCCCTAAAATTGACCCTGCTCAGCAAGAAGTTTATGACTATGTTGAAACTTTGGAAAGGAAAGCTTCAGAGAGTAGAGATAGAACCCCTAGTCCTCCACTGTCCGAAATAGATGTGTTAAGAAGGGATAAGTATGAGCTGGAAATACTTAATAGACACATCAAAAATGAGAATGATATTCTAAAGGAACAAGTCAAACTCAAAACCAATATGAACTCAACCTTATCTCTACAAATGGACAAAGTGGAAAAGGCTAATGAAAAGTTGAAAAAGAGGAACAAGAAGCTAATCAGGGCACTTATCAACTTAAGGTTCAAACTTGTCATTAGAAAACCCAAAAGATCTTTAGCTTCCAGGAAAAGAAGAAGGAGAGGATTAGATGTTCTTGCAGAAGCCTCTGAGTTTATGGAATAAGTTGCATGAGGACATGCAAGAAGTCAGCAGTGGGGGTATGTTGAGCCTCAAGATTGTTCTTTCTTTCATCTTACTTTACCTCATTTTCCTTTGTCCATTGTTATCCCAGACCCAATTGATCAATGAATTTAGTTAAAATTACTTTTAGAATGATTAACATGGCTAACTTGATAAGTTTTGTGATTTTTGTCATTGTAATACATTTTGACCGGAATTAGCTGCAGAATGCAGACATTCCGTAGCTAACCGGCAATTCTGCAGCTGTCTTCACGTTCAGGCATGTTCCAGGTGTCCTCTCAAGAAAAACCACATATGGGTATATTCCACGTCATGTCTACATTGTTCGTTGCTCACCATGAAGGAAGAACCGAATTCTGGATATGGTTTTGGTACGTGGGAACTCATTTAAGGAAGCAGATTTCTAATAGGACTGTCTTAGTCCAAATGTACTTTTCCTTTTTACACTGCCACTTTAAGAGTCCTAGTATGATTTCGATAAGGAAATACAATGATCCTGGAATTGTTGCAAGTCTTGTTATGTAAATTTGTTATAAAAACACTTGGGAAACCGAGAGATAGGCTAGATTTTGCTCTAGATTTTGCTTAGATTTCATGCTATATTTCTGAAGACGCAGACTACTCTGTTCAAGTTATTTTTCCTTTAATGAAGAAGACAGTATTGCTTTGAAAGCATTGATTCGATTTGGAGTTAGATTCCGTCTGGTGGTAGAGGGCCCCTGCCTCCTGCACGACTTTACTTTCCTAATTTAGATAAGTATCTTAGTTGTTTTTACGTTTTTGAAGTTTGAGTTCATAGTTAATTTTATTAGCCGCTATATTTATACTTGTTCTAAGAACTCTTCCAAAAGAATAAACTCTTCCAAAAGATCATGATAATGAATGAGAAATGGCTATAGTGTTGTAGGATTTAATTGTAATTTCTTTTGTTCACTATCACAGTTGAACTTAGACTAAGCAAACTCTTCCAAAAAATCCTTATGATGTCTAAGACATGTCTGTGATACTGAATGTTTCAGTTTTTTGTTTTCACTAAGTAACATGGCTGATCTTGCTCTTAAAACGCTTTTCCAAAATATCATAATGATGGGTAGGAGATAGCTGTGACATCTTAGTTTTTATATTTCTTTCAGTCTTTATGTTTGCATTTGCACTGAATTGTACAGTCAGGATTGTTCTAAGAAGCTCTTCCAAAATACCAATCATTATGGACAAAACAGACTGTATAATCCCATAGATTAATGCATGATAACCTTGTTAGGATACTCCAGAGTCAAATTGCATTTAACTCATGCTCTGTTATTTTGTTTTAAGTTTGATAATGACTTGTTAGTTCAGCACTGTTTTAGACTAGTGACATCTTAAGTTCAGTTTTAGCTTAACTCATTGCATTTTCACTCCACATTCAGTTGTCATCCATTGCATATTAGATTACATCAGTTGTTAAACTTAACAAAACAGCCTTCATTATTTACAAAACCTCTTCTTGTTCCAAATCTATAATTGATTCATAACCATATGAACAGAAGACAGTATCATTTCAAGGCCTGAAGTACTTTTGCAACTTCCTTTATCATCTCACAAACAAACTTTTCCTCAAAAGACTATTCTAAAAATCTATAACCTTTGAGTGAAGTGTAGTGGTATCAAACTAAGTTGCAGAATAGAGTTAGGAACTAGTCTTAGAGTAGAGATCTTATGATGATACCAATATTTTCCTCCAAATATGTTTCAAAAAATCTTTAAACATGGATAAAATGTTGCATCATTATGAGCTGGTTGTTTGATTGTTTAGTTAGAAGAATTTGTATACTTAGCTGACCATTTCTCAACACTCTCCCAAAATACCTTTGATGAAAGAATTGGACAAGTTAAGTTTATGTTTTGATTCATTTCCTTAAAGTCATTATCAAGCTTGGTATTCTGCTTAGTCATAGTTTAGGTTTGATTTTGTTTTAGTATTTGCCTTTGCATTTGTCACTTGTCATCAACCAATTAGGCTTCACTCTGTTTTTAATCATTAGCTTCTTTCCACTAGCTTTCTAGTCATTTTCCTTGTGAACATAAAACCACCAAAAGACCAAAAACATCATAAAATACTAAACACAATGCATTAAGAGACAAACACCTAGGCACATACAGTGCACTTCACTTCAGCAGTTTACCAACCCTGGTTGACAATTAAATGAACTCAATTTAGGAGACTAGGTTGAGACCAAACACAAAGTAACACTTGGTTCCTGTTATTGTAGGGAAATTCAACTAGTGGAAGGAATTCTTGCGACCTCTTTGGCTGATGCATAACAAACATCCTCAACATGTCCTCTGAAATTATGTTCATTCTCTCACTTTTTCTAGTATTATGAGGGTGATACACAATATGAAAATATATTTGGGTTCCAAAAACAACAAACAATGCTTTCCAAAAATTGGAAGTAAAATGGCACCATTATCCAAAATTATCTTCTTGGGTATGTCATGCAATATAAATATTTCCTTCATGAAAATATGAGCTATGTCAATTTCCTTGTGTGTGGACTGACATCTAGGAAATGAGATGCCTTACTCAACTTATTCACTACCATCATAATGGCATCATGTTTCTTGGATATACATGGAAATCCTGTGATTGAAGTCCATATATATGACTCGCAACTTCCACTCAAGAATGGGGATTGGTTGTAGCAATCTCGTTGGGTGTCTGCATTCCACTTTGGATTGTTTACATTCCAGGAATTGGAAATATATTCAAAAAATTTCTTTTTCATACTCAGCCTATAATATTTTTTCTTTATGTATGCTATAAGTTTTTGATAACAAAGATGGCCTAAATAAGGTATTTTGTGAAACTAGTACAATATGATCTTCTTCAAGTCTCCCAGAAAAGGTATATACCACCTGTCCTTGAGTTTCAACATTCCATTTTCTGTGAGCATGTAATTATTAGTCAATGGCCCTTCTATCTCTTTTTGTAAGTTATCTTTCACATGTTGATAGTTTTTATCTTACATAATTGCTTCCTTGATCTTTTTTTATATTAAATTCACAATTACTCATGGCTTCCAAGTGTGTCACTTGTAGACTTCTACTAAGTGTGTATTCTACTTTGTTTCCCTTTATTTTAATATTATTATCTCAAATTCAAACTCACTGATCAAATCCAACCATCGATATTTTCTAGCATTTGACTTGGGTTGTTCAAGCAAATATCTCATCCCTCCATGGTATGAAATCAAGCAAATTTCCTCCCAAGCAATTAGTTCCTCCACATTTTCAATGCATGGACTATTGCTATAAGCTCCAAATCATGAGTGACATAGTTATTCTCATGCTCATTTAATTTTATTGATTCATAACAGACTACATGCCCTTCTTTCCTTGGGACTCCACCTATTCCTTTCTCACAAGAATCTATGCATACTAAGAAGTCCTTTTTCTGGATATGTTATCCCCAAAATAGGTGCACATGTGAGAAATTTCTTAGGCCACTTAAAAATAAATTTGTGCTCCGATGTCCATTGGAATTTGAATCCTTTCCTCTGTAGAATTGTGATTGGATGCCCAATCTTTGATAAATACTGAATAAATCATCTGTAATATCCAACCAACCCCATGAAAGATCTCACTTCAGTGAAATTTCTACTAGTGGGCCACTCCATGATGACCTTAATTTTTACAGTGTCTGCCACCATCCTTCCTTTGAGATGACATGTCCTAAGTACTAAAATTGTGATCAAAAGAAATCACATTTTATGAACTTGGCATAGAGTTTGTGGTCTCTCAGCAATTGCAACATTTATTTAAAATTTTCTTCATGTTCTTCTCTAGTTTTCGAGTAGTCCAAGATGCCATCCACAAAGACTAATATAACCTTCTCATGATACATATTGAGGAAATTATTCATCAAAAACATAAATGTAACTAGGGAATTGGTAAGCCTAAATGGCATGACCACTATCTCGTAGTGTCCATATCTTGTCCCGAAAGTTTTTTTTATGGATGCCTTCATCCTTAATTTGGACTTGATGATAGCCATATCTTAGGTCTGTTTTTAAGAGCATTGTAGCCCCTCTTAACTGATCAAACAATTCATCAACTATGGGAAGTGGGTATTTTTTTTCTTCATTATTTATTTATTCAACTATCGATAATCAATACATAGTTTCATTGTGCCATCCTTTTTCTTTAAAAATAGCACTGGGGATCCCCAAGGTGACACAATGGGTCTGATATACCCCTAGCCTAACATTTCCTTCAATTTTAATTTTCACTCCACTTCCTATGATGTGCTCTTATGATATGGGGCTTTCGATTCTAATATTTATCCAAGAAGAAACTCAATAGAGAAATCAATTCCTGTCCAGGGTGAAAATTATATTGGTATTTTATTTGGAAACATATCATTGAACTACTCTAAAATCGGGTGATATTATATTTTGGCCGCATTTCCATCTGGCTCATTTTTTACTTAGACCATGTATAGGGTACACCCTTTTTAGTTGCACCTATGTACATATAGCATCAATATTCTTCGAAAAAAAGTAGACTTCCTTATTGGGCCTTAAGCACTATTTTCTCACCTTCATCACTGATCCATTCCAACAATTTGTTGTAGTATTCAATTTTAGTTTTATGGGCCACTATCCAATCCATTATAGAAATAACTCGAAATTTTCAGCTGCTAATGAATTCAGACTGAAAAAAATAGACACAAATTTCTTCTACTCAATCTGCAGAAGGGAAAACATATAATATAAACACATGAAATCATTCAAACACAATGAACACAACATTTTTCTTGGGGAACTCAACTAGGAAAAATTCCTCCTTAGTTTTGTATTATATTAGATGAGACAATAATCAATTACAATGAAAGTTTCAATACTTGAAGCTCAACCTACACTGCAATATTGATCTCTTGCTCTGCCAAAATAGGCCTCTAGCTTCCTCCTATTTATTTGTGTAACACATAAGGAAATTATCTCCAAAAAGATAGGAAAATCTCCTATTTCCTTGTGCAAATCCAAGAGAAATTTTTCATCTACTCCAATGAAAACTATGTACACTCATTAGTATACAATCAATAATTACAATGTGCCTTTTCCTCCAACTCAACTAGGAAATTCAAATTGCATGCATGACTAGGGTTATATTTTGTAAATGAACTATTTAAATAAGAGATCAGTGAGTTAATAACAATTACAACTACCCAAATGAACTCCTACTGACTCTATTCATTACTAGAGCTCAGATAACTGAGTTTCACTAACTATAACTCCACTTTATTTCTATATTTTAGCAATCAACTCATGAAAAAATATACTTCTATCCCTCAAAATCTAATTGGCTGATTTAAATAAGTGACTTGGCCATGTCACTCCTACTAATTGCAACTCAAATCATCCTGCTGATGTGGAAATTTGAATTTCTCCATTTGACTAAGATACAAGTCAAATGAAGCCTTTTCTTGGTACAATTTGACATCCATGTCAATTAGGACATCATGTGAGCCCAATGGAAATATATTAAGTGTGGTTGAAGTGGAAATGACACTTATCATCGTGGGGTGTGATTCCACCATGCTTGTCACTCATTTTTGGTTCTAATAGCCAATTGAATCTTCCATGATTTCTCGTGGGTTTTCTTTTGTAGAGCACATTTATTCACGATCTTTGAGCTAATCAAGCTAATATTAGAACTTGGGTCAGTTAAAATTGAAACTAGTTTATTAACGACCATACCTTCCATTTCGATTAGTAAAGCATGATGGTTGGCCTTCCTATTGTCCAACGCATCATAAATTCATGGCACATTCTGAGCCACATCGTTCACCATTGCTACCTCTTGTACATTGTTAATCATTCCATTATGTTGTTAATGAGGACATCCTCTCTACATGTGGTTCTCTCCACATCTCCAACATTGCAAAGGCCCTCTTTTGAACTCTGCAACCTATTCTTTCATTGGTTGAGTAGGTTGGTCTCTACTAGCATGTTAGGTCCCTATATTACAAGTGTAGTCCCTTATTGTTGTTAGTTTCGCCCCCTTATTTTTATTATTGTACCCCTATAGTCCCCATATTGTTATTATTATGCCTCATAAAAGCCCAATATTTTTATTGTTGTGCCCTTACATTATTATTGTTTGGCTGGCTAGGATTATATAGTGGCCCCATGGACTCCTATTTATTGAAAGGAGGTTTTTTCCATTTGAATCATACAAGAATTTATCATTATTTAATGTAAAGGAGGTTTCCCCCTCAAAGTGGCTAATTTCTAAGGAGTTGATCTCTCTTTTCTTCTATTTTTGGAGTTGGTTACATAACATTTGGTATCAGAGCTTTGGATTCTAGGGTTTCGCTGCTTCAAACAGGTCATCATGGAATTTTCACTATAAAGTTTTTTCTACGAAGTTATAGAAGCTAAAAAAAACATCCATTTGCGAAAAAATCTAGAGGAAATTTGTGAAAATTTTTAAGATCTTGGTTTGCAACAGTTTCAGAGATATGATCTGTGGAATTTAGGGTTTTTGCAGGCTCCCAGATTTCATCTCAAAGAGGTAACCTTGGGGAAATCATCATAACTCTCTCTTTGAGCATCGGATTGGAATTATATAAAAAGTTTCTGAAATCACACGGATTTTAGTTTCATGTATCTCAATTTTAGAGCCGAAGGAGGAGACAATGACACGTGGCACACCGTACAAGTTCGCTCTACTGAACTAGTACATAATTAGGTCATTGTGAGAGATTGGGTATAACGTTTCCTTGAAGAATCCAAATCAGGTTAGACCTATGGCATTAGTAAGAAGATTCAGAGGACTACTAAAGGACCAAAGATAAAATATTTGGGATCCGAAATTACATATATACATCAGTTTCAATATCGAGCTCCTCATAAGCAAGAAAAAGGTGTGTATTTTTTTCAAATTGCATAAGTCTTGTTTGAAAAATTAGTTTGAACTGATTCCAAGGGCATATTGAAGCATAGATATCAGTATTGGGTTCTAGGATGCCCCCTAAGAATAATTCAACACCCATTAATCCCTCAGAATACTCTACTATGACTCATGAAGAGGAATAAGTACAACATGATATATCAAAATTACAAGACCAAGTACACCAAATTTAGCTCTCACAAAAAGTAACAAAAAATGAAATGGAAGTTTTGAAGAAAGGCATGGAATATAAGATGGAAGTTTTGAAGAAAGTTGTGGAAGCTAAGATGGATGGTTTGAAGAAAGGTGTGGAAGCTAAGATGGATGGTTTGAAGAATGACATGGAAGCTAAGATGGATGGCATGGAAGCTAAGATGGATGACATGGAAGCTAAGATCAATGAAAAAATGAAAGGAAACATGTAAGAGATGAAGAATGATCTAAAAGAGGACATGGAAGGTGTTATCACTCCACTAGATTCCCAAGGTTGAGGAAGGAATCCCAATAGAGGTAACCAAAAACCAAGATTTTGACTTGATAGCTAGCCCTATCAAGCTAGAGAGGGCTCTCTCCAAAAATTTCACAGCTAGGGGGGCTGGAGAAATTAAGATTTTAGGATAGGTATGAGTGCCAGGGGTTGTTTGATTTGGTTTTGGTTGGGTAGATTAGCAGACAATGAAATTAGGTCAAGGAAAAATAGGTTAGCGCTATAGAGTTAGGGTTACAGGGATGAATGGGGAAAGGTAGGTATAATGTCAATCACTTGAGGGAAATGGTTATGAAATGGTTTAGAAAATGTAAGGAGGACGAGGGAAGCATAAGATATGTATTTCTCTCAGACAGAAGATATGAAACAAAAAATTATCAGTTACCCAAACAGAGCATGGCTAACATGTATTCTGAATTTCACACTTATAAAATATCATAATCATAGACATGAGAAGGAAAAGAACAATACATTCACACATATGTCACTGAATAAGAAAAAATGAAATACATTTAATACCACAGGTATCCCATAGATATATCTGCAAATCCTCTTTTATTAATGGCCAAAATTGAGTATAAAGTCACCTTGATCAACTAAGAAAAAAGAAACTGATTCCAATTTCCAACCCTTGATACTTCCAAAAATGAAGTATTTATATGAAAAATTACAACAAAATAGTCTCTGATAGACTTGAACTAAAATATCTAACTATTACAAAATTATAGTTTCGGTGGAATGTGCTATGCAGAGAATGTGCTGATGTAGTGGGGCAGTTTAGGATGTGGACCACAATTTGCTGATATGCTGGTAGATGAGTTGAGAGTTGTGCTAGCAGATATGTTGTGTGAACAGAGTGATGAACGCTTTTTGCTACCCGACTCAAACTTTCTGTATTTTTGTTACCCGAAATCCTTTTGTTGTATTAAAACCTTTTTGTAAATAAAACAACGTGAAAACCCAAAATACCGGACTTGAAACCTTTTAAATTTCAATTCTAAAGTCACATCACATCTATGCACTTCGCAATATTTACAGTTTAAGTTATAAAGAATACAATCGACGATGTGATGCGATGCGAAGGGGACGTGACGTGGAGGGTAGGTGGGACTGGACCATAGCACACATCACAACTTTTAGCTTTTAGTTATAAGTGCAGAGGATGTAAACACTAAAAAATGCGAAGTGCGACGTGGAGGGGAGGAGGTGAATGACGTGGCAGGGAAGAAGTTGGACCGGATTGTAGGCATGCATCACAAATTTTAGATTTTAGTTATAAGATGTGGGGTTAACATCTAAATTTTGCAAAATGCGGGAAGGGGGACCCACTGCAATTGGAAAATTTTTATGAATTGGCGAAAGTTTGAAGTGGTAAGTGTATAAATTTGATAAGGTTTTCATGATATATCAATGTATTGAAATGCTTGTGAAGTGGGGGCGGAGTTGCTGAGGTGGGGCCAAATTGCCGCATCGCAAGTTAAAACAAATAGATTGCGGGCGCTCACAAAGGTAAAACAAATGCGATGCGATGTATTTGCAAATCAGCAATGCAAAAAATCACAAATCAGCAAGCGCAAGTTTTAAAGTTTAGTTCCAATGCGAAATATGTAAAATATGCGAAATGCGACGAGGGCCCCACTTTAATTGCAATCGGGGAATATGAAGCGGAGTAAGTGAAAAGTAATGAAAAGGTAGAAGGGTGAAGCAGAAAGGCAGAAAAAGGTAAGGTTTTAATGTTTTTCAAAGGAAAATGAAATGGAAGGGAAGTGTAGTGGGTAAAATGGGTCCCACTTCATCGTATATTGTCCTTCGAAAGGTTTGTAAGAGACGGTAATGTAAATGATTTTGGATTTTGGTCTATGGGAAAAGTGATTTTGAATGTGAGGGATTATAATGAAATGTGTGGAAATATATGAGTGGGGAAGGAAATGAAAAGGGAAATGAATGAAATGAAAGTAGGGGGGATATATGTTAGGGTTTAAAACTTTAGGATAAAATTAATAATCATATTTTAAACCATACAAATAACTTTTCCATAGGCGCATTTAGACTAGCAGCCAAAACCTTTAAAACAAAATGAAGCTTTTTTTCTTTCTTTCTTTCTTGCTTCCCTAACGTTTTGTTTGCCTTTTTTATTTAGAGCATCTCGAGCCTAACATTTTATTGACATGGATGCCTACAAAAATAATAATCTTCCTAAAATTTTTAACCTTTTCACTCTTCTGCATCCACATCCTACCTTATGATTTTGAAATTATTTCAACTACTTATGCTAACTTATCAAAATAAATAATGTTACAACACTTCCATTGGTTCAGATTAAAATATTGAACTAATTTTTATTTTCCACCTAACTAATTAATCTGTCAAGTTTAAACGGATTGAAAAATTATTTTTCACTACCTATGGACAAGCAATTTAAACCTAATTCAACTATGCTTAAACTATATGATTGAATTTCATTGAACTTTTGTGGCATTCTAAACAAGCTGCACACAAATTATTTTCAGAAGCAAGCTAAACTAAGAGTAGTGGCATTTGAATGTGAAACACTTTCATAATTTATTGTTTTTTCTTCTTTTTGATGGGGTTCACATCTTATATTTTTTATTTATAACATATACCCTCTTTCGATTTTTTATGTTATCTCCCTTTTTTTTAATTTTATTTTAAATTAAATTTTTGATTTTATATCAAAATGACATTTTGATATTAAAATCATTTAAATCAAAATTACAACTTGAAAAATAAAATAGTTACATAGTGATGATATTTTGTAGAGGAAAATAAAATGTTTTTGAGTCACTCTCATATAGTTGAAAACTTTATTTGGATGGAGTAATTCATTTTGGACTTTGAAAGAGAAAAACCTAATGACCTAATGAGACTTCAAGAGCTGATCTCCATCGCTGAATTTAACTAAGACAAGACATGGTGAAATGAGAATTTTCATAGGTGTTATTACGCTCAAGAAGACATGGGAATGAGTCAACAAATATGGTTCTGTGAAGGAGAGTGAATTTTTATTGAGGAAAGCTACCATCAGTGAAAGAATTTGTAGCATGAACTAATGGAATGATATAAAAATTTCAGAATGAGACACCTAAAATGAGAAATGAAGGAATGATATTAATCACTGATGGCAGAATGCATATTCTCACTCTAACGGAAGGTTTGAAGGACAGTTTGAGAAATTTGATACAATAAATTATTCATCATGGCGAAAAGGTAGTAGAGGAAAATCATGGTGAGAAAAAAATAAATGTTAATCGTGATTTCATAAAATATAATGTTGGATTGAAGACCCACCATATTCCAAAGATCGATATCAGGAAGTTTGATGGTAAGGATCCCGTAACATGGATACTAAATATGGAGCAATATTTTGATCTCCATAATGTGAAAAACACACAAAAGGTACACATTGAAACTTTATATTTAGAAAAAAATATATTTGTATGGTATCGATGGCTTTACTCTCGTAAAAAAATTGTCACTTGGTCAATTTTTTTATGGAGGAAATGATTGCACATTATGCAGATACAAAGAGAAACACCTTCTTTAGCCAATTGATAAATCTCAAACAAAACGGTTCAATGGTAGAGAACATTGAGGACTTCCAAAAATTTAATATAAGGGTAATTGATATCCCAGAGGAACACGTGATAGATGCCTTCATAGGGAATTTAAAGGATAACATCCAACATGAGGTTTGCCTTTGGGAACCTAATTCATTGGATAAGGCATTCAGATTGGCAAGAAAAAATGAATGTAAAATTATGGTGACAAGGAAGCCTACCACTCACATATATAAAGATGGATGTGTTGCTACTCCTAGACTTCCAAAACCTACAAGGTTGACACCACAACGATTTGAAGAAAAAAAACCAAAAGGGATTTGCTACAGTTGTGATATAAAATGCACTAAAGGTCATAAGTGTGCTGAGAAGAAATTATTTTACATAGATTGTGAAGAGGAGGAAGAAAATGAAAAAGAAACTTCAAAAGAAGAGGATATAAACTAGGAACCAACCCTAGAGAAAGAAGAAATGAGTCCGACCATATCCTATAATACATTGGCAAGACTTACCACTCCTCAAACTCTCAATATAGAAGGACATATCAAGAAGAAAAATGTAATAGTGTTGATTGATTCGAGTAGTACCCATAATTTTATTCATTGTAAGGTAGCCAAGGAATTGAATTGCTTCCTATACCCAGCACCAAAGTGTCAAGTGATGGTTGAAAATGGAGGAACTATAAATTTCTTTGGAAAATGCCATAATATCAAGCTAACCATGGGGGAATATGTATTTAATAGTCCAATGCTTTCCATTCCAATGGGAGGTGTTGATGTTGTACTAGGAGTATAACGGTTACAATATTTGGGGATGATATCTTTTAATTTTCGAGAGCTTTTCTCGAATTTTTTTTCGTAAGGAAAGGAATTTGAATTACGGGGTATCGAAGGGAAGCCGAGAAAGATAATAAGCTCTAATTTCATGACAAATCTTTTGAAGAAATAACAATGAGGCGTAATTGCACAATTATGTTCACTTGGCGTTCCAAAATAAAAATCATCTATATCTCCAGATCTCCAAAAAATATTGGAAACTCATTCCAAGGTGTTTGAAACTCCCAAAGTATTCCCACCTATTCGGGATCATGATCATGCTATTCATTTGATTCCAGGAAGTGTTCCTCCAAAAATTAGGCCTTACATATATCCTTATGTCCAAAAGAGCCAAATTGAATGTATGATTGCAGAAATGTTAGAGGCTGGTATAATTCAACCTAATCAAAGTTCTTTCTTTTCTCTAGTAGTATTAGTGCACAAGAAGGATGGATCATGGCACATGTGTTCGATTTATAGGGAGATCAATAAGCTCAATATTGAAAGATAAATTCTCCATTCCTGCGATTGATGAATTATTGGATGAATTAGATGGAGCAATTTATTTTACCAAGTTGGATCTCCATTCAAGATATCATCAAATTAGAATGAAGACTGAAGATATTTTGAAAACAATGCTCATAAGGGTCATTATGAATTTTTGGGCATGCCTTTTGGCCTTACCAATGCACCTTCTACATTTCCAAGGTTGATGAATTCCATTTTCAAACCCTTCCTTAGAAAATCCGTGTTAGTATTTTTTGATGATATACTAATCTACAACATGTCTTGGAAGGATCATGTTCAACATGTTGATAGGGTGCTCAAACTATTGGAGGAGAAACAATTATAGGAAAAAAAATCCAAATGTTTCTTTGGAGTACAAGAGGTGTAATATCTTAGTCATATTATATCTCAGGAGGGTGTTAAGGAAGACCCTAACAAAATTAAATCCATTAAGGAATGGAAAGACCTCACAACCATAAAGAAGTTATGAGGATTTCTTGGGTTAACAGGGTATTATCACAAGTTTGTTAAGAATTATGGGAGAATATCAACACCTCTAACAACATTATTGATAAAGATGCATTTTCATGGACTCCTGAAGCAACTAAGGCCTTTGAACATCTTAAAGAGGCAATGTGCCTAGCATCAATCTCAGCTACACTAGACTTCACAAAAACCTTTATTGTGGAATGTGATGCCTCGGGAAATGGGATTGGTGCTGTTTATAATGCAAGAAGGAAGACCCATTTCTTTTGAAATTCGTCCAATCAAAGGAAAGTATTTACAGAAACCTATTTATGAGAAGGAAATGTTGGCAGTACTAGTAGCACTAAAGAAATGGTGACCTTTCCTAATGGGAAGATGCTTCAAGGTAAAAAATGATCATGATAGTCTAAAATAATTTTTGGAACAAAGACTATCTTCAGAAGAGCATCAAAAATGGGTCACAAAGGTGTTGGGTTATGACTTTGAAATCATCTACAAAAAAGGGAGGCTAAATGTTTTTGCAGATGCACTCTCAAGAAAGGATGAGGAGGTGGAAGAATTAATTTGTTCCATTTCTATTATCCAACCAGATTGGATAACCGAAGCAAAGAAGGAATGGAAGAATGAAGAAGAAGTGTGGACACTCATTCAAAAGTTGCAGCAAGATCCCAGTACATCTGACACATTTAGTTGGAAAAATGATTCCTTATGGTACAAATATCACTTATATATTTGTAAGAATTCCCAACTAAAACAAAATATTCTTTTGGAATTGAACACCTCTCCCGTAGGAGGACACTCAGGTTTTTTTTAAATTACCATAGGGTGAAGAAATAATTTTTTAGGAATTTCCTTAAATTTGATATTCAAAATTTTTTGGTGGAATGTTTTGTTTTCCAGCAAAACAAAGTTGTGACAATTAAGACCCCAGGTCTGCTACAGCCTTTATCCATTCCAATTCAACATTGGGAGGAGGTTTCAATGGAGTTTATAACAGGTTTACTTAAGTCCGAAGGAAAGAGTGTCATCATGGTGGTAGTTAATAGAGTTACCAAGTATGCATACTTTTTTGCATTATCTCATCCATTTAAAGCAAGTACAATTTCTATTGCATTTATGGAAACAATTCAAAAGCTACATGGAAACCCAAAGATTATTTTAAGTGATAAAGATCCCATTTTACTGGAAATTTTTGGACGAAACTATTTTCTTGTTTGGGTACTCAAATAGCTCATAGCTCATCTTATCATACTAAATCCGATGGGAAAATTGAGATAGTGAAAAAATGTTTGGAATGATATCTTTGTTGTTTTGTATCTGATAAAAAACACAATGGGTCAAGTGGTTACCTCTCGCTGAATGGTGGTATAACAATTCCTTCCATACTGTGGAAAAAATGACCTCATTTATGGCACTTTATGGATATCATCTACCGTCCATCATATCATCTTTAAGAGAAAATTATAAGGTTCAAGCAGTGGAAGATCACATTGAGCATAAACAACAATTTCTCCAACTCTTAAAGGATAACCTAAATTTGACACAAAATTGAACGAAACAACAGGAAGATCAACATCGCAGCAGAGAAGTTTTGATGTAGGAGACAAGGTATTTTTACGGCTACGACCATACAAACAAATGTCCCTCAAGCAAGCTAAGAAGGATAATAAATTATCGCCAAAGTACTATGGTCCTTACAAGGTGTTTCAAAAGATTGGTACTATGACATACAAATTGGAGCTTCCTGCTTCTTCTCGAGTGCACCCAATTTTCCATGTTTCATGCTTAAAGAAGGTTATAGGTGACAGAATTCCAGTTCAAACAATATTGCCAAAGCTTGATGAGGAAGGAAAAATAATATTGGAACTTGAAGCTATCATGGAAACAAGAACTTGACAACTACAAAATCGATCAATTTAAGAGTATCTCATCAAGTGGAAGAACTTACCCACTGAAGATTCCACATGGGAGGATGAGAATTTTATACAGAAGCATCCATAGCTACTCAAGCATTGAGGAATATTGAGAGTTTTAATTAGAAATTAAACCTCTTAATATTTAATTGTCAAGTAGGGGCTCGTAAGCTTCGAGTTGTACTGTGTTTTTGGCTCAGCTTATTATCAAAGCATATAAATTCCTTGTTAATGATCGTTAAGTACACACTCTTCTATCAGTTAAGTAAACCGACACTCATCTCTCTCTGCCTCGAATTAAATCAACCAAGTTGAATCAATATTAAATTAAATTCAAATTCAAATAAATCTAATCTACATATGAGCAATATTAATCACAATCCAAGCAATGAAAATTACTATTTAAATGATATTAATTTCAATCTAAGTAATGGAAATCTCAATCTAAATACTAAGATCTATATAATCTAAATACAATAATCTTAAATCAATCAAGATTAATTTAAAATGATACCAAACTTATGCTAAATCTTAATCCCAATAAAATTCACTCTCATTCAAATGATCTTAAACAAAGTCAATGAACAAACAAGACTTCAACTAATCTAGTTCCCGAGATGCATAAAACAAATCAAATAAGCATTCAAACTAACCTCTGTCACCACTTTGCAATTGCTTCAAAAGAAACTAAGTAAACAAGGATTCTAATTGACATGATTTCAGATCTAAAATACTAAAAAATAAGAAACTATTTTATCCTTATATTACTTTAATCAAACTCAAGAAATCATTCAAACATAGGCACATTGACTAATGACTCTACCAATAAATAATTACAATTATAATGAATTGCAAAACTAAACTACAACTCCAAACAATGACTCAATGGTATTGTTGCATTTATTTCAAATACTTCGTTGCCAAAACACAATGTTGCAAGAAATTATAGTGGATTAGTAAGGTACATAATTGATTTCAATTCGTATTTAAAAGAAATGGAGTTATTGATCTCTTGTTTATCCAATTAAGAAGCACCTTTAAATATTTCAATCATAAAACTATAACAAAGGGGTTATTCGTGCAATAAAATCATTGATCAACATCATTTATTTTGGTATGCGATGAGTTGGAGATGAAGTATCTATTTAATTTCAAGAAAACGAATTACAGTCTTGAGTACAAAATCATAATTATGAGATTTAATTAGCAAATGTTTTCAAAATAAAATCCCTACATCTAGATCTATCCTATGATGTTTTATAGAACTTACTTCCAGGAGATGATAGGCCTTTTCCATTCCTAGAGCAAGTCTAACTAAATCAATGCCTAAATATTAAGCAAAAGCATAACATTTACAAAGAATTCATGTGAAAGTCAAATTGCATTAATATTCAAATAAAAAGTTCACTTACATACATTCCTTCAATCATTTGTGTCATGCTCACACATTATCTTCCTCTTCCTTCAAAAACTTCCCAAGCTTACAATACAAACTATGGCTGATACATTTATAAGATTTAGAAGGCAAATTAGTCATTTTTCCTCAATTATGGAAAATTGAACAAATGTAACAAAGTGACCTCAAAGAGATTGTCATATCTTCCTAACCATGAATAATTTTGGAAAACAGTTTGGAGGGAGCCTAATTTGTTATATTTTCAACAAAAAAATCTCTTGGATTTGTCTCATTCAAACATAGATCCTCGTAATTCATGCCCAAAATTGGCTATCTGGCTCTTTTTGCAAGTTTCTAGAATTCTGGAAAAACAATCATTTTTTACCAAACTGCCTCCAAGACCCACATATAACTTTTATAATAATTTGAATATGGAGAAACCGTTTTGAATATATATAGTTGGATATATTTTTGACAAACCCATTCGCTTATATTTTCCATATTCCCCTCAAGATGCACACATATCGAGGTCAAACGTGGCAGTTTGGAAACTTTTCACATTTTGAGCAGATTTGTTAATAAGCTCCTAGGGACCCACATGTGCTACCTGGATGCAATCCAATGCATGGGAAGGTCTTAAAACATAATTTTAGTCAAAAAAATCCCTCGGTTTTTCCCGGAAGCATGTTAGGATATTGAAACTTCAAATTGCACATTTCCGTACTCTACTTGCAATAACTAGTTTAATTGGCTTGTGAAATGGAACCTTGCGAAAAATGAACTTAGAAAAAAAACCATTAGAAAATCATGACTAAATCATCTCTAATCATATAAAATCTAAGAAAACTGATGATAATTAACCACGACGCGTAAGTCATGAATTGGCGACAAGTGATGGAATTATGGCATGAAACAAGTGTTAAGGTGTCAGAATTTAGGTTATGAATGGCAGTAATATATAATGGAAAATTAGGCATATTTTAGGCCCAACACCCCCCCATTATTTAGGGTTTACATGTCCTCATGCAAAAAAATCTCTTGCTCATTGATAGATTCTTAACATTGTTTTGTAGATGTTGGTTCTTGTGGGACAACATTGCTTGGATATTTAAAGGTGCTCGTTCTTGTGGACTAGCACTGCTTGAATAATTGGAGGTGCTGGTTCTTGTGGAGAAACATTAATCACATTTATTATGTCACACTAATTTTACTGAGAAATACAAATTGAGGACAAGAAATGAATGGATGAGGGAGAGATGATGGATGAAATGAGGTGGTAATGGAGATGGTGAATGGGTGGTTGCATACATTGTCATCGTAAGGCCAATGTTTATAGGTGGTTTCCTTTATCATTTCATGGCATTAATTAATTCATCCTATGAATATAATTCTTGAATAAGACACTGTTGAGACGACTTTTATTAATACACCATAAGGTTTTTTCTTTTAACATGGTCTTTTTATTAGAGTTTATGCATAATGAATGGAAGGAAATAAAAGGATAATGGTTTATGAAGGATGAAATGCATGGAATGAAAAGTGGTGAATCATTGAAATTATTTAACCTTCTAATGAATTAGATAATCATAAGCCAAATTTAACTCAAGTTTTACCTTTGTCGTTGTTGTGCCTAGTGCTGCAAAATGAAGTAGAGGATGGAATGGTTGAAGATGATGTGACTTCTGATATGATATGCTGAAGAAGGATAAAGGATGAGTTGAAGAGATGAATTGAAGGGCTGAAGGATGAACTGAAGGTCCTCTTATCCCCCCATGCCTAAGGAGTTATATGTCCCCAAACAAGTGAGGAAAGGTGACTACTGCTGCAAATGATAATGGAAATGTTGATACAAAAATCCAAACTGCTACAAATCTGTGTCGAAATCTCAAAACCATATAGTCTTCAACTACTACACACCCATGTGAAATCTTGATTATGTGAATAAATGGTGTCGATCTCGAACATAAGCAATAATCATTGGATTACCGACCATTGACGAGATATCCCACTTTTGATGTCAATGGGAATCAAAACACTAGGTACATTATATTAGCCACGAATAGATTTTTCGGAGTCGAATGGACTGCAGAATTCATCCACCAAGAAACATTGATGTATTTCCTTAGTAGATGACAAGGATACATGTCATTAAAGCATGCAGGCTCCTAGGTACCTTATCTAACCCTAACCTTGGTCCTAGATAATATGCTGATGTCGATGGGGAAAGGTTCATTGGAAAGTGGTCCTTAAGGAATCCCACATCAACCAACTCGAGTACGAACATAATAACTCAAAATATACATGATTTGAAGAACTTATACAAATTTACAAACTTTGTTAGGAACCTTGTCTGCCAGTCACTTGGTTTTCATTCAAAGTCCCTGTCTAGTTTTTCCAGATAAGCTAGTTTTCACAAAAGGACTTATTTTTCTCTTTACTATTTTCATTTATTTATTTACTACAATACTGAATTTCCTACTAAATTGAAGAAAATATGTCCTCCTTCAAGTGAAAGATAACTTCCAATGAAGCCATGTGCGGATAAGGTACAAAGATATAATCATGCCCAGATTTAACGTATAAATTTTAGAAGGTATATGAGCATGACCAATCAGTAGCTTTGAAATATATGATACAAAGAGTATTTGAAGATGAGAGTGGTAATTTGACTGAATTGTAATCTGGAACCAATGCTTGATGTAATCCTGGTGGTATTGGCTCATTTCTTCTTTTGGACCACTCTGAAAGTATTCCTGGGTCATGCCAGGCCAACTTGGATAATTGGTCTCTAGAATGCCTACAAGGCTTGCTGCTAGACATGGTGAAAGTTCTTCGATATCAGGTTCAACTGGATTCTCCCCATCGGATTTGGTACATGATTCATTGATCTCCTTGGTAGATAGTTTGGATGAATCAAGGGATGCTTCCAAATCTTTTTCTTGTTGTGGAGAGATAAACGATTTCCTGAATGTGGTCAGGATGAACTCTTCCTGAGAGGCAGATATCCCATCTACTTCTAGGATTTGAGAAAGTAATTCAAGGGAAATTCTTCAAGCTCTGAATAATTCTTGAATTTCTCTTGCTGGTTGATGATCCATGCCTCGCAAAATGGATTAGTACCCAAGGGTTCTTACGACACCCAAAAAATGATATAACATTAAAGATTGGAATCTGAAGATAAATGAAATTAAAATCTATTGGCTGAAATAAAGCTCACCACACTCATTAATATCCAGATCAAAGTACTAATTAATCTATTGAAAGTGAAACAATTCTGAAATTAAATGTCTCACACAATGTTTCGGACTATTCTAAGGCATATGTTGCTTGTGAGGCTTAGCTATGGTTCCTGTAGATGTCCCTTACTAAGTCTACGAGATTTACACACTTTGAGAATTGCATGAAATGAGGAAATGCAATCACTTACATAATGTTTTAGAATGCTCTAAGTCCTACTTCTATTTCTAAGCATAAAGGAAAGGAAATAAAAGTTCAAAGATAAGAAAAAGTGATCAAACTTTGGAGCAACCCCACCATAGTGGATGCGTGGATCTTCACTCACATCTTACCGTACTCTCTCTGCCCTCTAACTGCACTGCAATACCCTTGAAAATTTGTAATAAAAATATTACCTGAACCAAAATACAACTCCCCAACAAAAACGCCAAAATGTTGAGAGTTTTAATTAGTGATTAAACCTCTTAATATTTAATTGTCAAATCGGGGCTCATAAGCTTCGAGTTTTACTGCATTTTTGGCTCAGCTTATGATCAAAGCATATAAATTCCTTGTTAATGATCATTAAGTACATACTCTTCTATAAATTAAGTAAGCTAGCACTCATCTCTCTCTCCATTGAATTAAATCAACCAAATTGAATCAATCTTAAATTAAATTCAAATAAAAATAAATCTAATATACATCTGAGAAATATTAATCACAATCCAAGTAATGCAAATTACTATTTAAACGATATTAATTTCAATATAAGTAATGGAAATCTCAATCTAAATACTAAGATCTATCTAATCTAAATACAAGAATATTAAATCAATCAAGATTAATTTAAAATTATACCAAACTTATGCTAAATCTTAATCCCAATAAAATTCACTCTCATTCAAGTGATCTTAAACTAAGGCAATGAACTAACAAGACTTCAACTAATCTAGTTCTCGGGATGCATAAAACAAATCAAATAAGCATTCAAACTAACCTCTGTCACCACTCTGCAATTGCTTCAAAATAAACTAAGTAAAACAAGATTCTAATTGACATGATTTCAGATCTAAAAGGTTGCAAAATAAGAAACTATTTTATCCTTAGATTACTTTAATCAAACTCAAGAAATCATTCAAACATAAGCACATTGACTAATGGTTATACCAATAACTAATTAAAATTATAATGAATTGCAAAACTAAAATACAACTCCAAACAATTATTCAATGGTCTCGTTGCATTTCTTTCAAATACTTGGTTTCCAAAACACAATGTTACAAGAAATTATAGTGGATCAGTAAGGTACATAATCAATTTCAATTGATATTTAAAAGAAATGGAGTTATCGATCTCTTGTTTATCCAATTAAGAAGCACCTTTAAATATTCCAATCGTAAACCTGTAACAAAGGGGTTATTCGTGCAATAAAATCATTGATCAACGTCATTCATTTTGGTATGCAACGAGTTGGAGATTAAGTATCTATTTAATTTCAAGAAAATAAATTATGGTCTTGCGTAGAAAATCATAGTTATGAGATTTAATTAGCAAATTCTTTCAAAATAAAATCCCTATACCTAGATCTATCCTATGATGTTTTACAGAACTTACTTCCAGGAAGTGGTAGGCCTTTTCTATTCCTGGAGAAACTATAAACTAAATCAATGCCTAAATATTAAGCAAAACTATAACATTTACAAAGAATTCATGGCAAAGTCAAATTCTATTAAGATTCAAATCATAAGTTCACTTACATACATTCCTTCATTCATTTGTCTCATGTTCACACATTGTCTACCTCTTCCTTCAAAAACTTCCCAAGATTACAATACAAACCATGGTTGAGTCATTTATAATATTTAGAAGGCGAATTTGTCATTTTCCTCAATTCTAGAAAATTGAACAAATTGAACAAACTGACCTCAAAGAGGTTGGCATATCTTCCTAACCATGAATAATTTTGGAAAATGGTTTGTAGGGAGCCTAATTTGTTATATTTTCAACGAAAACCTCTCTTTTGTTTGTCTCATTCAAGTCCATCTCCTCGTAAATCATGCCCAAAGTTGGTTGTCTAGCTCTTTTTGCAAGGTACCAGACTTTTGGAAAAACAATCATTTTTTACCAAACTGCCTCCAAGACCCACGTATAAATTTTAGAATAATTTGAATCTGGAGAAACCATTTTGGATATACATAATTGGTTATATTTTTAACAAACCCATTCTCTTAGATTTTCCAGATTCACCTCGAGTTTCACATAGATCGAGGTCAAACTTGGAAGTTTGGAAACTTTGCACATTTTGAGCAAATTTGTTAATTATCTCCTAGGGACCCACATGTGCGACGTGGATGCAATCCAATGCATGATAAGGTATTAAAAAATAATTTTGGTTAATAACCTCCCTCGGTTTTCCCCGGAAGCATGTCGGGATGTCAAAACTTCAAATTGGACATTTTCATACTCTACTTGTAGTAACTAGTTTAACTGGCTCGTGAAATGGATCCCTACGAAAAATGAACTTAGAAAAACCGTCATTATCAAATCATGACTAAATCATCTCTAATCATAGAAAATCTAAGAAAACTAATGATAATCAACCACGAGGCGTAAGACATGAATTGGCGACAAGTGATGGAATTATGGTGTGAAATGAGTGTAAAGGTGTCAAAATTTAGGTTATGAGTGGCGGTAATATATAGTGGAAAATTAGGCATATTTGAGGCCCAACAAGGAAATTTTTTTTTTGAAGGAGAGGGGCTTAGGTCCCTATATTACTAGTGTTTTCCCTTATTGTTGTTAGGATATCCCCCTCATTGTTATTGGTGTACCCTTGTAGTCTCCATATTGTTATTATTGTGCCCCATAATAGCCCATTATTGTTGTTGTTGTGCCCTTACATTATTATTATTAGGTCGGCTAGGATTATATTGTGGCCCCATGTACTCCTATATATAGAAAGGAGGTTTTTTCATTTGAATCATCCAAGAATTGTTCATTTATGTAATTTAAAGGAGGTTTCCCCCTCGAAGTGGTTGATTTCTAAGGCATTGATCTCTCTTTTCTTCTATTTTGGGAGTTGAATTCATAAAATAACATTAGTTTCCTTGTGCTAAAACTCCCCCTAAGCAGGATGGTTGAACTTCACATTTCTCCCTCCTGGCTGATATATTGAGGATCTCAACCCTTTTCCCTTGAATCTATTATTATCTCCTCTTTTCTATTTTGTTCAAAACTCAACCTTATGCTTGGAATTATTATAACAATATTTATCCTTCCAGATAATGTCCTCTAGGGTTATTGGCTCATAAAACTTAGTTATGTCCCAGTAAGCTTGTGGTAATCCAGTGAGGTACCTTTGAATATTCACTTTCTCTTCTCTGACGTATGGTACATAATTCAAAAACTTCATTTTTTTTTAATATAATTATCAACATTAAGCTACCTAGATTATTCTCATGGATTATTTAACATTATTTTCATAGTACATTAGCCTTACCATTCAAGCTGAAAATAACCACTTTGGCCTTCATATTATCATAATAGGCATGGAATCTAAAATACTTCCTCATTCCTATCAGCCATGATTTTTCCTCTTTTGAATTTTTATTTTCTCCATCAAAGGTGGCAGGTTTGTCTTTCTTAAACTCCTCTAGCATTTACCTCTTCTTACTCCTCCTTTGACGATGGTGCCTCTTGGTTGTCGCACTATACATCTAGTTATGACTACTTGATTCTCTTTCCGAACTACTAAGTGGGGTTTCTCCCCTCACTATGTCTTCACTAGCTTGAGTGTGCCTCTTTTTCGACTTACGACCTTCTACTGTGTTAGCCTTTAGTACTTGCCTCCATATATTAAGAAGAATTTTCTTGGATTTGTTCCTGCCTAGATAGATAACACCAAGCTTGTATTCCTTTTCTCTTTGCAAATCCAATAAATACTACAAGATCACTGCATTCACCCTTTTTTTCTCTCTTGATCTCGGATAATATTTTCATTTTTTGCTTTACAACTTCTCAATTTAGCTCTCCAACTTCTGAGGGTATCCATCTAGTTAGTGGAATTTTTCTTTGATACTTTTCCCATGGATTTCTCTTCTTGGCGATGATCAAATTTGGGCATGCTATACTCTGTGATTATGTTGCTAATTTCTTTTATCATTGTTGGAATTTGCATATTTTACTCTCTCTCTCTCTCCCCCCCCCCCCCCCTTTCTTGTTGTATAAACATGAATGTTAGCCAATAAAAAAAAATCAACTAAATTTTCTCATCACCTCAGCATGTCTACATTAGGCATGTTGATCTATAACAAACTAAAAACTTCAAATTCCATGTTAATATACAAGTTAGGAATCAAAATAAGATATCATCAATTTTTCAAACCAGAATTCATATCAATTGTAAGTTCATCATTAGGATACATGTACATATGTAGCAATTTAAGCCATTAGATCAAACGTTTTAGCTTTTGTGTGTGTGTGAGCCTCTTTAGGTTCAATGTTGAATCCCTTTATCTATTATGATCAACTCTGTAATTCTTAACAAAGTTCTAAACTTCCTCTCTCAAGGCTCATCCAATCCAAGTGTTGAACCTGGGCTCTTATACCATAATGTGTATCAGAGCCTCTAATGTTTTTTCTTTTAAATCCCATTCCACCCCATTTTTCGTATTCATGGTGCTCCTCTAGTCCTCTAGGTATAATGTTTAAAATTATTCTCCAATACCAATTTATAAAACTCCCTCCCACCCCCCTTATACTATCTTGATATGTAGTAGGTGTTACTTGTTGTTTAACCCAATACCCAAAGTATATTATAAGGATGGGATTAGAAAAAACCTCGTTTCTGCCATTCTATGGAATTTAATTTCCGATTTCACCATTGTGTTCATCTCTCAAGAGCCAGGCTTCCAACATCAATTTCACCTTAATCTAATTCCCAGATCTAAATTTACATTCAATTAAAGTTCATATTATTAGGAGAGGTTATTGTAGCAACCCAAAATCATGGCGCCCCTATGCCCTGCATGAAAATTTGACATGTCAACTTGGTGGTTCCTATTATTAGGCCCATGCCATACCAATAAGGCCATCACCTCCTGCAACATTAAATATTAAAAAGGATAAGGGAAGTGAGCGGCAAGAACTAAATGCGTCCTCAAAGTTCCACTTTGGAACACTAACTGAGTTGGCCATGCCTCCACCGATGCTCTTGTTGTGTCATAGGGTGAAAATACTTCAGTGGCAGGTGAGAAGAAATGGTTGCAGGTAGTGTTCCAAACACGCCTAGTTCTGCCTAGACCCCAATCTCATACCTTATACTTCTCAGCCATAGTCCAACAAAGTTTGGATAAGTGTATTATCCCTCATAATTTATTTTATAAATTCATGAGTATATTTTAAGATTCTCATGAAATTTACTAAATCAAAAGACTAGAAGCTACTGTACTAATCTATGGAAGAAAATTCACAATCGAGAACACAAACCATTAACATGAAAAAGAAAACATCACACATGCAAAAATATTTATCTAGGGGAAAGAAACTGCTCAAAACCCCTTACTATTTGTATTACATTAATAAAAGAATTTGGATGAATACAATATGCTTGCTCAAGCTTGAGCATAACCTGGACCTGTATCTTCTATCTTCTGCTTGATTTACTGAACTTGAACAATACTTAGCCAAATTTTCAAGCCTCCAAGATCTTATTTCCTTACGTTGTTCATTGAGGAATTAGCCACTATTTTTTAGGGAATTTCCTTAATTAGATTGAGCAATTCCTATAGGCCAATCCTTTAACTGCATGCACCACCTGTAAAACTTGGATTAGTTTACAAATGATAATACACTGCCATTAACCTCCAATCTAAATTGGGTAACTCAAATTCTCTGCATGCATCAATTATTTTTGGTTGATTAATCATTTAATTGGATGACCATTGAGTGTGATTGAAGTTACATTGCACAACTTGACCTTCCACTAGTTTCTCCAAGAGTTGGAGCTAGTTTAATTGACAATAACTCAACTCAAATTAAATATATTGTTATAAATTAGCTATCAATCATACTGAATTTAACTCAAGTGTCTCCAACTCAAATAACTGAGTTAACTGAGTGACAAGAGCCATGTCACCTCAGTTAACTACCTCCAAGTATTTTTCTGAAACTGAAATTCTAATTTTAATCTAGTTTGACAAAGGTAAAGTCAAAACTAGATTTTCTTGTTGCATTTTCAACACTCCCTCTCAACAAGAAAGTGATTATCTGCCACCCCAATCCTACCTCTATGGAACTTGAATTTACCTCTTGACAAGGATTTTATCAAAATGCCTGCATCTTATTCCTCTGTAGGAATGTACTGCAACAACATGATCTACCTCTGCAAAAAATATCATAGATGGTGGTACCGTATATCTATGTGCATGGATCAATCATGAAAAAAAATATTTTTAGAGAGCTTGATGAAACTCTGATTATCATAGTAAATCATAGTAGGGATCCATCATCTGAAAAAATAAACCAACAAGAATATTTTTCATCCATATTTCCTGACATGTTTTTTTACTGACATCCACGTACTCTACTTCTGCTAAGCTGAGTGCCACATACATATGCTTCCTTTTGTACCAAGAAACTGCTATGGACCCAACACTGAAGATTCCTCCTGATGTGCCCTTTCGATCTGATTGAATCCTTACCCAATCTGCATCTGCGAAGCCACATAACTTCACTTCCGCTGTCCATTTGTACCATAGTCCAAACTGAGTAGTGCTTCTGAGGTACCATAGAACATGTTTAGTAACCCTCCAAAATAATATTTTCGATCGAACCATGGCTTGGATCAACTGGTTGGCTACATAACACATGTTTTTTCATGTATTCACCATATGCATGAGTGAACCCACCAACTTCCTATACAGGGTATCATCCACTTCCTCTCCTGAAGTGGCATCATCTTTCCTTCAGTTGGTCATTAGAGGAGTCTCCATTGTTTTTCATCTGTCAATGCAAAATTTTTGAAGTATCTCGTAGGCATACTTTCCCCAAGAGAAAAAAAATTCCCCTTCTCCTTTCCATACTTCCAAACCAAGGAAATAATGCATGAGACCCATGTCCTTCATTTCTAAATATCTTGCAAGGTCCTCCTTGCAAGATCCGATAAGTTGTTAATCACCGCTCAAAATCAAGTCATCAAAATATAAGACAGAAATAAAAAAATTACCTTCTACCATAATGTGGTAAAGGTTTGCATCTACTTTAGTTTTGCTGAAGCCCAAACTGGTGAGATAGATATCAATCCTGGTGTACCAAGCACGGGGTGGTTTCTTCAACCCATACAAGGCTCACTTGAGTATACACACATGTGACCCTCTATCAACGGTCTCAAAACCTTTAGGTTGTTCAATGTTTTCCTCCTCCTCAATAACTCGAGATATTCCACCCCATCTATGCAACCAAAGCAAGAATTGATCTGATGGAAGAGTACCTTGCTACATGACCAAAGGTATCCTCATAGACAATCCCTTCAACTTGAGAGTACCCCATTTCCCACAAATTTTGTCTTGTGCTTCTCTATGCTTATTATTTCTGTTGCATTCTTTACCTTGTAAATTCATATCTAACTTACCACTGATTTTTCTACTAGTCTTGGGATATCTTCCCAAACACTATTTTTGACCCATAGCATCAACCCATATAGGCTTATCTACTTCTTCCTCGAATGAGGTTGGATCTGTGTATAATAGATCAGTCATCAGATCCATCTATCCAGTGTACCAATCCATTGACCTCCTTTGCATACGATGTGATGTGGGTGATCCTACATTCTATATAGAATCCTACAATAATATACCAGCTTCCCTACTTCGTTTCCTTCCTTCTTTGGATGTTTCTGCTTGAGTGGTCATCTCTACTCTCTACTCCTATGTTTCTGGCTGCACCACAACTTCTCGAGGTTCATCCTTTCGAGTCAAAATATTTGATCTGCATGTAACTGAAGCTCCATCTAAATAGAACACATCATTTCCTTCTCCTCATCAAAATTCACATCCCTTTAAACAATTTTCATTCTCAGAGATGGAAGGAACACACAATAGTTGTGAGGTGTATCATTGTACCCCATAAATATCCCCAACTATGATGTCGACTCTATATTTTTCCTTGCTTCCTTAGAGACATGGAAATATATTGATGCTCCAAAAATCTTGAAGTGTGACACATCTGGTTTATTCCTTGAAAAATATTCTTCTGGTCTAATCATCCCAAGTGTTAGTGCAATGAGTCACTCCTTGAATGAAAAAGGAGTAAGCCTTACACATCATAGTTCATTTCAAATTTTAAAGGGTTTTTTGAGTGATGGGATGGCTTCTCAAAGATTTTGAAATTATTTTTATACTCTTTAAGACTTTCATGCATTTGGAAAGCTGTAGAAAGTATAAAATATATGGGTAAATTGGCAGTATAGGGAGAAGAGTGTAAGAAATGAAGAATATGGATAGTTGGTACCTATTCTAGGAAATATTCATATCCTAAATTAGTCACACAGCTATAATGATGGCTCTTTATACAAACTCTATTTATGAAAAGTAAACAACATTCAGAAATTAGATTGCATGCATAAAGTATTTCACAAATCCTTTATGAAATCTTCACTAACATGTTATACAACACATATATGATTTGCAGAAAGCTAGAAAGTAGATAATATACTATTAAATTCTTTAACGGTTTCTCAATCACACCTTACTAGCTGATGCAACTCATAATTAGAAGAAATTAACAAAAAAAGAAGACACATCATACATTAGATGGTCCTTGAGTCACAAAATCCTCGAGCATGAAGTAAAAAAGGCTTTCTTTTATTATATTCAATCTTCAAGTAGACCAACATCCAACCTGGAAATGGTATTTACAAATGGTATATATAGAAAAAGAGGCACTAACTCCATCTCATCTAAAAATCAAGAAAAACTACTCCTATCATTACATAGATGTCATAGGAAATTACAACCCTATCCCATAAAAATATAACTAAAAGGACATATGTATAAGAAAGAAGAGAAGAAATCTGGGCTGAACTACTAAGTGTGTTGTCATGCTGCCCCTTTTTCTACTGATTTGTCTCCTTATGTCTTTGGTATTTAAATAACCATGCATATTCTTTTAATATAACCTCCAAAAACCTCATAACCACCTTTCACCATCACTTGTTATATCCATTTGGTTATGAGTCTTTATCCTTCCTTAACTAGATCGGAAACTTGGCTGACATGTGCCAAAATTTCGTTAAAACAGGCACTATCATAAATTCTGGTAAAAATATGTAATCGTGCAAAAACTGGAAAGCTACTAGAATTTTCGATAGTGCTCTATTTCTTTTTAAAAAATGCACAAAATTCTATAAAACCTATGCAGAATTATATTCTTTGACATCTAATAAGCTGATGTTCAAAATTGTGATTGATAAGAAAAAAGGTGTTTGTATCAAAAAACCTTTTTACCTTCCTTCCATGTGGGCTGCTACTTCAACAAGCTTATCCAAGTCTGTCCTGATGTTAGCAGCTGATTTTTATATAGTAGTTCTTGTGGCTGCTTCCTTGATAGTGGCCTTCTCCTCCTTAGAACCCTTTTGGATCATTCTTATTTTTTAGGTTATGAGTGTTTCTCTAAAGGGGTTTTGTTTTTATCTTTCTTCTTGGTTTTCTATGCCTTTAACCTTCAAATATTTCTTCTATATTAATGACCTCTGTCATTAAATTTGGATTTTCCAAAGCCTTGGAATTGAGCATGAACTTGTTGTTGTCTCTGGTATGTATTTTTATGGTACCAGCAATAGGTTTGGCTTCTTCTTTCTTCTTATTTCTACTAATCTCATACCTTGCATCCTTGAGGAGTTCTTCATTAGACTTTGTGGGCTGATAATATTTCTACATTTTCTACTGAATATCTACTTCCGGAATTTTTGATAGTAGATGTGCTTTACATTTATCTGTAGTTGCAGACCTTCCTCTTCGAGCTCTGGTGTATACATTAGGAAACTAATGAATGTGGGGCACCATTTTCATAGACTTGGGTTTATCAACTGAAGAGATCCCTCTTCTCTCCAACTTTCTCTCAGCCTTGATTGGAGAAACCTTTTCTTTTCTGCTCTTGGCCTCATGGATTTTCTCCTTTTTAGCCTTCCTCTTGGTTCTTTTTGTAGGTTGAGGGTGTTGTTGTGAGGATGGAGGTGTAGGTGTAGGTTGGCTTGCCCTGTAAAACAAGAAATGGTCCCATGTCTGGTTTAATTTCCTTAAATGATCTTCAACTAAAACCTTGATGATAGCTTGATGATACAAGCTGTATTCTGAAGCAGCAATGTGAGTTTGGATTCTTGCTGACATCTTTGTCAGACTCTTCAGAAAAAAATATGGAAAATTGAGGGTCTTCATACCTGCAACATGAAAAAGAAATCTCATATGATAAAGAAACACAACTGTATACCTCCTTTCACAAGTGAGGTAAATCTTGATGAGTTTAACAGCTCTTGCCCAGTCATTTTTGAGATAGCTGCTTGGAATTCCTTTGGCCTAGTTGGGGTCTCTTTTTGAATCCTTGAGGAAATTGTTGAGGTCTCCTCCAGTGATAACATGACCTTTAAACCACCTCTCTCCTTCCTCTATAAGGTTAAATGCCTCATCAATTGAGTCTGCTAAAACCTGCAATGTAAGACCATAGACTGTGGCTTCATGTCCATTGAAAGAGTTTGCAAACTCTTGAGCTAATCCTAAGTGAGAAATTCCTATTCTAGTGCACAAATAATACCACCCCACTTTGATAAAAAAATCTTCTAACCTTCGAATTTGCATCCACTAGTTCAGCACCCTGTTGCTCAATTCATTTTATCTTCCCTCCTCCTTTAGTCATCTTCACATATTAATAACTCTGTCTCTGAAACTACTAGGTGGTAGAGTTAGAAGAGCTTCACCTAACAAGTTTTTCTTGTGTCTTCCTCTGAAATCCTGTCTGAAATCTAGACTCCTCCTCAAACTGCAACTCTATGAAACTCGTTCTCAACAGCTAGGCTCACAACTGATACTTCGGTGGTTTTAAAACAACAACTATGTTTCATCACCCCATGCAATAGATTTGCATGATGGAAAATATCCTTGACCGTAATGTGTGCCATGTGATGGGCATCATAATCTTCAGTTGGCTGCATAACTTTAGATAGAATGTTATAGATGGCTTAAGGCAAGCAGATATGTGATTGGCAGTCACCTCTATTGCATGCTAGTTTATTGGTCTAAATTTCTGGCAACGTTGTTGTGCAACCAACCAAACATTCATTTCATTAAGTCTGATGATCCACGATCTTCTCCATTCTAAAAACACGTACCTTGACATGAGATTAAACTAACTCGACTAACAGACAGGATGGGATTAACAGTTGGGTTTATTACTGGGGGTTGACACCTAGGAACTACACTTATACCATGACTTGACTTTGAACATAACTGACCCCATATGACTCATATCATGTGATATAAATCATTTAAAAATTATTTGAAACATATTTGCACCATAACATGTGGCTTGACAAAAAAGTAGATGCGCTTTTTCGCTTATTTTTAAAAACAGGGGAAGTTACTAGAATTTATAGTAGCATTGGAATAAAAGAATAACAAACAGAAACATGAATATAATAGAATGTCCGAAAAGGATAAAAAATGTGCTACCAGAAATTTCAGTAGAGACCAATTTTTTTTTGAAATGTTCAAATTATAATCCTAAAAAAAAAAATTAAAATGGACTCATAACTTAGCAAATAACTATGCTAACATTCACTCCACAAGGGATAGAGCTCTCCCTGCGAGGCTCTAAGAATTTTTTGTAGTTTCAATGCCTTGTCATTGGGCTATAGAGTCTTATTATTAAACATACTCGTATTTACAGTGAACCCATGAAATGTCGCCAAAGATGTTAGTGCAAGGAGTCACTCCTTGACTACAAAAGGAGTAATCCTTACACATCATAGTTCATTTCAAATTATAAAGGGTTTTTTGAGTGGTGGGATGGCTTCAAAATATTTTGAAATGATTTTTATACTCTTTAAGACTTTCATGCATTTGGAAAGTTTTGGAAAGTATAAATTTTATGGGTAAATTGGTAGTATAGGGAGCAGAGTGTACCAAATGAATAAGATGGATAGCTGGTACCTATTCTAGGAAATATTCATATCCTAAATTATTCACACAACTATAATGATGGCTCTTTACACAAACTTTGTTTATGCAAAGTAAACAACATTCAGAAAGTAGATTGCATGCATAATGTATTTCACAAATCCTTTAAAAAATCTTCACTAACATGTTCTACAACACATATATGATTTGTAGAAAGCTGAAAGAAGATAATATAATATTAAATCCTTTAAAATTTTCTCACGTACACCTTACTAGCTGCTGCAACTCATAATTAGAAGAAATTAACAAAGAAAGAATACACACCATAAATTATATGGTCCTTGAGTCACAAAATCATCGAGCATGAAGTAAAAAAGGCTTTTCTTTATTATATTCAGTCTTCAGGTAGATCAACATCCAAACTGGAAATGGTATTTACAAATGGTAGATATAAAAAGAGAGGCACCAACTCCATCTCTTATAAAAATAAGGAAACACAACTCCTATCATTACATAGGTGTCATAGGAAATTACAATCATATCCCATCGAAATCTAACTGAAAGGACAGATGTAAAAGAAAGAAGAGAATAAATTTGGGCTAAACTACTGAGTGTGTTGTCACGATGCCCCTTTTTCTACTAATTTGTCTCCTTATGTCTTTGGTCTTTAAATAACCATGTATCTTCTTTTAATATGACCTCCAAAAACCTCATAACCACCTTTCACAATCACTCATTATATCCATTTGGTTATGAGTCTTTATCCTTCCTTAACTGGCTCAGAAACGTTTCTAACATGTGTCAAAATTCAGTTAAAACAAGTGCTACCAGAAATTCCAGTAAAAACCTGTAACTGCGCAAAAACTAGAAAGCTACTGGAATTTCTGGTAGTGCTCTATCTCTTTTTCAAAAATGCGCATAAAATGTTGAAAAACCTGTGTAGACTTATATTCTTTGACATCTAAGCTGTTGTTCAAAATTTTGATTGATAAGAAAAAATGTGTTTGTATCAAAAAACCTTTTTACCTTCCTTCCATGTGGGTTGCAGCTTCAGCAAGCTTATCCAATTTTTTCCTTCTGTCAGCAGCCAATTTTTATCTGGTAGTTCTTGTGGCTGTTTCCTTGACAATGGCCTTCTCCTCCTTAGAACCCTTTTGGATCTTTATTCTTTTGAGAATACTGAGTGCTGCTCTGAAGGGGTTTTGTTTTTATCTTTCTTCTTGGTTTTCTCTGTCTTTAACCCTTTAGATATTTCTTCTATATTAATTACCTTTGTCATTAAATTTGGATTGTGCAGAGCCTCTGACTTGAGCCTAACCTTGTTGTTGTCTCTGGTATGTATTTTTATGGTACCAGTAATAGGTTTGGCTTCTTCTTTCTTCTTCTTGCTACTAATCTCATACCCTACATCCTTGAGGAGTTCTTCATTAGACTTTGTGGGCTAAAAATATTTTTGCATTTTCTCCTGAATATCTTCTTCTGAAATTTCTAGTAGCAGTTGTGCTTTAGATTTCTCTGTAGTTGCAGACCTTCCTCTTCGAGCTCTGGTGTAGACATTAGGAAAAGAAGGAATGGGGGGCACCAATTTCATAGACTTGGGTTTATCAACTGAGTAGATGTCTCCTTTATCTAGCTTTCTGCTTTCTCTAACTGAAGAAACCTTTTATTTTTTGCTCTTGGCCTTATGGATGTTCTCATTTTTAGCCTTCCTCTTAGTTTTTTTTGCAGGTTGAGGGTGTTGTTGTGATGATGGAGGTGTAGGTGCAGGTTGGCCTGCCCTGTAAAACAAAAAATGGTCCCATGTCTGATTTCTTTTCCCTAAATCCTCTTCAACTAAAACCTTGATGAGGGCTTGATGATACATGTTGTATTTTGAAGCAGCAGTGTGAGTTTTGATTCTTCTAAAAAGTATGGAAAATTTAGGGTCTTCATACCTAAAACATGAAAAAGAAATCTCATATGATAAAGAAACACAATTGTATACCTCATTTCACAAGTGAGGTAAATATTGATGAGTTTAATAGCTTCTGCCCAGTCATTTTTGAGATAGGTGCGTGGAATTCCTTTGGCTTAGTTGGGGTCTCTATGCACATCCTTGAGGAAACTATTGAGGTCTCCTCTAGTGATAACCTAACCTTTAAACCACCTCTCTCTTTCCCGTGGAAGGTTAAATGCCTCATCAATTGAGTCTGTTGAAACCTGCAATGTAAGACCATAGACTGTGGCTTCTTGTCCATTGAAAGAGTTTGAAAATTCTTGAGCTACTCCTAAGTGAGAGCTTCCTAATCTGGTGCACAAAGGACACCACCTTGCTTGGATAAACAATATTCTCACCTTTGAATTTGCATCCACTAGGTCAACACCCTGTGGCTCAATTTGTTTTATCTTCCCTCCTATTTTAGTCATCTTCGGGAATTAATAACTCTGTCTGTGAAACTGATAGGTGGCAGAGCTAGAAGAGCTTCACCTAACAAGTGTTGCTTCTGTCTTCCTCTGAAATCCTATTTGAAATCTAGACTCCTCCTGAAACTTCAAATCTATGAAACTCATTCTCAATAGCTAGGCTCACCACTGATACTTCTCCTGCTTTTTTGGTGGTTTTAAAACAACGACCATTGTTCATCACCCCATGCAATATATTTCCATGATGGAAAATATCCTTGGCTGTAATGTGTGCCATGTGATGGAAATCATAATCTTCAACTGGCTACGTAACTTCGGATAGAATTCTATAGATGGCTTGAGGCAAGCGGATCTATGACTAGCGGTCACCTCCACTGCATGCTAGTTTATTGGTCTAAATTTCTGGCAGCATCACTGTGTGACCAACCAAACGGTCATTGCATTAAGTTTGGAAAAACACGATCTTCTCCATTCAAAAAACACTTACCTTGACATGAGATTTGACTGACTTGGTTGACAGACAGGACGAGATTAACGTTTGGGTGTATTACTACGGGTTGACACCTAGGCACTACACGTATACCATGACCTGACTTTGAACATAACTGACCACATACAACTCCTATCACATGATATAAATCATTTAAAAATATTTGAAATGTATTTACACCATAACACGTGGCTTGAAAAAATAGCGGATTCATTTTTTCTTTTATTTTTAAAAAATAGGGGAAGTTACCAGAATTTCCAGTAGCATCAGAATAAAATAAAACAGACAGAAACAAGAATATTACAGACTGTCTGAAAAGGATAAAACTGGCGCCACCGGAAATTTCTGTAGCGACCAATTTTTTTTTGAAATATCGGTAGCAAAGAACTGTGCTAACACCAATAATCCGATGAGGAATCCCATTTTTCAAATAGAAAATTGCGTTGCACTCTTTGGCCCACAATTGTAGAGGTAGGCCTTGGTCATGCAACATCACCCTTGCTACTCCCATAATAATTTTGCTCTTCCTCTCAACCACCCGATTCTGTTGTGGGTTGTGGGGTGTTGTCAACTATCGTCGAATGCCTTCCTTTGCACAAAAAATTTAAACTCATTCAACACATACTCACCTCCATTATCGCTCATGAGAGCCTTCAATTTCTTGTCGGTTTCTTTATCAACAAGTGTTTCTTTAAATTAAAAAAAACTTGGAGAATATTTGGTCTTTCTTCTGCATGAAGAAAAACCAACACTTCCATAAGAAATCATCTACAAATATAAAATAATATCTATGCTTGGCAGTGAAGGTTGTCGAGAAAGGTCCACATACATCAGAGTGTATACTTTCAAGGATTGCATTCACCTCATTGTCTCGATCATTGAAGGTGTTATTTTGTGTACTTCCCCAAGGTACACCCTTTGCATGTATCCAACTACTCTAGAGTAATACCGTCCTTACACATTTACCCAAGCTACCCAGTCCACTGGGGTAAACATGTGACTATAGAATACTATGATGTTATTCAACTCCCCATGTATAGTTAAGGAAGTAAAACCAACAAAACTAAACCAAGCTGAACTTCCACACATGCTACAAAACCTCCAGGAGCCAACCAACCCTTCTAGGTGACCAAAACTCGAGGAAACTTAACTTTTCACTAATATAGGCCCTCTGTTGCTCCCTTGACAAGAAAATCATGTGACTATAGGCCTCCAGTTTCTCCCGCATCAAGGAAGGCTAGCGACTGTGGACTTTTCTAGCTAGTTCTGTGCTAGAGACCCTAGTTTCTATGCCACTTTTTCAGGTCCCAAGACTTACTTCAGGAATGATATATAACATGGAAACAAAGGTACAAATGCAAACATTGATACAAATAATTGATCTGGCCCCTATTATCCATGAAAGGTGTTTCGTCAAACATGTCAAAAATATGCGATCTACAGGTCTTAACAACATATCTGAGGATATGGGCCTCATACTTATCCGATATTCGTAAATAAGTATTTTTTCCTTATCACAATAGCTACATTATCATGTATTAGGACATATTTACATTGTACACTCGTTTTCTACTAAAAACATGATGAGATCCATACACCAAGTATGTCATGAAACATACCCATAACCAACATATAAACAACATAAATAACAAGGATATAACAACCATAAAATACACATATAAGCTAGTACATTTATACATAAAATACCAGGGAGAAGAAGCTATCATTAATGAATGAAAAATCCAACCAGGTTTGGGACTTCCACAAACCACCCATCCATATATTAGTTGAAACAAATATTTATTTCAGCTAATCACTCTCGTGGCATATTCTAAGCATGAATGTGGGACTTACAAAAAACCAACCAGGGCTTCCTGAGGCTAAACCACCTCACCCTCATCAATAGAATATGGATTTACCACAATCCCACCAGATCACTAGTCCCTAAACAAGCATGGATGCCTCATGATATCTTCACCTAAATAGAGGATTTTTTCTGTATCAACCTCTCAGATTTACCATGTATCCCACCATTAACGATCAAGGGATTCCTAGGCCCAAACAAGGGTACTCACCATTGATATTTACTATGTATCCCACCATTTACCGATCGAGGATTCCTATGCTCAATCGAGATGTTCATGTACAAGCTTTACCGAAAATCCCATCTCGATATTCCTAGGCCTTGTGAATAATACTGAGACAACCCCACACATCTACGATTCCATCCAAAAATCTAGCTCAACCAAATACAAGAGAACCCACCACAACTTGGATATACAAAAATGGCAAGGCAAGGCTGGAAAAAACTGTCACATCTGGAAAAACCCATTCCCATGACAACAAGAGAACCAAGAACACACATGCATAAACATGCATGTCAAAAATAGCAAGGAAATCATACATGCAACTTGAAACCTGCAAATAATCCTGTTGTAGCCACTTGATCCACTCTTCCTTGCTTGATCTTTGCTTCCTCTTACCTTATTTGATTTTTTATTGATCCAATGTTGAGGTTCTCCAAGAAAACTCTAAGTGTCCAAGAGTGTGAGAGAGAATAGAGAAAGAGCTCCAAAACTGAACTGAAAAAAAAGGTACCAACTGATCCCAATAAGCCTTTTTATTAATGAGGCTTATAATTTCTTCATTTTCCTCCTCACATGCAACTTGTGACCTTTCACCTTCCTTTTCTCCTAATTTTCATTATTTTCATAAATAAATTTCCAAAAAATTCCATTTTTCCTTTCCAAAGCCTTTTCCATTACCTTTTCCAATTTCCTTAACCATAATAAACAAATGAACACCCACACTAATATGTATTTTCTCAACATTAAATTTGGAATAAGTGTCCCATAACAGTGGTTATTAATTTTCCTTTATTAAATTTTATCACATGGAATTTTCACCAGGGTTGTTACAGAACCCTCACCATTGGGGGAACACCGTCCTCAATGTTCAATGACATGTACAACCAACAATATGAATGAAAGAAAAACATACTGGACATGGAGATTTATAAGTTAACTCGTTGCAATATTTACAATGATAAACCTACTGAGAAGTAACCCAACATGACAACATAACAATATGACAAACATAATGAAATAACACCCATAACGCTTATTGGAGATTTATAACACAACTCATGGTGGTATTTACATCCATATTCATGTATACATATACCAAAAACATCACATAAAAAAAATAGCACAACATTTGCTCAACCAGAAAATAGAGATGGATACATAGCCCGCATCTGATCAAGAATCTCCCTTGTAGCTTCAACAAGCCTAAAGTACTTCTACTACACTTTAACCTGCTCGATTTCTTAGTTATGGAGCATGATAATCTATCCCTTCAAAATACATTGTGGTTATAGATGGATTCTCCTTCAGGAACCACCTACATTACAGACCAATTAATCACATGATCAACATATTTCACATACTTCTTAAGCAATGACACATGGAAAACATCATTAAATTTCATTGTCAGAGGCAGTGAAAGTTGATAGGCTACTGGTACAATCATTTCAAGAATCTTTAAAGGCCCACAAAACCGAGGTGCTAGCTTGGCACATGACCCAATCCCCAGGGAACTCTTCTTTGGCTTGATTCACAAGTGCACCTGTTCCCCAACCCAAAACTCCTTGAACAACATGTTCCGATTTGAATAAATTTTCTTCTTGTCTTGTGCTACCTTTGGATTCTTCTTGATTGCCAACATTTCTTGTTCCATCCCTGCCAACACATCTAGTCCTATCAAAACCTTTTTCACTGGATCAATCCAACTGATTGGAATATTACAACTACTCCCATAGAGTACCTCAAACATAATAATCCTTAGAGACTCCTGATACCCATTTTTTTAAGTAAAGTCAAATAGTAGAAGGTACTCCTACCATATCCTCTATTGATGCATCACATAAATCCTTAAAATTTCCTCTAATATCTAGTTGACCCTCTTTATCTATCCATATGTTTACGGATGATAAGTTTTGTTTAAGGACAAGTCTGTCCCCAAACCTGTAAACAGTTCCTTCCAAAACCTAGAAGTGAAATTAGCATCCATGTATGACACAATCTTCTTCAAAAAACCATGCAATCTAACCACGTCTCTAATGAATACCTATGCCAGATCATTAGTTGGATATCTATACTTCACTAGAATGAAGTGTGCTACCTTTGTCAACCTATCTACCACAACCATAATAAAATCATGTTGTCTAGATGTCCTCAGAAAACCTGTAATGAAATCCATGGAAATGACCTGCCACTTCCACTCTAGAATTAGAGTTGGATGTATTAATCCACCTAGATGATTACATTCTTATTTTAACTGTTGTCAGTCCAAACATCTAGCCACAAAATTTTCCATGACCTTCTTTAGATTCTTTTCAAGGTTTTCTAGTATCTTGGGTGACCCGAATACAATTTCGCATGAAACTATCACAATATAGTCTTCTTGAGCTTACTACTTTCTAGCACATATATCATTTCCTTAAATTTGACGAAATCATTGGCTGTAAGGTGATAATACACATCTTGTTCACCTGTACCCTATTGTAACATGTGCCTAAGCTCCATGTACTTGTTATCATGTTGTCCTACTTGTAAGATCTGATCTTGTAAGTTTGTCCCATAAGAACTCATAGATGTTATATGATTCACCTGTATCTGCCTGCTAAGAGAGTCTACAACCCTATTCTCCTTACCCTTGATTTACCTGATCTCAAAGTCAAATTCACTAATCGTGGCTAACTATCTAGCTTGCAAGGCATTCAGATTCTACTAGTCAGACAAGTATCTCAATCCATTGTGATCACTCATCAATACAAGCCTCTGTTACACTGAAAATTGTCACCTTGATGTTTTTTTGTCCGTATGAGCTCATTATCACTCATAAATTTCTCCCTTGCAAGTCTAAACACATCAGTTCCTAATATCAAGCCTTGAAAATAAGAGAAAAGCTCATAAAAGTCCTTAAAACACTTGTACCGCACTTTCTCTTAGCTTTACCTGCGGTACCGCACCTTTTGTAAAGGAAAATTGCGATACGTACCGCACTTTTTCTTCATTAAAAATGCGGAGCCCTATAAAAGGTAAAAAAAGGCACAAGTAAAATCTAGAAGCTCAGTTTGAGTCATTTTTGGAAGCTTCTAGAAACATTCCTGCGGTGGAAAGTCTGCTCTTTTCAGGTTCATGCATCCCATCCATTAAGGAGCTAACCCCTTGATGTAAGGAGCTAATCCATTTGAAGGAGGATTCTATCCCTTATTGTTTGGAGCTATAACCTCCTCTCTTTCACTATAAAAAGAGGCATAGGGAAGCCTCAAAGGGAGTTCAAGCTTTAGTATTATTTGAGGTGAAGTGCTTTTGGAACATAGACCCTTTTAGCTAAGATTTTATGTGGGAAAGATTACATACCTATATGTATCTCGGTTGGAAGAGTGCAAGGCTTGTTAGAGTAAAGGATATTCCTACTTCGGACCCCAGGAAGACCTGTACAACATCAAGGCGGACACGGTTGTAAGGTTTTTCTTACTCTTCAAAGTTAATACAAATAAGTCTGTTTTTTCTCAATAAGCTGTCAATTGATTGGTTTATTTTATGGATTCCTTGATCACCATAATAGATATGATTTATGAATATATCCTATGCAGGTGCTATTTGATGTTTGTTTGTTTGTGATTACAGATCTTCGAAGGCAACGCTTTTTGGCGACTACTACAAACAAGCGTTGGATCAAAGGTAAGATCGTAAAACCTTTATAACATTTAATTATGAATCGCGGTATATCTAGAGAAAGATAGATTTAATTGTTTGTTTGTTGCTAGCTATCCATAGGAAACTTGGGAGGTCTGCCGTGTCCGCAAGAATGACTTATCCGTCCAACGACCTCCCACCAAGAAGATAGTGCATCCACATATTCAGTGCATGAATTATCGTTGCCAACTCAAGATCACGTGTCAGATAATTATTCTCATGGTTATTTGATTTTCATGGCTCATAGCATACCACTTGTGCTTCGTGCATAAGGACTCTACCAAGCTCCTACTTGTAATAATTTGTACACACCACAAACTCTTTGTTTGAATTTGCAATATTTAACACTGGAAAAGTTTTCAACAATCACTTTAGCTGCTCGAAACCTGCAGCAAATTCCACTTTCCACTCAAATTTCTTACCTTTCCTCTGTAGTGACGTAATAGGATATTCAATCGGAGATAATTTATAGATGAACCTCCTATAGTAACCTGCTAGTCTTGTGAATGATCTTACCTCATCCACATTTCTAGGACCTTCCCACTCAATGATAGCCCTTATATTTTCCAGATCCAATGTTATTCCTTCCTTGGAAACAACATGCCCCAAATAATGTACCCATGTCTGAAAGAAAATGCATTTGCTAAGCTTGGAATACAACTGATGCTCGCTTAAAAATCTCAATACTACTACTAAATGTTAGACATACTCTTCCTCATTCTTAGAATATATCAAGATTTCATCAATGAATACAATAAAAAACTTGTCCAGATAAGGACACAATACACTATTCATCAAGCACATAAATTTAGTTGGAGAAGTAGTCAAACAAATGGAACTACAACAAACTCATGATGCTCATACCTGGTACGGAAAGTTGTCTTGTAAATGTACTCTTAAGTTTATGAATACCATATGGTATCCTTATCTCAGATCAATCTTCGAGAACATTTTTTCTCCCTCCAATTGATCAAATGTAATATTCCAAAATGGAAAAGACGGGAATATAGAACATACGCACAATTCCAACTACGATAAAATAAGAACTAAACATGTAGAACTAGAAAAATACTAGAATACATCAAAACATCATACATATGGGAAGAAAACAGCTGAGCCATATCATTATACATCAACAGCCATGAAAGTACACATTGCTCCAAAAGGAATGCACTCAAGCCATAAGATGGTTGAAATATACTAAAGAAACCAAGCACTGGAAATGTTGTGCCGCTACTACTGGAAACTATTGCTACTGAGGATAAGAAATTTTTTTAGAAGGCTATTAGAGTGCTCATAATGATATGGTATTTTAACCACCGATTCTACTCAAAAAACCCAGAAACACCCATAAATGGTTTGGCCAGTTTTTAAGTTTAGAGTTTCAGCCCTTTTTGAGTGGCCCACTGCATTCATGCTAACTAACTTATGCACTCCCTGGGAATGAATGCTGATATGGGGCTGAAGGAATGATCTATCAGCTTCAATAGCACTTGATCAACTCAATAAGTGAAGGGTTGGTCCCCTTACTGGAAATTTATCTTACAAACTAGGGCACTAAGCCCTCCACTGCAATTTCTCCATAGAATAACAGAGTTTCTAAAGGGAACTGCGTTGTAGGTAATGGAAATAGCTTAGCCTGATGCTAGATGATCAAATGAAGCTCTGAGAACATCCTCACAAGCTTCCCAGATGAAGGTCAGCTCCCTCCATAGGAAAACAAGCTCAGAAATTAGGTCTATCAACCCTCCACTACTACAACCCTGCAACACAACACAATCCCGAAAGAGACTGTGCTGGGAATAATGGTTGAAGCTTGGCCTGATGCCAGATAGTGGAAATGTAGCTCAAGACACGTCTCCTGAGTAGGCACTCGAAGTCCCCCAAGGATGAGGATGGGATTCTTGCTCGGGAACACCCTTGTGCTAAACAACACAACGGACTCCGCTAAACAACTGAAGCATGCAATTAGTCATACAATACCAATACAATATCAATAATCCAAAATAATGTCTTCTATGGCTGCCATCCTCTTCCTTTTATGCTTGGTGAGATTCCTCACCCTGGGTCCCACTCATTAAAGGAGTTACTCTCATGCATACACTCCTCCTGAATGACTGCGATGTCTTCCATTAATCCTCCATTATCTCCATAACAACGTTGTTGATATGGTCAACTTTGACCCTGTCCATATGCTCAAGCCCCTGTTCACACCTAAGGGTGCTTTATTTAGCTGATATAATGAGCCACATTCACATGAGAAGTTTTTTTATTCCTACTAAAGATATTTATGGGTCTCCCTACCCACTTATTCATCTATGTAAGTGACAAAAGAAAATATTAATATTCCAATTAGCTGCAAGCTAATTTTTGAATATTACAGTCCTCCCCTCCCAAATGTAGCTTGTCCTCAAGAAACTGCAAGGATGGATACTACAAAACATCCTCTCCTCCTCTTGTAGCCTCCTCATCTGATAGTCTCCACCAAATACTCTCCCAAGTGTGCAAGTTAGCCTTTGGTAGATAAACCAAATGGCTCTCATCATGAAGAAGTGGGAAATACATGGGGAAAACTACATGTTTTCCATTGGCCTCCTTTAGGCATGAGAGATGAAAAATGTTGGGGGCCTCAACCCCAATGAGAAAATCCAATCCCCATGTTATCATCCAAACAAATTGAACCATCCTAGGTATCTCATAGAATAACCCACCAATCCGCTACTTCTGCAATGTAGAGGGGCTACATGGCTGAAAATGAAGGGCCAATTTGTTCACCCCACACTGTCTCTCTCTCCATTTATGATATGTATGGAACTTTTGTTGTTCTTGGGCTGCAATAATGTTGTGCTCAAGAAGCCATAAGGCATCCACACTCTCATGGTGCCACTTTTTCGTTCTAGGAATCTCTCTTGCCTAAGCCATGCCACATAGAATGAATAGAGTATCATCACCATATGGGATCTAAAGGAAACATAGAATAAGTGTCACATGACATACCAAATGGTGAAAATAGTCCCTCAAGTGTGACTAGAATTGTTATGCTCCTAGCTACCTCAAAACATGACATGATAAGTGTCCATCCAACCACTTGCTTGTTGCCATTAGCTTCTCAAAAGCTTGGAAGTAGTAAATGGAATTTGGTGTTAACTGAATGTAACCCAAGAAAAACCATTCTTGCCAAAAGCCTTTTAGAAAGTGTCCATCTCCATCACTACCTATAGTCCCAAGAGGACCATGAAATCCAAAGAGAGGCTTACTCTCTTGTGGAGAAATGTGTTGTAAATGTATGGAAAACGAATGTACATACATGGTTAGTTGATCAATAAGCATAAAGACACAATCCTTACCATATATTGTTGTCAAGTTGGTGAAGAGGTCCGTAGATGAGCCTTCCCGTCTCTCTATCAAAAGGGGAAGTGGTTGTAAGAAACTTGCAAGGTGGTTGCTTTCCTCCTCATCCATCAAGAAAAATACATACCTCCTAATATGTTGGAGCACATCCTCTTTGAGATCCTCCCAATAGAATATCTACATGATGGTGTGATAAGTACCAATTAAATATTTGTGGCCAGAAAAAAGTGCCTCATGTGCTGCATATAGAATCTTATCTTTGAGCTTGAAGCCTCTAGTCAAGAAGACCTGATCTTGGAATAAATGACTCCATCAACCACTCTATACCTCCCATTTTCCACTTGCTCATCAAGAACCTGACATGTGAAGAGGTTATTGGAATACTCCACCAATAGTTGGGACTCCCATTATGGATCTATACTCCTTAATGATAGTGTTGCTGATTTTTGTAATGAAACCCCTACCATATCATAGCTCCCCTCTTTGACATACTTAATGTCAAAGCCACATGTCAGAGTACTTATATCCCATTTTTTCTGCCTCCCTTGCAGTTGATTTTGTCCAAGACAAGATTGAAGTTTATGGGGGCCAGCCTTCGCTTGGAAGCCTGCCCATCCAAAACTTCCAAAGTTTGGCCAATGCATGCAAGAGTGTCAATAAACTCTTGTCATATATAGAAGACTTCCTCCTATGTGGAAGTATCTTCTGCTGCTCCAAGGCTATGGAGTAGCCCCTTGACACCATGCTTGTGCCATCATATACTCTTGAATCACTATCTTCCAGCACAAGTAGCTGAGTGAAAGATGGCAATGAAAATAGGAGAAAATTGCTCATCCCTTCCTTGATCCAATTAAAGGCTCTCTGAGTTGTGCTAGCCTCTCTCAAGGCTCCTTCCTCATCCAGATCCATGAATGATGCATTTTTTTGTGAGAAATCTTTGATCATCTTCCAGTCAAGGGGCCTTCCTTATGGAATTCCTCCATATAATGAGACATCAAGGTCTAAATTAGAATGTATATGTGAGTGGATTGATTTTTCCCTAATTTCGCTGCGCAAATCATCCTCCTTCTTCTATGCATAAACCTCCTGAAATGGATAGGGATGTATGCCCCTAATCACCTGATGTTGGCCATCGTTATTACCTCCTCATTTCATTTACAAAGTCTCACAACCTAAGGTGTCCCTCCCCAATGTAATCAACCCCTGGACACCCAATTTCATATTGGTGTCAAGAGTCTTGACCACAAATAAGTGATCTATCGTGGTGTAAGTCCTCAAAACTATAGTCAATGCCGGAACACACTTTCTAAACTTCTTAGTCTCACTTCCCATCAATATTGACACCTGATGCTCCTGGATTTTTCCCAGGTATCCACATGGTAGATCCTTTAGAGGTTCTTGCAAGGATACAAGGGCTCCTCTAGTTGGAGAAATTTCTCCATCTCCAACCCTATGCGGTGATGGATCTCCTCCTGGTGCCACAATGCTGGTATCTCTTTCTAGATCTTCCTCTTCCTCCTCATCATGATTGGAGAATACCTCATCATCATTAAGAGACCATTTTTCTTGATCCCCTCTTGAAGGAGGAATCTTCATGTCTTCCTCTTGAGAAGATAACTCTTGCCGAAGTGGGACTCTTACCATTGGCAAGGTATTTTGCAAGTCTCTAACCCCCTTAATAGAATTATGGAGTGGAGTTGGTTTAGTGGATCCTACCAACTCATGCAAAGAATCAGACTGCTTGAGCTTAGCTAGATCAACCAAAGAGGTTTTGAATGTTTTTGATCAAATATTTTCACTAACCTCGAAGTGAACTCTGCATAATTAGTTACATTTTCATGACTCAATGAAGAAAAACCATAAAACCACCAATCATGAGCCTTACCTTCAAAGTGAAACGATGCTACCTTAATGGCCTCCTTTTCTGAAACTTGATGCAGCTGAAAATATGTGTCCAACTTCCTTACCCAAGCCTTAGCTATGAACTTGGGTGACCCATCAAAAGTAGGCAAAAAGAATCCACCCAAAGTATGTTGCATGCATCATTTTATTATATTATGATTATTGGGTCTTCTATTCTCCTTGATATGAAAAACCCTTGGAAGTTTATATGCTCTTTGAACCTATGATATTGAGATTCATATTCTTGGAGATAGTCACCAAGAGTCTCCTCCTTTGGTGTATCTCCTTCCTCCTCTTCTATTGCTAAGAATGTAGGCATGGTAGAGCGTTGTGGAATTGATTGTGAGGTTGAATACTCACACCAATAATGTGAAATGCTGGAGATTTATTCATGTAAAAACCCCTTTAGAGAATATCTATATCTCTCCATCCTCATCTCTTTGATGTCTCTATTAATACCCTGCATAGTTTGGAGAAGAAGCCTTGAAAACTCCTTTCCTTTCATTCCTCCTGTTAATGGAATCTTGCCTTTGTTTCTTCTGTAAATCTTCTCCTTTTTGTGAGAAGCTTCTTCTTCTTCTGATGACATAGATATGATATCTCACAGTATGAGCCAAGATTATGTTTTAATACCACTCTAATATTCCAAAATGGAAAACACAGGAATATAGAACATATGCACAATTCCAACTATGGTAAAATAAGAAATAAACATGTAGAACTGGAAAATACTAAAATACATTAAAAAATCATACATATGGGCAGAAAAAAAATGAGCCATATCATTATACATCAATATCCATGAAAGTACATAGTGCTCCAAAAGGAATGCACTCAAGCCACAATATGGCTTAAATATACTAAAGAAACCAAGCACTAGAAATGTTGTGCTGTTACCGCTGCTATTGTTGGAAACTACTGCTACTGAGGAGAAGAACCATGTTGAGAAGGATATTAGAGTGATCAGAATGATCTGGCATTTTAACCATGGATTCTACTAAAAAACCCAGAAAAACCCAGAAATGTTTTGGCTAGATGTTAAGTTTGGATTTTCGGCCCTTTTTGAGTGGCCCACTGCATTCCTGATGACTAACTTACGCACTCCCTGGGAATTAATGCTGATATGGGGCTGAATAAATGGTCTATAAGCTGCAATAACACCCAATCAACTCAATATTTGAAGGGTTGGTCCCGACACTGGAAATATATATCACAAACTAGGGCACTAAGCCCTCCACTGCAACTGATCCATAGAATAACACAATTTCTGAAGGGAACTGCGTTGTAGGTGATGAAAGATGCTTATCTTGATGATAGATGATGAAATGAATCTCTAATAACATCCTCACAAGATTCTCGGATGAAGGTCTACTCCCTCCACTGAAAAACAAGCTCAGAAATTGGGTTTATCAACCCTCCACTATTGCAACCCTACAACACAACACAATCCTGAAGGAGACTACGCTCAGAATAATGGTTGAAGCTTGGCCTGATGCCACATAGTGGAAATGTATCTTAAGACACATCTCCTAAGTAGGCACTCAAAGTCACCCGAGGATGAGCATGGGATTCCCGCTCGAGAACACCCTTGTGCTAAACAACACAACAGACTCCGCTAAACAACTGAAGCGTGCAATTGGTCATACAAGACCAATACAATATCAATAATTCAAAATTATGTCTTTTATGGCTTCCATCCTCTTCCTTTTATGCTTGGAAAGCTTCCTCACCCTAGGTCCCACTCATTAAAGGAGTTACTCTCATGCATACACTCGTCCTAAATGATTGCGCTGTCCTCCATTAATCCTCCATTATCTCCATAACAACGTTGTTGATATGGTCAACTTTGACCCTGTCCACATGCTCTAGCCCCTGTTCACATCTAAGGGTGCTTTATTTAGCTGATATAATGAGCCACATTCACATGAGAAGTGGTTTTATTCCTACTAAAGAGATTTATGGGTCTCCCTACCCACTTATTCATCTATCTAAGTGATAAAAGAAAAGATTAATATTCCAATTAGATACAAGCTAATTTTGGAATATTACATCAAACAAGTCATCAATCCTCTACAATAGATACCTGTTCTTAATTGTCACCTTTTTCAACTGCCTCTAATCAATGGATAGCCGAAGAGTACCATCCTTCTTCTTCACAAAAAACACTGGTGCACCACACAATGATACCCTTGGCCTGATGTATCCCTTGTCAAGAATTTCCTTCAACTGCAACTTTAAATTTACTAACTCTGGAGTGCTCATCCTATACAATTCCTTTGATGTTGTTTTTGTCTATGGTACAAACTCAATAGAAAATTCTACTTCCCCGTGAGGTGGAAACTCTGAAATATCTTCTAGAAACACATCCTGAAACTACTGTAAGATTGGGTACCTACTTAATACCTCCACATCATCATACTCCTTACCTTTATCAATAGAGATAGACACTACAAATAACACACCATTTTCTATGGCTAAGCTTTTCCTGGATATCTATAACCATCATGACTGATGTGGATTTCTTCTTACCTTGCAAGATCCTTTGTTCTCCATTATCATCAAAGCACTCTGTTACCGCAAGGATTCACTCCCCGAATGCATAAGGAGTAAGCCTTACACATCATAGTTCATTTCAAATTTGAAAGGGGTTGTTTGAGTGGTGGGATGACTTCTCAATGATTTTGAAATGATTATTTATATTCTTTAAGACTTTCATGCATTTGGCACCCTGTGGCAAGTATAAATTATGTGGTTAAATTGGTAGTATAGGGAACAAAGTGTAAAAATGAAAGAATATGGATAGATGGTACCTATTCTAGGAAATATTCCTATCCTAAATCAGTCACACACCTATGATGATGACTCTTTACAAAAACTTTGTTTATGCAAAGTAAACAACATTCGGAAAATAGATTGCATGTATAATTTATTCCACAAATCCTTTATGAAATATTCACTGACATGTTCTATAACACACATATAGTTTGTAGAAAACTAAAAGTAGATAATTTATTTTTAATTCCTTTTAACAGTTTCTCACTCACACCTTACTAGTTCCTGCAATTCATATTTAGAAGAAATTAACAAAGAAAAGAGACTCATCACACATTAGATGTTCCATGAGTCACAAAATCCTCTAGCATGAAGTAAAAAATGTATTTTATTATATTCAGTCTTAAGGTAGACCAACATCCAACCTGGAAATGGTATTTACAAATGGTATAGATAGTAAGAGAGGCGCCAAATCCATCTCTTCTAGAAATAAGGAAACATTACTCCTAACATTACATAGGTTTCAAAAGACATTATAGCCATATCCCATCGAAATCTAACAGAAAGGACAAATGTAGAAGAAATAAGAGAAGAAATCTGGGCTGTGTTTGAGCGGGGTCCCCTAACAACAATTTTGTAATATTTTGTAATATTTTGGTTTAGTGTAGGGGCTTTAGGGCAGGTCAAAGCGCCTAATGAATTGTAATGGGTCAAAGGGTATACCAAGGGCCAAAAACCATGGTTTGCGAACCATAGAGTAACACAGGCTAATATGGTATAAATAGATGAATAGATTGAGTCTAGAAGTAATTTTGTTTAAGTCTGGATGTGAATGTTGGACCTGTGATACTTGTTGTGCAGATTTTTTTGGGTAAGGGCTCCTGCTGGATGTGTGCGGGGAGACCCTAAGTCTTGTGTGCGGACCCCAAGTATTGTTATGAAATATCTTGTTATTCCTATCATAAGTATTGTTGTGTGGAATCTGAAGCTTTAATGAATGAGAAGAAATTTTGCTGATAGTGGAATATATTTGTGTGTTGTTATGAGTAAAGCTACGTGTTGATTACATAGTTATTTCTGAATACTGCTAGTTAATTAATTCACACGTGGATGTGATGCTTTAGAGATTAACAAATTCTTAGATCTAGTTATGTTTGGTCATATTGCTTCTGTCAACTGGTTATCTTATGATTTACAGGCTTCGCACAAGTTATTCAGTCAAGTATATTGTTAAGGGTGTCTGGGTTAGGGCTTCGTCAGCACAATCCTGTCAGATCTAAAGGCACCCACTTCATTAAACTCTTTGTCTCTCTCTCAGGGTGCAGAAAACTGGTAACAACACCCTCCCATACTACTTCAGGTGAGTCCTTGACCTACATAAGTAAGCCATTTCCGAAAGGGCCATTAGTATAGGGTTTTGTTGGTAAACCTTAAATTTGAACCTATGCCAAGACCCCTCAAACAAAAAAATGGTTTCGTTGTTGGGACCAGGATAATTTTGAGAGAGAGATTGGGTAATGCCACAGGGTCATTGGCAGCCATTAAAGCTTGAACTTGAATATTGGTTTGAAAACCAGATCCAGGAATTTTCCATAAAATAAAATAGGAGTAAGAAGCTATTTGCTGAAGATTGGAAGAATAAGTATATTTTTATAGAAGTACACGAGATCTTCTTCGTAACCTTCACACAAAAACTACAGGAGTGGTTGGCGAAGTTAGAAGAATTCCAAACTTGTTGGAAGGACGATCAGATCATGCAGTGGACCCCTGAATTAATCCAACAATTGAAGAAGGAAAATAACTCTATTACTTGGACTATAGATCATTGGGTTGATAGCGTGTTGGGTGGATTTGTAACTAAGTTTACAGTTGACCATTTTGTGCCCTATTTTGAAGATGAGCAGAGGTTTTTCAAAGGATTTAGGGGTAAGTTCTTGCAAATATTTCTGCTGCTGCTTAAGATGCTATTGTGTGAAAAGGGTTTCTTGTACAGTCACACTGAGTGAATAACCTCAGATCAGAGCGGAAGCATGACACGAAGCGGTAAATACTACCGGGTTAATAAAGAAGGGGATAGATCAGTTTAAATTCCTCTAAGGGACCCACCTGATCTAAACAAAGGCGAGGCTACACACGCAGAGACCAGCCCCTCGACTACACCACCATCAAACTCACGCAAAGGTAAGAATTCTCCTACCCCACCTCTGCCACTGCCTGCAGACGATATGGACACTCATATGAAGCTACCTACTTTTAAGGGTGTGGGGTATGAGAACATGGATTTATTTTGGTTCGTAGCAAACACAGTATGGGCTGAGCAGAATGTTAATAATGATGCTGTAAAAAGAGCGCAGATATCAATAGCCTTTGAAGGGCAAGATCTAGATTAGTTCATGGGGTACATTACCAAACATGTGAATCCTGCAATACAGGAGATCAAGGATGCCCTTCTGAAAATCTAAGTCCTATTCTCAATGCATAGTAGAGCTGAAATATATTAAGAAAGGACCTACAGAGTCCGTACGGGAAGCTAACCAACGGCTCAAGAAAGTCATCACTGATGGAGGATTTATTTATGATGACAAAAAAAATAAGGAATGGTTCATTGCCATGCTATTACCACATCTGAGCGGACCTATGGGTCAACAAAAGATTGATTCGCAGGAAAAAGCCCTAGAAATTGCTGTGAAGTCAGAAGCTGTACCAAGGGACGATGCTCAATTTGGGGCGCTACAGATCCAGATCCAGTTAGAGGATATGCACTTCGAAGCTCAAAATTTATGAAGGAAACGGGTAAAATAAGCTAGCATGGATGTCTGGTGCATACACTACAAGGTATCAGGCCACACCAAGGATCAGTGCCCTCTGCTGTCAGATTATATGTAGGGTGGGGGAACAGGTCCATTACGCCCTAGATATATTGTTGGACCAAGTACCCCCACACCGTGGTGCGGTAATTTTTGGGTAGCAGGAAGGCATGATATAGACCACTGCCCATGATTAGGCACCTATGTCCCATAAATGAAGCAACAATTGTGTAGATTTTTCTCGTCAATGGGTCATGATGAGCATAACTGCCGAATGTATGACCTGATGATAGATAGGGGGAACCTATATAGGGTGCAGGCTGACCCTTTGTCACCAGCATCTCCCTCTGGGCGAGGGGCCCGGATCCCCTGCAAGAGGGTGGGGAGGAGGGAGAGGTGCAGGCGTAGGTTGAGGAAGTGGCCAAATAATTTTCTACAACTGTGAGGATGCTGGACATTATGCCAGAGACTGCCTGAACCCTGTGTGCCGATCCTGCAGGTATTCTAGATAGTTCGATCATGTAATTGAATACTATCTTGTGCCGATAGCTAAATTACAGGAAAAATAGTAAACACCAACACAATATGTACAACGGGTTAAGGCGGAACCACATGATGATGGGCCTAGTATTAATGTAATAACACGCAATGGTATTGCCATTGGAGGAGGTGATGAAAAGGCTATAGTTGAACCAATAATCAGGAAGGCCTCTGACAAGAAGGAAAGCTTGGACCTACAGAAAGAGAAACAGACCTTCATCGAAGCTAGGAAGGTTTTTGCCATGGACGAAGCATATACCTCAATGACTTTTGCGGATTTGAAAGTAGATGAAGCAGTTAAGCCATTCCTTCAAGCATGTATGAAGTTACTACGCAATCAGAAGGCGGTGGAGAATCTTCAAGCACTAATAGACATCTGCGCAGAAAAATAAACCCCCCAAACAGAGGTTGAGGTTGTGCATAAGATTTATATGAACAAGAAAAGGATTGGTCGGGAGATGCATATGACTACATAGATAGGAGAATATGAGATGGACCAATTCATCCTGGATCTGGGGTTTGATGCCAACATCCTACCCAAAAAAACCTGGAAAAGGATGGGAGAAACCAAGATGGAGTGGTTCACCATTCAATTACGTATGGCTAACCAACAAAAGATCATTCCATTAGGAAGGATGCCGAAGGTTGTGGTAGACATTGCGGGAGTTAAAGTCTACACAGACTTCGAAGTAATCTAGATTGTGGATGATGTAGACCCTTACCCTGTGCTCTTAGGACTGGATTGGGCTATTGACATGGGAGGAATCGTCAATCTGAAAAGGAGGAGCAAGGTCTTTGAGAATGATGGTACACGAGTAATAGTCTCCCTGGATCCAGCGGAAGGTGAACGATATGCAAAGTCGATGCATGAAGAGGAAGATGTTGACCATATTTATAAACTGGCTGCCTGGGATGATGATTGGATCAACCCCATAGCCGATGGCATGTTTTGTTGGGAGATATAGCTCATGTCTCTCAGACTCAGATGGCGAGATAGAAAATTGGCAGATTCAGTTGCATGACATGTCTGCACTACAGTGCCTCAAGATCACGAAGAGATTCCGATGCATATCCTCCAAGGTAAGAGAACTGCCTTACTTTGATGGTTCTGGTAGTATTAAGGAATTTATTAAAGCATTAGAAGCAGATGTCCCTGAGGAATGGAGATTCTGGGAACTTTACTTGGCTATGCGTGTGATCCCTACGCAGTGGTGGGAAACCCACAAGGGGTCTTTTCAGGTCTGGGAGGAATGTTGAAAAATTATTATCCTACGGTTTAAACCTCCAGTCAACCCACCCATGGAGTTCCTTTTTGGTCGAGAGGACCTGTGCAAGAACTTGGCTATGTGGATGGAGGTATGGAATGAAAGGACTTAGAATGAGAGGGTCCATCTATTTATTCATGCCTTAGGATCAATCCCCAACACAACACCTGGTATTTAGACGTGGAGCTACACCAGCGCACTCACCACTGGGGTACAATGAAAGAGGATTTCATCGTGAAATTTGGTTTAGTTGGAGGAACGGAGAAATTGAATGAAGCCTTGCAAGATGTAGATGCTCTTGTCTTTGATGAGTCTTTGCCTCAGTGTTACACAGTAATTTTTCACCATCCCTGCAATCCCCCGTCCCGCACATTGGAGGGCTTATTCCGTGACCTGTGAGCAGTGACATGACCTGAAACCACTTTCATGGCATCCCCCTTGACAAGGAAAATCATTCCCCTAAAGACAATTTCCTGTGAAAAGCCATAAAAATAGCCTTTTTAGCCATGGCGCAACTAGCCAGTTCAGCCCTCGCGCCAATGGGGGAAATCCACCAAAGAGGGCGCACCAACTGGCACTCTGTCCCAGTGTATCACCCGCACCAGGCTTAATAAGGAGTTTTTTTTTAAAATAAATGGCAGATGTTTGATTCCAACCAACTTCTGAACTGGTCTCTAAATTGAGTTGGGAGGTTTGGCTCCATATCTCCATGTAGGGGAAGTGGTTTTCCACCTATCATGGAAGCTTCCTTGAGGATAGGGCTAATCCCACCATTGTAGGGATCCCAGCTCCCCTTCCACCATCTATATAAGCTTGTCATTTTCCCTTTGCAAGCTAGCCTGAATAGAGCTGAATCAATTTTAAGGAGATTATCATCAAACAGCCGAAGAGAGAGAGACTTGTCCTTGTCCTGATGAGCTTTACCGAGACGTACTCCTCTGTCAACCCGCCGAAGGAAGATCCGGTGTCAGAGCTCAGGTTGTATCTTTCTTTGTTCAGATTAATAATAAGCGACTTTGATTATGGTTCCACTCATATGTTCATGTTTTATGTTATGAGTTGTATCTTCTCTGACTGATACATAATTGCATGTATTAGGTTTTACACTTGTTTGTTTATTGTTTCTTCTTGTACGTGCAGGTTTTCGATCGCATTGAGCCAGAGAATTGTAATCTGCCAAAGCAGGGGACAGAAGTGCTATCTTCTCCACAAACAACAACAACGTCGGACTTAAGGTAGGCCTCTTGTCACATCTTGGTCTTTTTCAATTAGGAATTTGCGTCTTAGCATGACTCGGTTGTTGCTAGACCCGATCTGGGCTAGTAGGGATCGCCTCTGTTCGCAGAGGGGATTTACCTCTCCAAAAAACTGGTGACTCCGCTGGGGAGACATTGATTGGAGTTTGTCTTGTCTTTTTGGTTGATTTTGGTCTTTGCCTGCTTGATCAGCTCTTGTGGTTTGCTCTTTTTCAGTGTTAAACTATTGTTTAGCCTCACCATCCCTGATCTTCTTCTGGATTGCTCTTTTTCATCTTTTCCATTAGTAAATTCGACTGGCGTGGTTCTTTCCCTGATAGTCGCGCCAGCTGGCGCATGTTACCAGTTTATCACCCATGCCAATCCTGTTATGGCACTAGTTTCAGCCTGACAATCGCGCCAATCCTGTAAGGTGCTAGGGTTTTCTCCTTTTCGAGCTTTCTGAGCTTGGTCTATGGTTTTGGTGCCACGTTTTCGACTGCCTGAGTGTTCTGAAGCCTTGTTTGACTGACTGTGACCTTCATCCTCTGGTTTTTTGCCCTCTTCTATCGATTTTACATTCTAGCCCTAGGGCATCTAGGTGCTATAGTGTGTCGAGCCTCCCGTGGGAGTTTTTGGTCCTCATTTGATCAGTCAATTTTTTTATTGTTTCTTTGCATTCATTTGGTGGTTGTCCACTATTTTATTTCATTATTTGAGTGATTGGCTTCTTCTTCATTCGAATTCCGCTTTGTCTCGCTTTGAGCCTAGATTACATGGTTCATTTGAGTCTTTGGAATTTCTCTTAGATTTGAAGGACTTCTTTGTCAATTTGGGATCTGATTGTGTGTTTGATATTGAGTGCAATTTCTTGTCTTTGCTCTTTTACTACCGCTTCTCAAATTGTTCTTTGCATTGGTTTTCATTTTGTTTAGTGCACTCTGGTCTTAAACATTGAAAATACAAAAAATTTCTTTTGATTTTGATTAGTTAATGTAAATTGAATCTTTTCTGTGTTATTAGTAATTTGTAGCCCTGAAATAAAAGCTTTTGGTTTTCATTAGCGTGCATTAGAGACACTAGTGGTTGTTTTCTGATCATTTTGTTATTGTGTGAAAGCTCTCAAACTTCTTGTAGTTAGCTATTCATCGAATGAAATGATACATTGTGGCATGTAGTGTGAATTTAGGAGATTTTGAGACACAACATTCGGTAGGGCCTGAAAATTGAAACATAATTGAAGATCAAAATTAAAATTTATTCAATTTACCTTAAGGCAGCATTGAAACATTAATGAAATATTTAGATGTCTAGGCTAGTGACGTGTTCCAGCGTCGTCAAACCTAGTAGCTGTCGTTCGCCTCTTGGCTTTAGATAGCACTAGTACGGACTTGTGCTCCCCGTACCATCGCGTATATAAAGGGAGACCCCACTAGGTTGCTATCCTTTATCCGTAGGAAGCCGAGTCTGCCGCCTTATACCCGTGATACACCGGACATAGCATTCAGGGAGATTGCCTACATGTACGTCAAGTCCTTGGTTGATTTCTCTTTCATTTTGAAACCAAGGTGTATATTGCAGTTCACGGATTTCTGGTACACCCTTTGCCTAGATTAACAGAGTAGTCATTTCGATCTTTTCTGACTCTGTAAATTTGAAAGGATCATCAAGCGCTTGTCCTTTCACACTTGTTTCAAAACTGAAAGAGATAGAGTCACCTTTTATCCGTTTCTCAACTCTTAAAACATGAAATGGTGAAGCTTCTAAGTTTCAATGTGATAAAATAAATCACCTACAATCACACGCCCTGTTAGAATTTGCTTGTTGGCCATTTGATTGTGTGCCTTGATTTTTCTTAGCCCGTGTGTTGTGTTTGATCTCTTCCTTTCGTCATTACTGTCACAGTGGCGGAACCCTCAATTTCTTCTACTGGTAGTCCATCTACAGATGATTCATTAGAGGTCTCTCAATCCTCTGTTGAACCTCAGCAGCCCATTGTCTCTGAGTTTCCTGATGGGGGACCAGTTCTATCTGAGCTTCCCTTTGGAGGAACAGTTGAGTTCAACTGGCCCTTATCTGATGCTTGGTCTGGATTCGGAGTAGGGGAATACTTCCCTCCTACCACATCGGGTTCATCTTTTCTAGCTGTTGTTATTCCTCCTAGTCCTTGTTGTCTGCTACAAGATCTAGCGGTAGGTTTAGATATGGGCTCATCCAGCCATTCTCCTAGTGAGGAAATCCCCATGTCTGGTGAAGATTACTAGTTGTTCCTAGAATACAACCCCGAGTTATCTGTCATGTCTTTGCCCGGTCCCTCACTTCCAGCGGGTATAGATCCTTAAGTCAGATTATGACCGCTGTCACCTCTATGGGAATATCAACCCCTTCTACGAGGCCGGTTATTCCTTCATTGGGGATGTCTCCTTGGACACCCATCACGTCATCCCCTTAGGTCACTTCAGCATTTGTCAAACCCAATGTCTGTGTGGCCGCATCTACACCCATTGTTACCACTCAGTCCATAAGGACCGCGTCACTACCCGAAGATGTCTATATAACATCTACTATTTCGGAGAGGATCTCTCTTGAAGAGTATCGATTGTCCCTACAGCAATCGAACCCCAAGGCTGGTCAATCCTCCCAAGATCCCAACCGTCTATATTTTTTGCATTATGCATAGGATGGTACCCCCGTTTACATTTTTCCATATCAATACAATTAGTAGGGAAACCCTTTACGTTTACCTGCTCCAGAGGCTTATCTCCATGGTCAAGGTTTTCCGTCTAACCAGGCTGGGCAACCTTACAACCCACAAGGGCAACCCTTCCAGGGCCAACCTTCGGGCCAACCTGGTTATCTTTATGACCTGCAAGGATAACCCTTACAAGGCCAACCTTCGGGCTAGCAGGGGTTGTTATACGGTCCGTAAGGATAGTCCTACAACCCTTCAGTTCAACCTATCCAGCCTCACCCTGTGGTCCAACCTGGGCAGCCTCAAGGACCCACAAGTTAATCGGGGTACCAACCGAGGCCATTGTATGGTCTTGGGGGGCAAGTCCAACCTTCTCAACCTATGGTGCAACCTCAACAACCTCAGTATCCTATTGGTCCGAATGTTGCACAACCAGGATCATCCTACGGTCCTGTTGCAGGTCAAACCGATTATCAAGCACGACCTGACCCCATTTTTCCACCAGGCCAATTGGCCCATCCGGCACAGCCTAGTGTCCCACATCAGCCAGGTCAACCTGTACAACCTGTGCAACCTGTTCACCCGGGTCAACCTGTTCAACCAAGGCAGCCCGTTCAGTCAGGTCAACCTGTCCAACCAGGCCAGCCTGCACATCCTGTCAACCCTGCTCAACAGCCGATTTATTTGATGCCGCAACCGAATCAACCGGTGCACCCTACTTATCAGGCTCAGCAGGGCCCCACTTATCAGCAGCCCGCTCAACCCCAAGGCGATTACTATCCTCAAGGTCAATCACGATCAGTTTACAACCCGCCCCAAGGTTCCCATTATTATCCTCAATAACCAGGCTATACCTATACTCAACAGTCAAATCCGCATATTGCTCAAATGGGGCCGACATATAATTAGGGTCCACACCCTGGTTATCAACCCCCGTACACTGGTTACCAGTAACCGTATCAGACTGGTTATACAGCCTATACCCCCTATGGTCAGAATCCTTTGGGACAGAACCCATGGGGGCAAGGTTATCCTCAACCAGGGTGGAGCACAGGTACAGGTCCTTATTGAGGGCCTGGCATGCCTTTCAATCCGCAATTTCCATTCTTGGCCACCTTGGAATTACCGGATGTTTCTAAATTAACCAATGATCCGATTATTCACAATCCTTATTGGCCTCCGATTCCGACCAAGGTACCCGACGATTGTCCTAAGTTTTAAGGTAAAGCTGGAGAGGACCCCCAAGCTCATGTAATGACCTACCATCTGTGGTGTTCATCCAATTATTGGTTGGATGATTCAATTCATCTACGTCTCTTCCAGCGCACTCTTACCGGTGTTGCCGCTAAGTGGTATATAGAATTACCCCGTGGCATCTTTCAAGACTTCAATACGTTAGCTATGGATTTTCTGACTCACTTCAAGTTACCGGTTTGCTATGAAGCCGGGACACATCTCTTGACTTCTTTGAAGCAGGATAAAGCCACCCACATATTCGATCATATTCATGAGTGGCGACATCGTCGTAGACTGATCAAGTTTCATATACCTGATCAGCTACTCACTCATTGGTTCACCACCTCCTTCGTTAACAAAATCGCTCAAGATATTGCTATGGAGGCATGTGTGACTGAAGAAATAACCATCGTGTGTGCCCAGTACCTGGATCTGGGCACGCTTTATGATATTTTGACTGACGCTCTGCAGCTGGGAACCTCGAAAGCACCACCTACCCCTGCGGTGGATGGTGTTATTGGTTACGTTTCTCAAAATTCTTGGAAATCCTTAAATGGGAAGCAGAAGTCCAATTCTTCCAATAATTTTTCTCTTCCCGCCCCTCCAGATTCTGGCAAAAATGCGAAGGTCAACACCGTTCAGGCTAATCCTACGGAAAAGGCCTCCAAAGGAAAGAAGAAGGGAAAAGGAAAATCCAAACCTGACGCCCCAAAACCAGAGTCTTCTAAACCTCGTACTGATGATAGTTCCCAACGTAAACCGAAGTACCCCTTCCTTATTTGTGAAGGAGACAATTATACCAAATATTTTCCTTGATGATCTGAAGTTAATCAACTTCTGAAAGGTTCCAAAGGGACTCCAGCAGTTCTCAAAAAACCGTTCCCATCTCAGTAGACCCAGATGGTTGAGAAGCCTTCACCATATGCACCATTTGGGTCCCAGGTCTTTATGATGAATGGTGTTGCACCTATCTCAATTTCTACGCGTTCGAAGGATTATGCCGGATCACACCAGGAAGCTGGGAAGGAAGTCCTGGATGGCCCACCTCCCCCACCTGTCTCTGGTCCTTTGGAAATTGAGAAGCCCAGCGCTGAACTTGTTGTAAGGCCACCTTCTAAAGGTGTTCTGCGAAGATCTTCCTACAACCCAAATGCCCATGCTGCTCAACACTACAATATTGTTGAGGATTTGGCACAGGCACCTTCTGCCATGTTTGCATTGGAAGTACTTCAAAGTTTCCCATCACAATGGAAAGCTCTGTTGTCTACAATCGGTGGAATCAATCCCGCCGATTCTAATCTTCTCACCTTCGACCTAGAAAATTTTGTCCCCCAACTTCCACATCAAATTTCTCTTGTTATACAAGTCAGGATCAACGGCCTTAACATCCATAGAGCCCTTGTGGATGAAGGTGCTTCCACCTGTGTTATGTCATCCGCCTGCTGGAAGGCCATTGGCTCTCCGGCTCTTACATCGTCTCCCAATGCCTTAGAGGCATTCAATGGTTGGGAATCAAAACCCCTGGGTGTTCTTGAGAGTTTATCGATTACGTTATAGGGGAAGATAGTCAACGTACAAGTAGAAGTGGTTGATGCCAAGCTTAACTACAATCTTCTTCTCGGCCGCAGTTGGACTCACGCCATGATATGCGTGCCGTCCACCCTCTTCCGGCTTCTTAAGTTTCCTCATGAGGGAAAAATCGTTACTGTGGATTAGTTGTATTTCTTCACCTCATCCTCTGAGAACAACATTCCTTACGAGGATCAGATCCCCAATCCCCCTGATAGTGTAGGACCCGGTCTCTTCAAAAATCCTGTCCTCATGGGTATTTTTCCCGCGCCACCACCGCACACCGTTCAAGTTAATATGATCTCTAGGACCGATGACCCTTGGATCATCCCTTCACCTGGACAGGTGACCTCTTTCGGAGAATAAATGCCGTTAACTACAGTTGAGATTAATTATTGTGAAATCATCGTTGCATCTGATCCTCCTCCAGAACATGCTCCTTCAAGCATGGCTCTAGATATATATTCTCAATCCCCTTGGCTCGGCGATGCAGATTCGCATGACCCTTTAAGAGAATTTTTCCCTTCCGATGAAGCTATTGTTGAAACCATGTCTCTTGAAGATCTGCCGTGGAGTGATGGACATCATCGTTCCTCGTTCATGCCTGGCCTGGGGGCAATGTCTGATTGTCTAGAGCACTTTGCATCTCAGGTTCCCACCCCACCTCTTCAAACACTGATACTGACTCATGAGGTAATTTCAAAGGGAAACCTGAGTAATATCACTCAAACTATGCCGATCAAAATCTCCATAAACTGGGGATAGTCGATAATATTCATATGGGAGTGACTTGTTCTCCTGAAGAGATACAAGTTTATACAAACCTTTTTCGCGAATTCAGAGATGTTTTCACATGGTCCTATGAAGAGATACCTGGGATTGATCCTAGCATAGTCGTGTACGAGATTCCTACCTATCCGGGTGCGAAACAAGTGCGTCAATGCCTACGCCCAGTGCATCCCCGAAAAGCCGCAGCTATTAAGGCAGAAGTTGAAAAAATTCTTAACGCAGGCTTTATCTATCCTATTCCCCTCACAGAATGGGTTTCGAATATTGTCCCTGTAGCTAAGAAACAGGGCACTATACGTGTCTGTGTTGATTACTGAGACATCAATCGGGCCTGTCCTAAGGACCATTACCCCACTCCCTTTATAGATCAAATTATTGATGAATGCGCGGGGAGTGATATTTATTCCCTTATGGACGGATTTTCAGGGTACAATCAAATCAATATTTTACCCTCTGATCAACACAAGACTGCCTTTATCTGTCCATGGGGAACCTTCACTTATAAAAAGCTCCCGTTCGGTCTAAAAAACGTTGGGGCCACCTTCCAGCATGCTATGTCTTATGCTTTCCATGACATACGCCATATTTTTGAGCCATATCTGGACGATCTACCGGCCCATTCAACTCAGCGTGAAGACCACCCCGAACACCTCCGCCAGATTTTCCTCTATTGCAGATGCTACAATATTAGGCTCAACCCTCATAAGTGCGTCTTCTGCGTGGATTCTGGCTGTATTTTGGGATTCATCGTCTCTAAATATAGAATTCACCTTGAACCCCTAAAGGTCGAGGCCATCGTTAACCTCCCATCCCCTTCCTCATTACATCAGCTACAGAGTCTGCAGGGGGGAGCTAACTTCGTATGATGCTTCATTCCGAATTATGTGGAAGTGGCCTAGGGATTTACACGTCTTTTGAAATAGGACGTTCCCTTCCATTGGGACGAGATTGCCCAACAATATTTTGATAAGCTTAAAATGTTGCTCGTCAACACTCTGTTGATACGTCCTCCCGACTATCATCGCGATTTCACCCTTTATTTGGCCACTGCATTTAGCACGAGAGCTATGGTTTTAGTACAAGATGACGACGATGGAATTGAACACTCAGTTTATTATCCATCTCACAATCTTCTCGACATGGAAAAATTCTATGCTCATGTTGAGAAGTTGGTGCTCACTGCAGTTCAGGCCGTCCAACGATTCCACCACTACATCCTGTTGCGTATCACAACCGTGGTTTCAGACTGCAACTCCATGACCTATATCTTGTCTCGAAAATTTCTAGGGGGAAAGTACTCCAAGTGGATTGTAATCCTTCAAGAGTTTGATTTATAGTTCACCACTGCTAAGTCAACGAAATCATTGGTTTTCGCTGATCTGATTTGCTCTCTCCTGACAAACTCCGTTCCATCGAAATCTAAGGATCATATCTCGATTCAAACGCTTTTTTTATCAGCACTCATGACCCATGGTACGGTGAAATTATCACGTGTTGGGAAAAATACTGAGAGGGGGGGGGTGAATCAGTATTTACTGCATATTCAAAACTTTTTTACTTTTTCACTCTCTAAAACCCATATGCTACTTTCCTTTAGTAAACTCGCATATACACGCGGATATCCTTCATACAAATCACGTATTAGCAGAGATCTAAATATGCAGATATTTATTAACTTAGTTCTTTGAAATATTCATTCATCTGATGTTAAGTTAGCAGTAAACATGTGTAGTAACAACAGAATAAACCATCACACAAAGCATCACACATGAACACCAGGATTTTTAGGTGGAAACCCAAGTCGGGAGAAAACCACCGCTGCAGTTGCTCAGCCTTCAACATTTTATTATAGAGAAAACATCTTACAACATATGTGCTGGTGCAGACTCCTACCAGCATGCAGACACCCACCTGCGCTCGTTTACCAGCCTCTCCTGGAAGGGAGCTCCAACCCCCTGACTCGTTTACCAGCCTCTCCTGGAAGGGAGCTACGACCCCCTGATCTCATTTACCAGCCTCTCCTGGAAGGGAGGTACAACCCCCTGACTGAAGGCTACAACCCTCAACACCTCTATGGACCACGTTTCATCAATTTTCACACTGGATCCAAAGCATCCTTTAGGACACCACTTGCAGGCCACGTTTCATCATATTTTCAGACTGGACCCACTCCATACTTTTAAGCACAGTCAACCATGAAAAAGATACATATAACTCACTGACAGATATCAGTAAACCAGCAGAACAGATCAGAAATTTCTTACCACAGACTTCAGCAAACCCTAGTGTGCATATGCGCTTTCCTTTCACTAATGTCGCGTATATACGCGCTTCCGTTCACACAAACCAACGTATACTTCTGTACATATTGGCGTTAATCGTTTATTACAGATACGCACTTAATTTATGAGACTTGCGTATATACGCGCTTCCTCTTCGGCGAACTAGCGTATGGTTCTTCAAACTTAAATGTCATTGTAATTCTTCACAACAGATACATCACTTCAGATTTTACCCTTTACCTCAGACAGATGTTCGCCTAGATGTTCGCCTCATCACAGATCTAATCATTCCATAAACAGATCTAGTAAATACAAGTACAATACAGATCTAGATCCCCTTCTTCATCACTCCATCATTGGTGCATCATACATTCAGATCTTTCATTCAACTGTAACCCTTCATCTGGGAGATGTCCTTCGTAGAGAAGTATCTATTCAAGCCGGACATCTTGCACCCACACTCATGATTTGCACAATGAATTTATTCTCTTTACATAAAGCTACCCTTTATCAATACCATGACCAAAACTACATTACTCCGATGGGATTCTTGGACGGGGTCACATAGACGAATCATTACCCAATACACTGGGTCAATACCATGGTGGTCACCCCTGGTTTTGCACTTTTAGAGCGCTTTAGCCCATATGCGACTTTGCACGTTCTTTTCCGCGTGCATACGCGACTTCCCTTAGACAGATCCGCGTATGCCTTGAGACATACTCTTTCACCATAGATTTAGGACAATCTGAATTCCTTTCTTCACTGCCTTCTGTACTCACTATAGATACATCAGATTTACTTCATTAAGAACATATCGTATTTACATAATTTTACCAAGTTCATCAAGTCAAGAATAACTTCATCGGGTGGATTGCGATCAAGGACAACACAAGTCGACAATCTCATGTCTTCATCTTCATTTCGTGGGTTGCCATCAAGGACAACACTCTGCATCATATTGCCAACAATCTCCCCCTTTGGACTTGATGGCAACCACGATGGTGTTTGGTTACCACAACATATAGGTACATTAAGAATACAATGACACCATGTCACTCTCTCCATTTTTGACACCATTCTTTCTCTTCATTCAAACACCATGTCACTCTCCCCCTTTGACATCAAGGGCAAAGGGCGGATCAAAAACCAACGTACTCTCCCCCTTTTCTCCTCATGTGGAAGAAGCGTTCTGCAGATCTGATATATACTGAAGTGACCAAGCTCCCCCTGAGTTCATGCTGAAGCTTCAAACATATTTTCCAACGGAGTACATGACTCTATGAATTTCCTATCACCAATGACTCATACTTACATCAAAGATCCATCCAAGTGGATTTACATATGAGACTCAACTACCCAACCAAGTGGGTTTACAAATTTGACTCAGCTACCCAACCAAGTGGGTTTACAGAATTTGACTCAGCTACCCAACCAAGTGGGTTTACAAATTTATCAAGTCCTTACATGACTGAATATTACAATTTTACATCATGGATCTCTACATGGCCTTTTCATCAAACTACAAATATAACTTTAAGACCAACACTAGAAAGTCCTCAAGAAAGAGAACATATTTCAGAACCATCATAATGCCAACAATGCATTATACTCAGCAAAGCTAATGCTCCCCCTGAATCTGTGCATCCAAGCAACCTTTCCATATGACTAAGGCTCCCCCTTAGTTTGTGCATCCTGAACACTTTTACCAACAAATCATCAAGGCATCTTTATCTAAACATTAGAAATAGAATTATGAGAACTGGAACACCACCAGAGATACCAAACAGTATCAGAGAAACCAAACAGCACTGCAGCTATGCTGAAGAGAGCTGACTCCAAACAGAAAAATGTCAGCAATCAGACATACGCGGTTTTCTGTGCATGAACTCGCATATATACGCGACTGTGTTTCAGGAAATCCGCGTATCCAATGCCATCTTCTAAATTTAAGCAGATTTGTTCTTTTGACTGGCAGAGAACACTCCCAGCTTCTGTCTTAGATACTCGAACGCTTCCCTGGGCAGAGGTTTGGTAAAGATATCAGCAACTTGTTCTTTGGAGGGAACATACTCCAACTTCACCTTTTGCTCAAGCACTTGTTCACGTAAGAAGTGATACCTGATGGCAATGTGCTTGGTCTTCGAATGCATAACAGGATTCTTTGAAATACTGATGGCACTTGTATTGTCACACTTAATGGGGACAAAAGGTGTACATTTGATTTGAAAATCTTGTAAGGTTTTCATCATCCAAAGGAGTTGAGTGCAACAAGATGCGGCAGCCACATATTCTGCTTCTGCTGTAGATAAGGCAATAGAATTTTTCTTCTTGCTGAACCAAGATACTAACCGGGGTCCCATATAGAATGCACCACCACTAGTGCTTTTTTGATCATCAACACTTCCAGCCCAATCTGCATCAGTGTAAGCATGAAGAGTAAGATCAGCATTCTTTGGATACCATAGACCAAGGTCTTGAGTTCCTTGAAGATATTTGAAAATTCTTTTAACAGCCTGAAGGTGAGACTCTTTTGGATTAGCTTGGAATCGTCCAACAATCCCAACTGCATGCATAATGTCTGGTCTAGTCCCGGTGAGATAAAGTAGACTTCCTATCATTGATCTGTATTCTGGTTGATTCACCGTGGGAGAATCATCATGAGAACTGAGATTGCATCCGGTTATCATTGGTGTACTCACAGGTTTGCATTCTTCCATGCCATATTTCTTCAGAATTTGCTTAAGATATTTTGCTTGTGATAGGAATATACCATCTGTAGTTTGATGCACTTGTAAGCCAAGAAAGAATGTTAGTTCCCCAAGTAAGGACATTTCAAATTCTTGCTGCATGATAGAAGCAAAATTTTGACTCATAGATTCTTCGTTACTCCAAAAAATGATATCATCAACATATACAACCACAATCAATAGTTTATCATTTTCAATTTTTGTGTATAAGTTGCTATCAGCAGACCCCTTTGAAAAACCTTGTTGATGGAGATATTTGTCAAGACGAGAGTACCATGCCCTTGGAGCTTGTTTGAGACCATACATCGCCTTTTTAAGTCTACAAACAAGATTTGCATCATTTCCCAAAATGAATCCTTCTGGTTGCTCTATATATACTTCTTCTTCTAGATCACCATTAAGAAAAGCAGATTTGACATCCATTTGATAAACTTTGATTTGTTGATAACTGGAAAAAGCAAGGAACATTCTGATGGCTTCAAGTCTAGCTACGGGAGCAAAAGTTTCTTCAAAGTCTATACCTTCTTGTTGAGTATACCCTTTGCAAACCAGTCTAGCTTTGTTTCTTACAACATCCCCATTCTCATTTAATTTGTTCTTGAAAATCCATTTAGTTCCAATGACATTTTTATCATGTGGTCTTGGTACCAATTCCCAAGTGTCATTCTTTTCAATTTGATCAATCTCTTCATTCATGGCTTGGTTCCAACATTCATCTTTGCTAGCTTGATAGACATTGAGTGGTTCAATTATGGATAGAAGTGCCAGATGACTAGAAGATCCCACCAGAGTTCTCATTGTTCGTACACCCGATTCCTTGTCTCCCAAAATTTGAGATTCAGGATGATTCTTTTGAACATATCTGGATGGAGCTTTTTCAGATAGATCATTTTCAGATTCTTAATTGAATCCACTGTTTTCATCATTTCTATTTGATGTAGAAGGCCATAAGTCATCATCATCTTCTTTTGTTGTTTGATGTTCTTCTTTAGGGGCTGCAGGAGACTCATCAATAACAACATCAATACATTCAACAATATTTTGAAGCCTTTCATTATAACATCTGTATGCTTTGCTTGAAGATGGATAACCAAGAAATATTCCTTTATCTGATCTAGGTTCAAACTTACCAAGCTTTTCATCATTATTTTTGATAAATCATTTACTTCCAAAAACTCTAAAATGCTTCACAGAAGGAGGATTACCATACCATAGTTCATATGGAGTTTTGTCACTGTTTACCCGAACATGTGCCTTGTTAAGAATGTTTGCTGCTGTGTGAGCTGCTTCTCCCCAATAAGTGTGAGGTGTTCTCGAATCATCAAGCATAGCTCTAGCCATTTGTTGAATTGTTCTATTCATTCTTTCTGCTACGCCATTTTGTTGTGGAGTGCCTGCTACAGAAAACTATCTTTTTATGCCATGTTGTTCACAAAATTCAAAGAATTCATTTGATGTATATTCTCCTCCTCGATCGAGATGAGACACTTTATTTTCAGAATCTAATTTCATTTTCTACCAATGCTGAAGATGCGAAAATTTTCGAATGCTTCATCTTTGTGTTTAATGAACTGATCCAACACATTTAAAGGTAGATTATTGATAAATAAGATATGCTAGTATTCTTCCCCACGTGGTGACTTTTTCCTCATAGGTCCACATATGTCAGTATGAATGAGTTCAAGAGGCTTACTTGATGATCCTTCTTTTGCATTAAATCGTACTCTGGTCTGCTTACCGAATTGACACGATTTGCATATAATACTTTCTGGTAGATTAATATTGGGAAGATCACGAACGGCTTGAAGTCTGCTTGCTTTGTTGATTTGAGAGAAGCTCAGATGTCCCAGCCTTCTATGCCATAGCCAATTTTCTGAAGACTTGCTCAAGTAGCAATGATCTTTGCAGTTCAGTACATACAAGTTGCTTGGATTTCTTTTCCCTTTTATAATAATTTTACCTGTATCAAGATCACGAACCACACATTCCTTTGAACTAAAGACCACTTCTGTTCCTTGATCACACATTTGACTTACACTTAACAAGTTATGCCTTAATCCATCCACATACATGACATCATTAGCCTTCACCTTTTCTTTTAGAAATACTGACCCTTTTCCTTTAATTACAGCAGGAGTATCATTTCCAAATGTAACCTTCTTTTCCTTTTATAGAGCATTATATGTAAGGAGTTTGATTTTGTCACCTGTCATGTGTCTTGAGCACCCACTATCAATGTAACATTGATTTTCTTCACCTTCTGCAAATAATGCTATCCCACAATTTTCAACCTGTATTTCTTTCTTTTTCCACACTTTAGAGCTTGAGGGAACATGTTCTTTTTCGGCTGGACTTTCACTCCTGCATTTACAAATTCTTCATATTAAAAGTTATTGCAATAAGCACATTCAACTTCATTTTGAAGAGGATAAAAGTTGTTATAGGTATTCTTCTTTGGTTCAGTATCCAACATTTTCTTTCTTTATTCTCTTGTCATGATGGTTTTGTAAGCAACACATTGAGCAGCTTTATGACCAAAATTGTGACATGTAAAGCATTGTCCATTGAAGTAGAAATTTTTGTAATCATGAAATCTTCTATTTGGATTTACCTGCTGGTTGGAGCTCCTTTGAAAGTTATTCCTGTCAGTGTTCCTTGAAGTGCGATGACCCTGCTTTCCCTGTAAAGAATCCTTGCTTCCTTGTTGAGAGGCAGAATATTGTAGACCAGTAGTTGCTGCCTTTAGATAGTTTGGTGCTGAAGCCTGAGAGGATTCTCCAATATATCCAAGACCTGTTTTTATGAGAGGAGAACGTTGAGTATTGATAATTTCATCTAAGGTTTCTGAACTTTTAGCAAATCTAAGATTGAGATTTTTTCCTTTCTCATTATCTTTCCTTAGACTTACTACTTCACACTCCAATTCCTCAATGCGTTTTTTCTTCACTTCAAGCTGATTTTCAAGAGTCTCTATGATTATGTTCTTTTCTTCTAGGCTTACTTTGAGTTGATTGTTTTCTTCAAAAAAATCATTGTCTTCGAGCATCCACAAAGTATCCTTTTTTCTTCTCTTTCTGATTCTTTGCGCAGAAAGCGAGTTTAACTGTCTTGGTCAGAATCTTCTTCATCTTCACTAGACACTTCATCATCATCTTCATTTGCATAATAACTCTTTCCCTTTTCGAATTGTTTCCCTTTACCATGTTTTTCTCTATAAGGACATTTAGCAGCATAATGACCAACTCTTCCACAATCAAAACACTTGAAGGGAAGCTTACCTTTGAATCTTCCAGTACCTAGTTGAAGTCTTCTCACAAAATTTGCTTCTTCTTCTTCAGATATATAGTTGGATTCCTTGAAAACTTTCTTTTCTTTTCCTTTTGTAGATGCCTTAAAAGCAGCTTCTTTGATTTGAGAAGGACCTCCTTGTCTCATTTCAAAAGCAGTTAGAATACCATGTATTTGAACAATAGTAAGAGTTTGCAGATCTTGCCTTTCTTCAATAGCTGATACTTTAGAGTCAAATTTTGAAGTCAAAGATCTTAAGACTTTTTCCACCAGAGTAGTATCGGTTATGGTTTCACCCAAATTTCTCATCCGATTTACAATATCATCTAGGACGTAAGAAGAAATAGGGCCAATGCTCTCATCACTATGCATCTTCAAATTTTCACTTATTCGATTCCTAAGAGTTTGGAGCTTTGCACTTTTTACCTTTGTATCTCCTTCATAGCTCAGAATGATTTTGTCCCATATTTCTTTCGCTGAATTTAGTTGCATCACTTTAGCAAATTCTGGTTTAGACATGCTTCCTAATAAGACATTGATTGCTTTGGCATTGATTTCATATTTCTTCCTTTCTGCTGCATCAATAGGAATACTTGCCGGATACTGATAACCTCCTTCCACGATTGCCCATACTTCTGCACCAAGACTTTGCGGATATGATTTTGTTTGTATCTTCCAGAATAACAGATTATTTCCATTGAATAGAGGTGGCCTTATAGACATTATACCTTCATGACTTCCCATTGCGACAGATCTCCTTCAAGCGATCGAAACACGAGAAGAACACACTCGATACCAATAGTTGGAAAAATGCGAGAGGGGGGGGGTGAATCAATATTTACTGCATATTCAAAACATTTTTACTTTTTTCACTCTCTAAAACCCATACACTACTTTTCTTTAGTAAACTCGCGTATACACGCGGATATCCTTCATACAACTCGCGTATTAGCAGAGATCTAAATATGCAGATATTTATTAACTTAGCTCTTTGCAATATTCATTCATTTGATGTTAAGTTAGCAGTAAAAATGTGTAGTAACAACAGAATAAACCGTTACACAAAACATCACACATGAACACCAGGATTTTTAGGTGAAAACCCAAAATCGGGAAACGCGTGGGTTAGCGCAAGCCTTCAATATTTTATTACATAGAAAAACATCTTCCAACATGTGTCTTTGGTGCGGACTCCTACCGGCACGCGGGCTGCCCACACGCTCGTTTCGACCTCTCTCGGAAGGAGCTCCCAGCACGACTCGTTTACCGACCTCTCACGGAAGGGAGCTCTCGACCCCGCTGCTCTCGTTTCACCAGTTACCACTGGAAGGGAGCTACAACCCCCTGACTGAAGGCTACAACCCTCGGCACCTCTATGGACCACATTTCATCAATTTTCACACTGGATCCAAAGCCTCCTTTAGGACACCACTTGTAGGCCACATTTCATCATATTTTCAGACTGGACCCTTTCCATATTTTTAAGCACAGTCAAGCATGAAACAGATACATATAACTCACTGACAGATATCAGTAAACCAGCAGAACAGATCAGACATTTCTTACCACAGACTTCAGCAAACCCTAGTTTGCATACGCGCTTTCCTTTCACTGATGTCGCGTATATACGCGCTTCCGTTCACACAAACCAGCGTATACTTCTGTACATATTACAGATCCAATTTCATTGTGCATACGCGCTTTTTCTTCAGCGAAGCCGCGTATATACGCGCTTCCTCTTCGGCGAACTAGCGTATGGTTCTTCAGAACTTTTATGTCATTGCAATTCTTCACAACAGATACATCACTTCAGATTTTACCCTTTACCTCAGACAGATGTTCGCCTCATCACAGATCTAATCATTTCATAAACAGATCTAGCAAATATAAGTACATTTCAGATCTAGATCCCCTTCTTCGTCATTGGTGCATCATACATTCAGATCTATCATTCAACTGTAACCCTTTCCATTCAGATATCCTTCAGAGAGAAGTATTCATTCAAGCTCAGACATCTTGCACCCACACTCATGATTTTCACAATGAATTTCTTCTCTTTATATAGGTTTACCCTTTATCAATACCATGAGCCAAAACCACATTACTTCCGATGGTATTCCTGGACGGGGTCATTTAGACGAATCATTACCCAATACAATGGGTCAATACCATGGTGGTTACCCTTGGTTTTTCACTTTATGAGCGCTTTTGCCCATACGCAACTTTGCACGTTGTTACCCGCGTGCATACGCAACTCCTCCTAGACAGATCCGCATATGCCTTGAGACATACTCTTTTCACCATAGATTTAGCACATGCTGAATTCCTTTCTTCATTGCCTTCTGTACTCACTATAGATACATCAGATTTAGTTCATCAATACATATCAGATTTACATCATTTACCAAGTCCATCAGGTCAAGAAAAACTTCATCAGGTGGTTTTCCATCAAGGACAACACATGTCAACTGTCTCATGTCTTCATCTTCATTTAGTGGGTTTCCATCAAGGACAACACTCTGCATCATATTGCCAACATCATGTATCTTCAAACATCCACATTCCAGTCTGAATTGAAAAAGGATGCCTGACGTTGGATTCGGCATCAATCTCAACCATACCGCATTGTAGGAGATACCCTGTACTGTGTCGAAGTCGATTCCGTGCTCCACTGGTGCTTGACCCTGGAAGAGGCTGAAAGAGCCCTGAATGAATGTCACAGTGGCGCCTGTGGCAGTCACATTTCTGGATATGATACCGCCCAAAATATTCTGCGTGTGGGTTACTTCTGGCCATCTATATTCAAATATTGTATCGTTGCAGTCCGAAAATGTCATGCGTTCCAGGTCTTTCAGCGCAAGATGCATGTGCCACCTCTACCCTTGCATCCTGTCATTATTGTTGGCCCTTTTGCTAAATGGGGCATAGATTTTATGACATGTAACCCTCACTAGGCTGGGGAGCATGCTTATATAATCGTCGCCGTAGACTACTTTACTAAGTGGGCCGAAGCGATGCCTACATTAGCTGCGGATGGTAAGACAACTGCCCAATTTATTTTCACCCATGTTATTACACGTTTCAGAGTCCCTCAGGCCATTGTTACTGATCATGGCACCCATTTTTGGGATTACATGATGGCTGAGCTAACATCAAAGTTGGGCTTACGCCATGATAGCTCAACGTCATACTACCCGCAGGCGAATGGCCAGGTTGAGGCTGTGAACAAGGTTTTGGTCACAATGCTTCAACAAACTATTGGTATCCACAAATCCAACTGGCGTCTCCAATTTTTCTCGGCTCTCTGGGCTTATCGAACGTTTGTAAAGAGTGCAACCGGATTCACAAATTTTCAATTGGTGTATGGTTTGGAAGTGACTCTCCCAGTTAAATGCGAAATTCCTTCTCTGAAGTTGGCTGTGGAACTATTTCCTGACACTTCTTTGAAGGAAGAGTGTCTCTTTTATTTGGAACAAATGGATGAAACCCGCCGCTTAGCTGCCTTGGTCAGCGAGGCACAGAAAAAGTGGGTCAAAGCCCACTTCGATCAATCGGTTTCTCCTCGTTCTTTCATTGAAGGAGACCTCGTCCTCCTATGTGACCAAGCACATGATAAACTTGGAGCAAGAAAATTCTAGCCCATGTGGCATGGACCCTATATAGTTAAACAAGTATTAAAAAATGGGGCCTATGAGCTTATCGACTACGAAGGAGTTCCCCTGGCGCAGCCTAGGAATGGGCTGTACCTCAAAAAGTACTACGCTTGAGTTATTCTCATGTGGTGTGTGTACATAAGTGAGTGTTTTCATTTTTGCATGTGTGGTGTGGTGTGCTTTGTAAGTGTCTTTTTGCTGATTGGGTCTTCCTGATTGTGCAGATGTCTATTACTCCTTTTGTCGGTTTCGCGGATGGTGCCTCCCGCAGTACCAAGAATCTGTCCTCGGCAGCCTGGGTAATCTACAATCCTGTTGGTGAGTTGGTTAATTTGCAAGGTGTTTGTCTAGGGCCTACCACAAATAATGTCGCTGAGTATAGTGCCATTTTAGAATTATTAAACGAGGTTGTTAACCTCAGTATTCGTGCATTACTTGTGTATATGGACTCACAGCTTGTAGTATTACAACTTAATAGTCATTATTCAGTTAGAAGCCCATCCATTTTACGTTTGTATCTACATATTCGTTTACTGGAAGGAAATTTTGATTACATTACATATCAACATATACCCAGACACGTGAATGCATTAATAGATGCAGTAGCTAATTTGGTTTTTGATAGACATTTGTGCAACTTATAAAAAACATCATCACATGTAAAAATATCCATCCAAATATATATATATATATATATATATGTCGATAGTTTGCAGTTTGTGTACATCACATAAAGTTAAAAAAATATACATGTCTGTCTAATAATAGCCGGAGACAACATGTCTCTCAAAAATATGCATATAAAAATCCCTAGATGGCTAATCAGCGTGGTGCTTGTGGTAACATGCCACTGCACGCACCAATTGCCTCAGCAGTCGATGGAGGCGACTAGGCACCCCCACAGTGTGTCGCTGGTAATCCAACGGGACATCTGCCAGCCGTGCATAGTCCGAGATTCCCCGGGCAATGCCCTCCAGGCTCTGGATCAGTTCACTCACTTCGCCACCCTTAGCTTGGGGGTCGTATGCGAGAGGGGTCCTCCGTGCAATGGGAGACATGCCCGTGGGCCTCTCTGGGCCAATGTCTGCATACACGTAGAACTATTGTTAGAATAGGCATGTATCAAAAAAAAAAGTAAAAAAAAAATCATAAATTCATAAAAAATCAAAAAGAGTCATACCCAGCTCCTCGTCCCAGTCCTCCCCCTTCGGAGGTGGAAGATCTGGGTCTCAATCCTCAACTACAATCAGCTGACGCCGTAACCACACAAAAAACTCAGGCCTCCAGGACATCTGCTGGCCTCCTCTGGACCTGGGCATAAGTGCTTCCCATCGAGCCATCACCCCTTGGCCCTGGAAAATTGGTAATTGTTCCATAATGAATGACACCAGAATGGAACATGGAAATTTTTAAGAGCCCCACTAAATTTATATATGATAATTAGGCGAATCCCCATGATACACAGGAAAAATGGAAGGTGATTTTATTAATAATATAATATGTATAAATAATTTTTTTGTCGAATCTCTCACGAGATTATATTATCTTGTAAAATCATGGCGAATCACCAGTACAAATGGCAAATCACTAGTACAAAATGGTGAATCATTGTCTAGTGGAGTTCGGGGTGTTGGTTCCAATGAAGATATGGTAGTTGAACTAGGAGTTGAAGGAAGCGAACCACCGAGACCAAGTATGGCACATGGTGACTCGTGAGGGAAGTAGTTCTCATGTAGTTTGGAAAACGTGTTCTTCTAGTTCTGCTAAGCATAGTGTTGTTGCTCATGCTACTACTAGCACTAATATTGAGGTTGGAGAGGAGTTTGAGGAAGCATGGAAGGTAGCATTGGTGGAGAATTACAAAGAGAACCTAATGATGGGCTCCATTTTGCCCTTTGGTATTTGGGCCTGCAAGATCTTTTGTCCATTGAACCAACAATTAACCGTTCAACCAACAATCAAATTGATTGAGTTGATTAGGTACGAGTCAACTTAGACTAATCTTCAAAACTATGCTTTGCACTATCCCATATTTATCACACTAATTCTACACAACATTGTGCATTTGCACCCAACTCTCATGCATGCACACAAAATTTTCATTAACATCTATAACCCTAACCAAGTGAGAATTGATCAAAAATTTGCACCAAAGTTTGTTATAGTGTTGAAAGTTCATAAGAAATTTAGATCCATGGTACGTTAAATAAATTTTGAGATAACCTCCACATATTCGACCACAATAGAGAAAACTTGTGATAAATTTTAAACCTACAAAAATTAGGATTCATGTTCCTAGGAAAGATCATAATTAGTTGACATATAGGTCTAGTTTTGAGCCTTGACACATTGATAATGCAATGGCTTAGTTCAAAACTCACACATTGAAAAGTCATCAATGAAGAGAAGACAAGATCATTATGAATTACACATACTCCAAAATTCCTACCAAATTCTACTTAGTTGTCCGCAACTCAGCTATACATAATCTTATAGTAAATACAAATTTCAAAAATCCTTCTTCACATAGCTAATAAATGGAGATTGGAGGAGAACCCCTTATATAATAATAATAGTAGCAATCAATAGATTATTTCATATTGAACTTCATAGCCATAGCACTCCTATGTATTGTATGATGTATTCAACTTGCATTATCAAATATAGATAAAATCATACTTTTGATTGATACATTTAAATCATACTTGTGCACAAAGTTGAATGTAATGCCAGTTAAGGAGTCAAGTCGGGTTGACATGTAATGATCTATAAAATAATGAAGAAACTTAGTAACGAATCACAACTTTCACGTTTGAAAAAATTATAAAGCTTTCATGCAAATCCATTGTTGTTATAGTTCCTTCTCTCAACCATGTTCCACATAAGCATGGAAAATCAAGTAATACTAGAATTTGCACCAAGAGGTGCAAAGTAACGTCGAGGAGCAGGGATACATCTTCCATGCGAGATAAAGGAGGGTTGAGTTTAAGCTTTAGGATTGATCACTCTGGAGGAGTGAGTCCTAGTATGTTGATGGTGAGTCATGGGTTTGGTACCACCCCGGATATGTGGCTACTAGCAGAAGTTGATGATAGATGATGATATTAGACTTGATGATGATTTGAGATAACCTTTTTATTAGAGAAAATTTTCAACTTGAGAACTCCTATAACAATGATTATGAATACCTCCCTAGTTAAGAAGGAGTGTTGAATTTGTAACTATGGTCGGTCTTCAAAATGTATATTTGGTCACTTGATGTACTTGTATTTATTATTGTAAAGCATATTTTAAATGCTAAAGTCAAAAGAAAAATTTGTCTTGAGTCAAAGTCCCATTGCAACTTTTAAAAGAAGAAAATTTGAATTTTTAAATTGGAATTTTTGGCTCCAAAAGTTTTCAAGTCAACCTCCCTCCAAGTCAAGTCAGCCCAAGCAAAAGACACACCCCTTCGGCCAAGGTGGATCACTATATAAAGGCAGCTTGACCTCATTCTTCCAACACCAATTCTAACTCTCTCAAGAAGAAAATTTCTAAGCATCCTAGTGAAGATCAAGAAGGATGAAAAGAAGGAAGAATTAGTTCTCTTTCTCTCTCTCTCAAACTCACATGTGTTGAGTGTTATATCCAATAGTAATTGTTGGTTTATGCTCAAGGGGACTTTTAACTGCAAAGAGAAGTGGTTCAAAGCTCTTAACAAGACCCGTGTGATTGAATTTATAGATGATGAACAACCCGAAGTGGTTGGAGTGATCAAAAGGAATTAGCAAAAATCTAAGCCAAGAGCAAAAAGGATTTCCAAGTGTTTCTCTTGCTGCCATTCTAGGAATCAATTTATATCAAACCAAGAGAGTAAAGCAAAGTCGAGGGAAGAACTATGGTGAGTCCTGTCGATTTTGACATCGCTCATCATTTCAAAGATTCCAAATTGGTGTCAACTATGGGCCTAAATGTCATGTCATTATCCATGGGCATAAAAATTGTCCTATTATTAATTCCCCAAGCGTCAATGGCTAATTGTATTGTGATTATCAATGGAATAAATTTCAGCTGGAGAACTACAATCTAACTTTTCCATTGTAGCCTTAGGACGTGCCAATGTTGTCATGGGGGCACAATAGTTGAATACTATGAGTGAATTTCCAATGAACCTTCACGAACTATACATGAAATTCAAACATTCATAAGAATATATCATAATCAGAAGATTGCAATCAAGTGAAAATTGACTTATCTTAGCAAACAGAAAGACCAAACAACTTGCCCAAGATAAATTATGCTCATCTGTAATTCTATGAAGGACCTCCAACATTTGATTTGATGAGTCTGAATATGTACTCCAAGAACCACCCCCTAGATTACCACCAGCTCTAGGACAATACCACCTAATTGAGTTGGATTCAAGGTCTGAAAATACTTCAATATCTAGTGCTCCAATTACTCTAAGATTGATTCAAGGTAGGCCCATAGATGACACTATGATGGGCAGCAAGGGGATTATCAAAGAAATAAATTACAATTAATAAGTACAAATTGAGTTCAACTTTTTAAGTTGTAGCCTTGGCATGGGCTGATATTGTCATTGGGGCACAATGGTTGAATGACATGGATGAATTTTGCATGAATCTTGATGAAATGGACATGAAACATGAACAAGGACATCAATAGCAGACAATCAGAAGGTTACAACTAGGAGTTAATTGACTTCTCATGGTAAACAAATTTGACAACAACTTGCTTAGTATGCTTCATCTTCCAATGTAATTCTATAAACGGCCTGCAACAGTTAATTGATGATCTTGAAGATGTATTCCATGACCGGCCTCCAAGACTACCAACAAGTTGGAATTAGGGTTTAGAAATGCTTCAATTGCCTTAGGATTCTCAAAGGTAAAGTGATTCAAGGAGGGGGCACTATTAAAATGCTAAAAAATAATGTACCTTGTGCACTTCGTGTCAATTATGTGCTCATCAGTACTTAATGTTAGCTATTATAGTTTTTAGTAGGTGTAATCAATGTTAATCTTATGGGTTTAATATTAGTTGTAATATTTTGGGAATTTATTGCCACAACTCGTGCTAGCGTAAATTACAAACTGAATTGATTTAAAGGTTGCAATAAGAGTCTTGTGTGGTGGGTGTCAGCAAAATAAACCCACAAGTCACAATAAGAGTCCTGTTAGGTGGGAGTTACTAAAATAAACTGGTGGTAATAGGAATCATGCTAGGTGGTAAAATACTAAAAGAAAATGCATGCAGGCTAAGCCATCTACCAACATGCAAAGCAAAAAAAATGTAAGAGGGAGAAGGAAGTTATAAAATAGGATCACAAGACCCAAGAGAGGCCATGTTGTTGGAATGTTTTGTTGTAGCCAGTCTTGAGAGGCAATCTCTTGGGGCAAATTCCCACACTACTCTTGGAGTTGCCCTAGGTTGGCATCCATAACTTCTCTGGAAAGTACTTATGTCCATATATGGTTGGAAAAGTTCCTGTAATTACAAATTTTCTATTTTAGTCTCTGAAAATTTATATAGCTGGGGCATTTCAAGTTCTTTAATTGCTAGCAATGTGTTAACACCATGAGTTGGTTGCTGCAATATTAGAAATCTCGTATACTGTTCCACTTTCACAATAGCATGGCCTTGCATGCAGTTACATGTTGCTACTTAAGTATTTTAAGAATTTTCTAGATTTGGTAGTAGCTTAGAATTTTGCCTAATTTTGCATACTCTTGCTCTCTTCATCGGCTGTGATCAATTTAAGATCATAACAATGGTATTGGAGCCCCAAATAATAGGCAAATTCTTATTATATTTAAGTTATAATATCTAATTTCAAATTAGGCCCTGAAGACATATAGTTTTATATTATCCATGCTTTTATGTGTTGTAGATATAGCAAACATGAATGTAATTCTTTCCACCTTGGTGATCATGCAGAGAACACGAGAAATTCTTTAACTTCAACTTTCTAATTTTGCCTCAATTTGGAAGTTCTGGATCTTCCAATCAATACATGATACATCACTTCCAATTCTATTTATTTGCATGGCATATTTTTATACCATTCTTTACTCTTTATACATGCAGTTTATTTCAAATTTCTAAAACTTGGACTCATACTCAAAATCAAACAAGGGTCAAAACTCAGACTTAGAATGACTTAGACCGATCTGATTTCAAAAACTCAGTTTACTAAAAGTTGCATAAAATATTAAGTTGTAAAGAAAAATATATTTTAAAAAGATTCCAAACTATTAGAGAAAAAATATGCTAAGTCTGCTCATGTATATACCATGTAAGGGTGAATATATCAAAATGGCACTGATGGCAATACACATCAGCAACAAAATCCATAATGAATAAGGCTCTAAATAGCCTCTATAGTCCAAAAAAGATCCTACAAGAATCTCCTTTTGCTAGCCTTGTCTTCTCCAAATTTCACACACTGATTTTGAAATTCTAATCTAAACTGTCCAATCTCATCTAATGGTGCCATACATGGTGCCAACTTGACCTCTTATACCATCTAAGTGTTTTTTCAAACTATGAATCCCTTGCCCCACCCCAACCAAAATTTATGTGTTTCTTGCAATATTTTCAACACATTTCCTCATCAACAAGGATCCATGCGAGGTCTTTTCCTCTTGTGGCCATGGTAAAATTAAAATATGCAACATTGCAAACCCCATCTTCATATGCAAAGTTCATGCTTCAAACTTCAAACCAGTAGAAGGTTGAAAGTACAAAAATTTAAAGACATTTCAAATATGCAATTTAAAGACGAAAAAAAACAGGGACAAATTTAACATTTACTATTAACATACCTGAAAATGAGAAGAATGGGCAGAGGACACAAGGATCTGGTCCACAACTCCTAAAGTGTTTACACTATGTTTGGAGGTGCTTCATGAGCTTTGAGATACATGGTGTGTTTTTAACCCTTGGACAATCTATGATGGATTTGCACATGGGAGATGGTCCATGATATATTTAACATATGGCTTACTTAATGGTTTCTTAACATCAATTAGGTGCTTGCTTGGTATTCTTCCCTTGGGTGTTGAGTTCTCTTGATAGCTTAGGTGACATCCTTCATGATCACCAAATGGAGATAGAGTCTCACTTGGAGAATGCCTTAGGAGGATTCGAACGACTTTTTGCATCTTGGTGGAGGGAAAAAAGCCCTAGAGAACACAAGGTAAATGCATATAGGCTTAGAGTTGGCTTGAGGATGTGTTGGTTGAGACAATGTTGGTGCAAGGGGAATAGGCATAGTGGAGTATGGTTTAAGGGGTTTGGAGTCTTTGGAGGCTTGTAGGAGTGTTTGGCATACTTTCTGGAGCACCCTTGTATTAAGAGCCTTTCTTGTGAACATCATGTTGGAGCTTGAAATTTTTGCTATTAAAGTGTAAAGCTCCAAAAGTGCAAGCATATATGTGATTATTGTAGGTTTCTCATATGGGTATCAACCCAAATATGTATTGTTGGCCTCCCTAACCTCTCATATATATAGGGTAGAGAGAGTTTCCTTCACACACTCATCATTCTTGTTCACCTTATATTAGAGATGTGACAAGAGGAGTGAAGTAATCTTCCTCTCTCAAATCTTCTTTTGTACTTTATCTTGTCCATGAATCGCTTGGAGCATCTTGGACCATCTAAAACACTAAGGTTAGGGTTTCCTCCCTTAGAGAATTAAAGATTATTTTTTGTGATGAAACCGTAGGTTGTACTTATTCAAGGGAAGAAGAGAAGATATGCTTGTGCACATGCTTGTTGAGTTCCTTCGCATAAGGGTTTTCATTGTTTTCCATCACTAAGATTTTACCAGCCTTGGGATGATGTTATGGTATGTATATGAATTTAATCTTTAGGCATATTAATAAAATTTCTAGCTGTCCAATACTTGTGTAATCGCATATTTGATTTTTAGTGAGATCCATTTCTTTATGTTTTGGTATGTTTCACTGATTTGACGTAAGTCAAGGTTGAAATGGTTAGGTGATCCAACATTGAAGAAGATAGGGTAATTTTGTTGTTCTATTTGCAGCTGTCATAAGTAAATTTCAGATCTGATTTTGCATGATAAGATTTCCCTAGAGGGCTAAAACTTATGAACACACATTTAGTGTATTTTCTCTTGGATTGCCTTTGTTAATTAGTTTTAAGAGGTGAATTATTGTCAATTATTGCTGTTGTTTTGCATTAAAATCTAAATAGCATAAATTTATACATGTAACTTATCCCAGTTTTTTCTTATAGGTTGGAATAAAAATAAATCTCTCAAATGCATTCACTGATATTTGATTCCCATCCAGTCAAATCCCCACATATGAGCAAGCCCGTCAATAAAATGTAGTGCTAATCCAATCATTTCTAGTTCATCACTGAAACTTGAGCAGCTAGTAACAATTTCTCTTTCATCATAAAAACCGCAGAGGCCAATCACGAGTTTTCTAACCCACTAAGAGGGTTCAACTGTAGCGTAGAATCTTTTAATTCGTATTGCAATACTTCCACTATTCCATAGTTTGCTTCCCCTGTTTGACCTAGAACCATGATTGTCACTAACACTTTTATTGTTAGTTTGTGGAGTTCCATAACATTTGATGAAAATTTGCATATTGTCCTATATGACAATCTTGTTCCTAACTTATTTGATTGCTATTTTCTTCCTGGATATATTATCTCACTTCTTCTCACCATCTAACTACCTCACCCTTTGAGATTGTTCTTTCACTTATTTTTGCAATTATGCTTTGGATCTAGTTTATGTCATCCTCCTCCTTCCCTATAAAGGTCTTTCCATCAAAGATTATGGCTGAGGGAGAATCTCCTTAAAACAAAGATAAAAGATCATTCTGCTGCGATACCTCTTATAATGTACCAAACTTAGAAACAAAATATTTGGCAAACCAACAGTGCTCCAATTTGACATGGGTGAGTAGTGTGCTTCTTATCTAGTTTGTAACCTTGGGCTTGGCTTATATCAATAATTTACTTTCAAATTGCAACTGTTATTTATCAATGCGTGTTGATATTTGGGATACCATATTTGTAACTACAAACAGTTATTTTGGTTGGAAAATATTCTGTCACACTTTAACCTAAAAAATAAGATATGTTACTTGGTTTGCAAAAAAATATTCTATTTATGTGGCACATTAAATGTGAAGTCTAGGCAGCATGTGGCTAGTTCCATCTTACAATAGATACTGATTATACATTAACTGAGAATTCGAACATTGCTAAGCATTCTATTGTGCTAATACCTCAATTATATTTTATCACTGTAACTGTTCCGTGATTACAAGCAGGTTAAGGAAATTGATGATTGTTGTCCACAACGTTTAAAATTTCAAGTGAATAATAATAACAAACTATAGAAGCTCGTGAAACTAACAAAAATCTTTTAATGTGTTTGACTAACATTAAACTACATAAAATGAAATATTATAAGATTTCGCTTAAATTAGCATACACTTGCTCATGGCCATGTTTCATATAACTTCTTACTCATGACCATGTTTCATTTCACTTCTATGAAATATTATGGGCATACCATTATATTTTACAACATTTATAATCATAACTTGTTCAGAACTATTCATTTTCAGATCTTGGACATCAAGAAAAGTTTTGTTATACAGCAGGCAGATTTGCCCACTTTCCAAGCTCAAAAGGTTGGGCATAATGATATACTTTGATTTTGTTTTCCAGAGAGAGTCTAGATGCCAAAGGGGGGTCTCTAACATCAAACTCATCTTGTTCTATTGTATCATCATAGAAAGCTGTAATGTCTCCTAGCAATTCAAATGTTATCCTTTGAGCCTGCATTTGTTGTGGAAAATCAAAATACAATGTCGTTCCCGCTGGGGCTTCAGGCAGCCTATATTAACCTACACGAAACAAAGTGATTCAATTGCTCTAATATTGATTCAAGGTAGGCCCATAGATGACACTATGATGGGCAGCAAGGGGATTATCAAAGAAATAAATTACAGTTAATAAGTACAAATTGAGTTCAACTTTTTAAGTTGTAGCCTTGGCATGGTCTGATATTGTCATCGGGGCACAATGGTTGAATGCCATGGATGAATTTTGCACGAATCTTGATGAACTAGACATGAAACATGAACAAGGACATCAATAGCTCACAATCAGAAGGTTGCAACTAGGTGTTAATTGACTTCTCATGGTAAGAAAATTTGACAACAACTTGCTTAGTATGCTTCATCCTCCAATGTAATTCTATAAACGGCCTACAACAGTTAATTTATGATCTTGAAGATGTATTCCACGATCGGCCTCCAAGACTACCAACAAGTTGGAATTAGGGTTTAGAAATGCTTCAATTGCCTTAGGATTCTCAAAGGTAAAGTGATTCAAGGAGGGGGCACTATTACAATGCTAAAAAATAATGTACCTTGTGCACTTCATGTCAATTATGTGCTCATCAGTACTTAATGTTAGCTATTAGAGTTTTTAGTAGGTGTACTAAATGTTAATCTTAGGGGTTTAATATTAGTTGTAATATTTTGGGCATTTATTGCCAAAACTCTTGCTAGTGTAAATTACAAACTGAATTGATTTAAAGGTTGCAATAAGAGTCTTGTGTGGTGGGTGTCAGCAAAATAAACCCACAAGTCACAATAAGATTCTTGTTAGGTGGGAGTTACTAAAATAAACTGGTGGTAATAGGAATCATGCCAAGTGGTAAAATATTAAAAGAAAATGCATGCAGGCTAAGCCATATACCAACATGCAAAGCAAAACAAATGTAAGAGGGAGAAGGAAGTTATAAAATAGGATCACAAGACCAAGAGAGGCCATGTTGTTGGAATGTTTTGTTGTAGCCAATCTTGAGAGGCAATCTCTTTGGCCAAATTCCCACACTGCTCTTGGAGTTGGCCCAGGTTGGCATCCATAAATTCTCTGGAAAGCACTTATGTCCATATATGGTTGAAAAAGTTCCTGTAATTACAAATGTTCTATTTTAGTCTCTGACAATTTATACAGCAGGGGAATTTCAAGTTCCTTAATTGCTAGCAATGTGTTAACACCATGAGTTGGTTGCTGCAATATTAGAAATCTGCTATGCTGTTCCACTTTCACAATAGCATGGCCTTGCATGCAGTTACATGTTGCTACTTAAGTATTTTAAGAATTTTCCAGATTTGGTAGTAGCTTAGAATTTTGCCTAATTTTTCATACTCTTGCTCTCTTCATCAACTGTGATCAATTTAATATCATAACAATGGTATTGGAGCCCCAACTAATATGAAAATTCTTATTATATTTAAGTTATAACATCTGATTTCAAATTAGGCCCTGAAGACATACAGTTGTATATTATCCATGCTTTTATGTGTTGCAGATATAGCAAACATGAATGTAATTCTTTCCACCTTGGTGATCATGCAGAGAACACGAGAAATGCTTTAACTTCAGATTTCTAATTTTTCCTCAATTTGGAAGTTCTGGATCTTTTAATCAATACATGATACATCACTTCCAATTCTATTTATTTGCATGGCATATTTTTATACCATTCTTTACTCTTTATAGATGCAGTTTATTTCAAAGTTCTAAAACTTGGACTCAAACTCAAAATCGAACGAGGGTCAAAACTTAGACTTAGAATGAATCAGACCGATCTGATTTCAAGAACTCAGTTTACTAAAAGTTGCATAAAATATTAAGTTGTAAAGAAAAATATATTTTAAAAAGATTCCAAACTATTAGAGAAAAAATTAGCTAAGTCTGCTCATGTATATACCATGTAAGGGTGAATATATCAAAATGGCACTGATGGAAATACATATCAGCAACAAAATCCGTAATGAATAAGGCTCTAAATAGCCTCTATATTCCAAAAAATATCCTACAAGCATCTCCTTTTGCTAGCCTTGTCTTCTCCAAATTTCACACACTGATTTTGCAATTCTAATCTAAACTGTCCAATCTCATCTAATGGTGCCATACATGGTTCCAACTTGACCTCTTATACCATCTAAGTGTTTTTTCAAACTATGAATCCCTTGCCCCACCACAACCAACATTTATGTGTTTCTTGCAATATTTGCAATACATTTCCTCATCAACAAGGATCCATGCAAGGTCTTTGCCTCTTGTCGCCATGGTAAAATTCAAATATGAAACATTGCAAACCCCATCTTCATATGCAAAGTTCATGCTTCAAACTTCAAACTAGTAGAAGGTTGAAAGTACAAAACTTTAAAGACATTTCAAATATGCAATTTAAAGACGAAAAAAAACAGGGACAAATTTAACATTTACTGTTAACATACCTCAAAATGAGAAGAATGGGCAGAGGACACAAGGATCTGGTCCACAACTCCTCCAAGCTTGAAGATGGGTTGTAGCCTCCTCATTCAGATGCCAAATCGACTGTAAAGAACCCAAAAAACCAGCTCCAAGCTCACTTTAAATCACTAATCTTCAATGCTGCTCCAAAACTCCAAATACTCACAAATGCTCAATGAAAAGGGTGTGAGGCAAATGGGGGATTGGGGGAGTCTCTATATAGTTTTTGTTGAGAAATGCAGCTTGAACAAGAACTTCCACATAGGTTCAGTGTGAACATGTGAGAAGCAGTTTGAGATATTTTCAAAAAGTGATTTTTGAAAAAATAATTCCATTTTGTAATTCACTTCAGTAAAATAGTGAAAGTATTATATTTAGGTTTTAAGACATTGTATCTCATGCATACATGACTTAGACTAGAAGTAAACTCAAAAATATATTAAGGTTTTGGTCTCAGCTGAAAGTATAAAGACATGTCAAGACAGATGTTTTCACACACAGGTGAGAAGTTGAGCAACCAAGAGAGAAGGGAGGGCAATTCAGATAGAGGCGAGTCTATGCAGCTTCTAGTAGGTTGCAGTGTAGATTCATACAATACTATGGTAAATTTCCCTTTTTAATCCTTTGTTCTAAACTGCAAGACAACTTGTTACAAAATTTTATCCTTTGTTCTAAACTGCAAGAGAGCCTATCAACAAATATTGGGTCAGAGAAGGCCAAGATAAGGAAAATTTGAAATCAGTTGGAAAACCAGGGAATATAAACCACCAGACCCAAGACAGCTAAGGGTAGAAAAAATGTTTGTAAAGCATATATGGACTCGCAATCGAGATTAAAGGACTCAATTGTTCGAATTATCGATGAAAATTTGGGTGGACTGGAGGATTTGGGGGAGAAAACCTCTTTGCTGGGCAGAGTAATGCAACAGAAGATAGACGAGGCCAATAGAAATGGGAGTTATGTTTGGAATGTTGAAACAATGACAGCCCAATCTCAAAACTCATACGAACAGAGAATCAATGAATGTCGTGGCCAATAAAAGATAGAGGAAACAGAGCCAAAGCCAGGGCAGATGAAGAATGTATGCAATCTTGCTCCATTAAGTGCCCAATCTGCTGATAAGATAAAATAATAAAATTTTGCCTCAATATCTAGGAAATGACCACAAATGTAGGTCAATGGAATGAAAAGAGTACATCCAGTGCAGGTATAAAGAGAGAGTGGGAAAGCAACTCAAAGACAATACTAAGATGCTGTAACGCCACATATCTGAGTTCATCCTGACCAAAGTGGGAATGAGCAGCCTGTTCGTATTAATAGGAAGGTGTTGGAAAATACCCATTATTGCAATATCATTGAATTTAACATAAATGTGCCTGATTCATAAATTTAACCCAGCTTAATTCAATCCTATTAACTTTGAGATTACTATCAATTCCTAACCTGTAAAGATTACCATAGAAAAAATACTTATCAAGGAATACTGCTGACTTGGGCCATGAACAAAATTTTAGCTCTAAAAGGCGACTTTCAGCAAGATAACTCTCAATCTGAATTCCCATACTCTCCATCACTTTAGTACTTACCATGGCGTGGATCACATTTAACCATCATGGACGATGGCTCGAAAGCACTGTTGGTGATCTCGGTCACCGACAGTTGCTCATGGTGGGCCTTCTCAGCAGAGATCATAGGAGCATATGAGGAAAGCATGAAATGAATACGAGGATACGGCACCAAGTTTGTCTGGAGCTCAGTCATGTCAACGTTCAGAGCACCATCAAAACGAAAAGAGGCAGTCAGGGAAGATATGACCTGCGACACAAGTCTATTAAGGTTAGTGTATGTAGTACGCTCAATGTCTAGGGAACGATGACAAATGTCGTAGATGGCCTCATTATCCAATAGCACGGCTACATCAGTATGCTCTAACAGCGAGTGTGTTGACAGCACGCTGTTGTAGGGCTTGACTACAGATGTGGAGACCTGTGGAGATGGATACACAGTGAAACCCAACTTGAATTTGTTTCCATAATCTACAGAAGGCATCTCCAATAGAAGGGAGCTAGACCAGATCCGGTACCGCCTCCCACAGCATGGAAGACTAGGAAACCTTGCAGTCCTGTACAGTTGTCTGCCAACTTCCGGATTCGATCCAAGCATAGATCCACAATTTCCTTACCAATGGTATAATGGCCACGAGCAAAGTTGTTGGTAGCATCTACTTTGCCACTAATCAACTGCTCTGGGTGAAAAAGTGGTCGATATGTGCCGGTTCGAACTTCATCTATGACAGTTGGCTCCAGATCCAGAAACACGGCATGGGGAACATGCTTACCAGCACCTGTCTCACTGAAAAATGTGTTGAATGCATCATCTCCACCACCAACGGTCTTGTCACTCGACATTTGTCCATCAGGCTGGATGCCGTGTTCAAGACAGTAAAGCTCCCAACAGGCATTTTCGACCTGAATACCGGCTTGGCCAATGTGGATCGAAATGCACTCCCTCATTGTCGCTGGTTGAAACTCTTGAAACCCCGAAAATACCCCTCGAAAGAATTGAAATAATTGCGGTTAAGTGCATAAAAAAATCGCACAGCCGAGCTAAAATGACAGAAACAGAAGAGATCTTCATGAAGAAGTATGCGAAGACGTCTGCACTAAAGCAGAGAAGGGAGAAATAGAAACCTAAATTGAAAGGCCAAATCACACTGCACAATGTTTTTGAAGGAGATGAAACGGGCCACCTACGCGAGGTTGCAGAGGAGTCAATACGCACGCATTGAAATCCCAACCAGTAAATCCCCAAAGCCCCAACCAATAAAAAATGGGGCGAATGTAAATCCAATGCCTGTCTTACCCAGTAAATCATGGTGAAGGCGATTCAAATCTGCTCCAAACCTGAAAATCGGGGGGCGAATCCATACTTTTAATGTTTATCCGCATTTATTTTTTGGGCTAACATGGAATAATTAATTATTTTTAAAATAAATATAGGGCTAATTATATAAAACTATATAAAATTGGTTTTTTATAAAAAATTCGCCCCTTCAAAATCTAAAACCCCTTAAAATTTGCCTTTGGGCTAAAATTTGCCCCTAAAAGTTTCCATGGAATGGAACCATACCCAAACTATTTCAGTTTGGCCTTCTTGCACTTTGTTAGCTGTCGTTTGATGTTTGTTGTCACGGCAGTGGCCTAATCGAAAAGTGTAGGATTCATGCATTCGGAAGCTAGTAGGAGCTGCGCTTTGGTTGCCTCATGCGGGGCCTGCGATCTTGCAGCCCGCGTAATGGTGTGAAGCACTACCTGGAGTGCTAGATTGTGGACTATGTGGATGTCTAATTTCCCACTGCCCGATCTTGTTTGTGCCCCTGGGCACACTCTCACCATTACCATATCCATTTTCTGCCCAGAAGGTCTGTTGCTTGTCATGATTGGCATTGGGCCTCTGTGTAACAATCCAGTTATGAAATAAACATCAGAGACTTCAGTGCCAGTACTTGGTCTTGGAGTTTGAATACTTCTTCATTCTCATCCCATATGCTAACCAAATACTGCAATAGCTCAGGTTGAGCATTTAAACATGGTGTGAGGAAGAACTTCTTGAGACCACAGTCCTGGAGGGCATTCATGCAAGCTTCATTTTCCATGGCCATTTCATCCTCTTCCCCATGTTCCATCTCCTTCCACTCAATCACCATTGTGGCTAGATATCTACACCAACATGGTCAAAAACACCTTATTAGATCTCTACAACACTTAAAATTCATTTGATTGGCTCACATTTTGGTAAATTAACGCGGAAATTTGAGTTGCACCATTGGCGCGACCCCTTTGAAAAAAGGAGCCAATTGGCGCGGGTCCGTGCCCGATACCCATGCCAATTGGCCGAGTTCTAAATTTGCAAAAGGGTTCCTAAAGAGGTCAAATACACAATGAAAATTTACAAAAAATGAATCAAAACAAAGCTAAGGGGAGCGCCTCTTACCTGGAATGAACGAGAATCTGGATGATGTACTGGATTGGTCGCAATCACTGCCGCAAGTTCGCACACCAAAAGCTCATTGTTGCTCTCCAAATGAGGTAAAAAGTAAAAGTAAATATGTTTTTACCATTTGTGGCATATTTATAACTTTTGAAGTCAAAATTAGGTTTTGAAAGTCATTTTTCTCAATATTTTAATATATTTTGTCGAAAAATGGATTTTACACTCACTTTTATGTGCAGCGACAGGTTTTTACGCGACTTGGACAGTGATACGAGTTGTATTTTATACTTTTTCAGACTCGGTAAAAACACGAAAAAGTCATTTCTGGAGTCATCTTTCAGCTCTTTTCTGACTCTCTAAACATGAAAATATTGCCGAGTCCCTTGTCATTTCGATCTCGTTAAAGTGGCTGTGAAACGACATCTACCCAGTATATGTTTACCCCTTTTTTGGGATGGGATAGATTATTTACGAAAAAGGAATACCCTAGCCTATTGCGACTAGGAGGTTTTCTCAGACATAGTTTTCTACCTTTTCGGATCTGAGGAACTATTTACGAAAAGGGACCGTTGGATTTTACTTTTCTACTATCTTTTCAAACTCTCTAAACATGAAAAGACGTTGATTTCTTCCTTTGTCAGATTCGTTAAACCCTGATGACGTCGGATCCAGTCGTAATGACGATATTCGAGTTTCTCCTTCCTAGGGATCATTAAATGTACTAGGATGGATTCTTTCAAAGGAAAAAATTATATTATAAGCATATGCTATCCCCTTCAAGCTTGTTCTAAAAAAATAATTGGGGTACTCGCCAGAAATGGTGGGGAAAAATGGAACCAGTGTCGTCGTCATGTCAGAAGTATGTCGCTCTTGAACATGGCACTTGTCTGCATTTGTGTCAGGTTGGGGACATCTCATCTCATTATCTCTTTGCCTCCGTGGGTTTGGGTAATCCCTTTTGACCTCTCATCTGCTCTTTGCCTCATCATCATGACCTCTGATCTTTTGATGTCAAATACTGCCAAATCCACTGTCGTGCCGCTGATATGTTCAAGAGAAGTTGACCTCTGCAAGTTTCAACCTTCCTCTGATTCTCATCTGATCCTGTTTCACAAACATTATTTTCCTCTGTCTCGCATCGATGATGTGGGAAACACTATGGCCCACCTTTGATCAAGGTCACTTCCTGTGAACTTCAGCTCATTATCCAGGAAGTTGATCTAGAGACTCCCTTCCAGTACCGTGGAGCCTGCATGCCTCAATGGCAGGTTCTTCGCATTCGACGCAAGGTTTTCATCATTGACCTTCGATCGAATGATTCTACGGGTGTTCGATGCCAACTCACTATTCATATTTTGTGGATTGTACCTATAGTACCTTAAAGGCCATTGCCATTATTTGTGGTTCCTCTCGCGTCTGTTAACATCTTTCATCACTGACTGGTAATTAGACGATGTTCTTGCATGTTCAACTTTAGCTCACTTATTCACATGCTTGAACTTGTACTTTGTTCGAGTTGAGATGGAGCACAAGACCCTGGATTTTGTTTGTTAGAATCCAGGCTGCGATTTTGTGGATTATTATGATTGGTTACATGACTCATTGAGTGGATGGCTACGACCATACCTGAGTCTATTTATCGATCCTTACTGGATGGCTGCGTCCATGCTTGGATCTTGATTATTGTATCCTCTGTTACGGATGGCTGCGCCCATACCACATATATATCATGTATTTGATATATCATTTATGCAGGTTTTCCAACAACAGTGTTTTCAGTTGGGCGCGTTCTCGTAAAGCATTTCACCCCTCTCTCTCTTTCAGGCCTCATGCTTTAGGGGGCATCTATTACACAGTAATTTGTCACTGTCCCTGCAATCCCCTATCCTGCACATTAGAGGGATTATTCCGTGACTTGTGAGTAGTGACATGACCTAAAACCACTTTCATGGCATCCCCTTGACAAGGAAAATTATTCCCCTGAAGACAATTTCCTATGAAAAGCCCTAAAAATAGCCTTTTTAGCCTTGGCGCGACAAGCCAGTTTAGCCCTCGCGCCAATGGGGGAAATCCACCAAAGAGGGCGCGCCAACTGGCACTCTGTCCCAGTGTATCACCTGTACCAGGCTTAATAAGGAGTTTTTTTTAAAATAAATGGCAGAAGTTTGATTCCAACCAACTTTTGAACTGGTCTTTAAATTGAGTTGGGAGGTTTGGCTCCGGATCTCCATGTAGGGGAAGTGGTTTTCCACCTATCATGGAAGCTTCCTTGAGGATAGGGAAAATCCCACCATTGTAGGGATCCCAACTCCCCTTCCACCATATATATCAGCTTGTCATTTTCCCTTTGAAAGCTAGCCTAAATAGAGCTGAATCGATTGTAAGGAGATTATCATCAGACAGCCGAAGAGAGAGAGACTTGTCCTTGTCCCGACGAGCTTTACCAAGATGTACTCCTCTGTCAACCCGCCGAAGGAAGATCCAGTGTCAGAGGTCAAGTTGTATATTTCTTTGTTCTGATTAATAATAAGCGACTTCGATTATGGTTCCACTCAGATGTTCATGTTTTACATTATGAGTTGTATCTTCTCTGACTGATACATAATTGCATGTATTAGGTTTTACACTTATTTTTTTGTTGTTTCTTCTTGTACATGCAGGTGTTCGATCGCATTGAGCAAGAGAATTTTAATCTGCCAAAGCAGGGGACAGAAGCGCTATCTTCTCCACAAATTATGGAAGCTTAGGACTTAAGGTAGGCCTCTTGTCGCATCTTAGTCTTTTTCAATTAGGAACTTGCGTCTTAGCGTGACTCGGTTGTTGCTAGACCCGATCTGGGTTAGTAGGGATCACCTCTGTCCGCAGAGGGGATTTACCTCTCCAACACTCAGAAAGAATGTGTTGCGCCAGCTTGGGATGCGCAGATGTAGGATATTTTCAACTATCCAAATTTATCAGTAGAAGACTGTGATAAGGAACCCAAGAATATCACTATTCCAAAGTTGGAGAGAGAGCACACAGTTGCAGGACCTCTATTGCAGGTAGTAGATGTTACCAAACCATTGAAGTTGAAGGAAGTCAACATTGGGATGAAGGAACAACCTAAGTTGGCCAAAATAGGTGATTACTAGGATGATGTTACTGTTGGAAATATTACATAGCTACTGACTAAGTATTAGGATCTATTCCCTACAAAGTTCTCTAAGCTCAAAGGAATCGTAGGAGATCTAGGTGTCATGAAAATCACCCTAAAGCCAGGCGCGCGTCCTGTCAAGCAGCGACCCTACCGATTGAACCCTAAGTATAAGCAGAAAGTTAAGCAGGAAATATATAAGATGGTGGATGCAGGTATCATAGAACCAGTAGAACAGTCTTATTGGGTAAGCCCAATGGTGGTCCAAGAAAAGAAAACCAAAGGAGAAATAAGGATCTGCGTAGATTTGTGCAAGATGAACGATGCCTGCATGCATGATCCCTTCCCTAAGCCATTCTCTGATGAAATCCTGGATAATGTGGGAGGTCAAGAAGCATACTCATTCACTGATGGGTTTTCCAAGTACCATCAGATCAGAATAGCACCCGAAGATCGCAGCAAGACAACCTTCGCAACCGAATGGGGCTCCTTCCAGTATATTTTCATGCCATTCGAATTGAAGAATGCCCCTGTTATTTTCTCGCATGTAGTTGTCGCGGTATTCAAAGATTTCATCCATAAGTTTCTGGAGGTTTACTTTGATGATTGGAAAATATTAAGATTGGTAAAGAAGCATGTGTCAAACATGCACATGATGTTGGATACCTACAGAAAACACCAGATTTTGTTGAACCTAAATAAGTGCATATTCTGCGTACCATTTGGAATTTCATTGGGACACGTCGTATGTCAACATGGATTGATGGTTAACCCATAAAAAATTGCATTTATCATCAATCTAGAGGTCCCCACCACTGAGAAACAATTGCGCTCCATCTTAGGGCACACAGGCTACTATAGGAAGTCTATTCAAGGGTACACCTTGATTACTGTGCCAATGGAAAAGCTACTAAAAATGGATGTGTTCTTTTTCTAGAATGAGGAGTGTCAGAAGACTTTTGAGCTGCTGAAAGAAAATATGTTCACTGCACCTATTCTAATATTTCCAGATTGGGCGAAGGTCTTTCATTTACATGTGGATGCATCAGGAATAGCTCTAGGGTTGTATTAGCGTAGCCAGGAGAAGGAGAAATTGATCGTCTGGTTGCTTTTGCTAGCAAGAAACTCTCCAGCGCAGAGCGCAACTATTATAATACCGAACGAGAAGGGCTGGCAATGGTGTATGCCCTACAAAAATATAGGCACTATCTATTCGGAGGGAACTTTAAATTTTTCACAGACCATTCAGCTTCAAAATACCTTGTCAATAATCCTGTGTTGGGGCAGAATATTTGTAGATCGTTGCTACTATTTTAGGAGAATGATTTTGAAATTATTGTGAAGACCAGGAGATTGAATGTCTGACTCGATCACTTATCTCGGATTGAGAGTGGGGAAGAACCAACTAGTCTGGAAGAAGGACTACCCAACACGCAACTTTTTGCTATCAAGGTGGTTGACAAACACTTTTCTGACATTATTCACTTTTTAACCACCGCGTTAAAGGATTTTGATGGACGTACATATAAGCCTTGTGGTATTATTAATAACCTGCATGTTGAAATAGGGGGGAAAACAACGAATGTTGATGTCGAGGTTGTTGACAGACCCCTTGACTATAATATTATACTTGGAAGGCCATGGGTATATGCAATGAATGCAATTGTTTCTACATATTTTAGAATGATTTCATTTCCATATAAAGGTACTATCACAGTCATTAATCAACTATCCTTATTTTCCTCCGCTTCGCAGATAATTGGAAGTGTTCCATTCATTCACGCAACCCAAATAGAATTTCAGAACATTGGTGTAGGACTCTTAAAGGATTCCAGTCGCATGGGAACCTTTGCATTACCACTGCCCGTGACGTCGGCAGAAATTGCAAGTATAGAGACCTGCTACATGATCTCTTCCACTCCATCTAGCTTAAGGGAGAGTACGGGTGATTATGAAATTGTTATGTTGAATGAGTTTCTGCCACCCAGCCCTATTGAGCTAGCATAACAATCAATCTATCTAGCTTGGGCAGTGAATCCAAAATCAACGTCGCCGAGTGTTTGGGTTGATCATTCCTTAGATTTTGGTACTCCCTCTGATCCTTTTTCCTCAATGTTCTTGACAAATGAGAATATTTTGGAAGCCATGATGTTAGAAGGAGAACCATGGGAAGATTATCATCATCATTCCCATCTTCCTGATTATGAAGAAAACTATCTTAGTGAACTATATCACCCATTAATCAAAAAATTCATTTCCAATTATTTACCTATTAATGCAATCGATTCCGAGCGAAATCTATCAAATATTGAAGAAACAATTTCTATCGATATTTCGACCAAACCTAGCGTTGTAGAAAATATTCATGTTGGTGTATCTTGTTCTCCATCAGAACTTGAAACATATCGCTCTCTATTTCATGAATTCCATGATGTATTTTATTTTTCTTACGAGGAAATTCTAGGCATAGATACTAGTATTGTTGAACACACTATTAATATGTATACTGATGTCAAACCAACACGTCAACAACTTCATCCTGTTCATCCAAAGAAAGCTACTGCCATCAAAGCAGAATTTGAAAAACTTTTGCATGCTAGTTTCATATACCCTGTTCCACTGGCTGAGTGGGTTTCCAACATCATTCCTATCATGAAAAAGCAAGGAACTATTAGAGTATGTGTTGATTATTGGGATTTCAATCTTGCTTGTACAAAAGACAACTATCCTACTCCCTTTATCGACCAGATTATTGACGATTGTGCTGGATGTCAAATATTTTTGTTTATGGATGGATTTTCTGGCTACAATCAAATAAATATCTGCCTAGAGGATCAAAATAAGACAAAATTCATCTGTTCGAGGGGCATATTCAATTATAGTAAAATACCGTTTGGTTTAAAGAACGTTGGGGAAACTTTCATAGAGAAATGGACTATGATTTCAATGACATCAAGCACATTGTTCAACCTTATCTAGATGATTTACCAACGCATTCAAAAACTCAGACTTATCATCCGATGCACTTGAGAGCCATATTTTTATGTTGCCGACACTACAAAATATGCCTCAATCCACATAAATGTGTGTTTTGTGTTGGTTCTGGTCATTTGATTGGATTCATAGTCTCAAAAGAAGGAATTCGAATCGACCCATTGAAGGTTCAGGCCATTCTTGATTTTCCTGCGCCATCAAATTTACTTCAGATACAGAAACTTCAAGGAAATGCTAACTTCCTATGAAGGTTCATTCCAAACTACGCCGAAATGGCTAAAGTATTTACTCGACTCTTGAAAAAGGGGTTTCCCTTCCATTGGGACCAAGTTCGTCAAGATTCTTTTGATGCTTTCAAGGATACTCTTGTCCGAGTGTCATTAATGTACCCCCCTAATTATCAAAATGATTATTTCCTATATATCCTTGTGGCTGAAATGACCATTAATATGGTTTTGGTCCAAGTAGAAGATGGAATTGAACATCCAATCTATTATTTGAGTCATAATCTCAATGATATAGAAGTTAAGTATTCGTACGTAGAAAAGATTGCTTTGGTAGTTGTTTAGGCTTTCTAACGATTTTGCCATTACATCCTGCTCCAAAAGACTACTATAGTTTCGGATTTCAACCCCATGACTTATATCTTATCACGTAAGTTGCTGGGGGGGGAATATTCAAAATGGATTGTCATTTTGCAGGAATTTGATTTGGAATTCATCAAATCCAAGTATAAGTCTTTAGTTTTGGCTGAGCTTCTCTGTGACCTTCCCTCTGATAGTACTGCAACTACATCAGAACCATCAATTCCTAACGAGTCTCTGTTTCTGATCGGATCATCTGATCCTTGGTATGGAGATTTCATTATTTATCTCCAAACTCAAACTTTTTGACTTGATACCTCTCGCTCTGAACAACTACGTATTCAATACCAAGCCAAAGATTATCTGATCATCGGCGATACACTTTATCATCGTGGTGTCGATACCATTTTAAGGAGGTGCCTCACTCATGAGGAGGTCGAAAAGGTTTTAAATGATTGTCATGCTGGGGCTTGTGGTGGACATTTATCTAGATATGCTATTGTGCAGAAGATATTCCTCACCGGTTACTTTTGGCATACAATTTTTTGAGACTACATCCTCGCGGTCAGAAGTTGTCATGCATGCCAGATCTTTGATCATAAAATCCGCAAACCGCCAGTGCCAATGCATCATGTTGTCTCAGTGGGACCATTTTTGAAATGGGGTATTGACTTCATGACCTGTAACCCTCATTCGTCTAGGGGGCATGGTTATATTATTGTTGTAGTCGACTACTTTACCAAGTGGGCCAAAGCGATGCCTACATTCAACAACACAAGACAGATAGCTGCATTGTTTTTCTTTAATCATGTTATTTCACGGTTTGGAGTCCCACAGGCTATAGTTATAGATCATTGGAAGCATTTTTGCAACCATATGATGACTGAATTGACTACCAAATTAGGATTGTCACATGATAATTATACTCCTTATTATCCACAATCAAATGGACAAGTTGAGGCTATCAACAAGATTCTTAAACGTATGCTTCAACAAATGATAGGAGTTCTTAAAATAAATTGGCATTTGATCCTGTACTCTGCCTTGTGGGCATATCGAACTTTGGTGAGAAACACAACTGGATTTACTTATTTCCAATTGGTGTATGGTATGGAAGCTATTTTACCAATCCAATGTGAAATACCATCGTTAAAACTCGCAGTCGACTTGTTACCTGACACATCAGAAGAAGAAGCGTGTCTCCTTAACCTCATCCATATTAATGAAATGTGTCATGAAGCCCAATTGGCCAACGAAGTGCATAAGAGACGTATAAAGGTGCAATATGAAAAAAATGTCCAGCCTCGCATTTTCTCAGAGGGCGACTTGGTCCTTCTTTACGATCAAGAAGCTGATGTAATAGGTATTGGAAAATTTGAGCCATTATGCCATGGCCCCTATATTGTCAAAAGAGTTCTTGCTAAGGGTGCCTATGAGTCGGTTGATTACAATGGAATTCCGTTGGCGCAACCTAGAAATGGGTTGTATTTGAAACCTTACTATGCTTAATTATGGGCATAGTAATTTTTTGTATTATATTGTATATATACGCTGTTGATTTGCATTCACTATCTTAATTTGTTTCTAGATTTTTCTTGACATTAGTAATTCGCTTTAAATTTCATCACAGATGTCTGAATCTTCAAAACCCTTTGTTGGATATGTCGATGGTGCTAGTCGTAGTACGCAGAATCTATCCTCTGCAGCATGGGCCATTTTCGCTCCGAACGACGAGTTAGTGAGTTTTCAAGGGATTGTATTGGTAGATCGACGAACAATATCACTGAGTATAGCGCGTTGATTGAACTTCTCTCTGATTCTATTTCATTTGATATTAACCATATCATCATTAGGTTAGACTCACAACTTGTGGTATTACAACTTACTATTCTTTATACTGTTAGAAATCCAACACTGCATAGATTTTTCCTAAGAGTTTGACTTTTGGAAAGACACTTTGATTTTATTCAATATCAACACATTTCCAGAAATTTGAACACATTGACTGATTCTTTAGCTAATCAAGTTTTAGATAGACATTTGCAACATATGTAAAGAAAACATTCACATCATTGAATAGGATTGCACAATAAACATAGGAAAATTCTAAAATAATATGGATAGATAATTATAGGTTTTTACAAAAAATTTTCCCAAGACACATTGGTCATCTGACCTCAAAATGTATGCAAAATGTAAAAAGTAAACTAGCGGTGCTCGTGGTAACATGCTATAGATCTAGCTATCCTATGAAGTAACCGCATCCAACGGTCAGGAACCCCAATAGTGTGTCGCTACATTCGCATGGGTAACTCTTCGATCCAAAAATCTGGAATCCCAAAGGTTAATCCCTCTATGTGTTGTTGAAGCTCAGCCAGAGTCTCAACCATATCAATATCCTGAAGGATTGCTCTCTCGACAGCCCTCTCTACTGGCACATTTTCTTCATGCTCTGGTTCCTCTACTGGTTGAACACAACCAACATCTACATTACATCAAAATTTTAGTTTAGTCTTGAGAAAACATCAAAAATACAAAAGCATTGTATAAACCTTAAGAAAATAAAAAACATGGTCAAAAAATTCTTACCCATTGTACCCCACTGAGCGCCTTCTGGTAATGCTAAATCTGGATCTCCTCGGAAATGAACGCCTGTGTATGCATACTCATCGATGGCGAAAATATGTTGTCGGAACCAGGTGAAGAATGCAGTCGAGAACACAATAGTCGATTGGCCTGCGTGCCTACTCATAATTTCTACCCATCTCTGCATCTGCGGATCTCTAGGATTAGACATATCTAGTGTCACATGTTGTGGTTGCATCAGTGGAATTCGTTCTAAGGAAAAGGATATGAGGATCAAACCATAACTGAAGTTCTTCTTCCTTCCTCCCTTTGCTTTGTTCAGTTGTTCCTCTATCTGAGAGATAACAGCTTCAGACCAGTTGAAGACTGTTGGCTCCATACAGTAGCGCATACTGCATATACGATCTATTCGCTACATGTAGTGTAACGGTGCCGACAAGTTTTGCGATTGTGAAAAGGATATTTCTCAAAGGCAAATCTCTAACATCCCGGATGTTTATCTTTCCATCTTTTCTTGGCTCTGCCCCTAGATAACAATGTTGCAAAACATAATCTCTCACTGTCTCTCCTCCAACAATAGACCTTGAGAGTGAAATGGGCAAGCCTCTCCTCAACAAACCTGTAAGAAAGTATACATCCTTGACTGTTATGGGAACCACTTGGTTCTTAATATGAAATTCCTGAATAGTTGGATCCCATGCTCGAACTAAGAACTCCAAAATTTCTATTTGTTGCCTCATCCCTGACAAATTGAAGTACTTAAGTAGTCCACAATCTCTTAGGGCTCTTACTGTACTCGAATCATTTAGGGAAAGCATATCCTGTTCTTCATGTTCTCTTTCCCTCCATGTAATCGTCATTTTAATCTGACGGAAACCTGAAATACAACCATAAGAACCATTAGATTCCATTCAATGCAAAAAATTGGGCAAATTTTGGGCATAATGAAAAAAAAAATCTAGATTGTGCCCAATGCAGTCCCTAACAAGAGACAGTGCATTGTGTATGAAAGTAGCCTTCAATTTACTTGCTATGCAACATAGGTTTCGACATCCAGGGGTGCGTTGCCCTCTTTTTGGGCAGAATTTACCCTAGGGACCCCAAAACCCTAAAATATTGCAGAAATTGGAAATTAAATGATTACTGAAGGAAAGAGGAGGTTCATATCACTAACCTAGATAAAACGGAAATGAAATCCGTCCATAGAAATGATCATAATCAGCAGCTGAAGTTCAGGGGAAAAATCAGGTTTAGAGCTCCAAAATGCAAATGGTAACTATGGATTGGTATAAATGAATAGTAAAACACTTTTTAATAATCATTTAGTTATTTGAAAATTGAATTTATTGCTATGACTATGGTTTTATTATGTTTTTATCATGAAACAGGTATTTTTAATCCATTTGATGTTGTTCTAAACAGGTTTTACAACTGATGAACATATTATTTATGTAGATTTAATTCAAGGATAATTCGACCACAAAGTATACTTTTTCTCCTTAATTTTTGAGATTTGTTAAAAACGAAAAAATATTTGAAGTGCACTTTTATCTCTTTTTCGAGCTCCAATAACAGTGAAAAAGGAACCCATGAAGTCTTCTTTCAGCTCTTTTTAGACTTCGATAATGTGAAAATATTGCCGAGAACTTGTCTTTTCGAGCTCATAAACATAAATGAATTGATATCTAATCATTATAAGTTTAACCCTTTTCTGGACTGAGATAGATTATGTACGAAAAAGGAATACCTTGGTCGAACATGACTAAAGCGGTTCTCTCAGATATTATTTTACACTTTTTCGGATCTGAGTGACAACTTTATGAAAAATTACTTATAGAGTTTTCTTTCGTCCTCTTTTTCAAACTCTCTAAATAGAAAAAGGACTAGGTTGTCACTGCTATTAAGCTCATTAAAACATAAAATAGTGATAGGCTTTTCGATCATGGCAAGAATCGAGTTTCATTCATCGCTAGACTCATTAAAGTATTAAATAGCGATAATTTATTCACTCGAAGGGTTGAATTATAGATCAAGAAAATGTTATCCTCCTCAAGCTTGTTAAAAAATAAAGAGGTACTAGTCGACAAATGACCGAGGAAAATTTGGGAAAGTGAAGAGAACTTTTTACGGTAGTAGGTCACTCTTGAACATGACACTTCACTCCATCATCATGACTGTTTGGGTTAGGTAATCTTCTTGAAGGTTCATTCATACCTATGGTTCATCATACCTTCACTTCAGTTTTGGGTCAATGCTGCCAACTCATCTCAGTGTCGCTGATATGTTCAAGAGAAGTCATCTAATGAATACTCATCATTTTGCAATAATCATAAACCTTCATTCTCATGACCGTCATCCCTGAAAATTTCTATATCAAGTCATACCTTTGTCTCTAAAATCAGTAACTCTCGTTTCACAATAAAGTGGCTTCCTGTCGATGAAAAATAATTATCTAGGAGGTCCACTTAGAAAAATTATGTTCCAGTACTATGAGGCTTGTTACAGCATCGACAAGGTCCTCTCTTCTAGAATTTTGACCAAAAGATTTTATTTGCCGTTCGACATCAAATGATATATTCACACCTTACGAAATGTACTGCAGTACCTTGAGGGCCATTGACATCAATGGTGGTTCTCTCGCGTTTGTTAACAACTCACATCATTGGCTGGTAATCAAATGATGTCTTTCCATGTTCGACTACAAATCATATATTTTCATGGCCAGGCTTGTACCTGAATGAATGAGTGAACGAGATAAGAAGACCCCGAATCTAGTTTCAGCCATCTGAGCTGCGATTTCAGGATTTTTGTACACATCATCTGTACGGTGAACTTACATACAGATCGTCATCTGAACATGGGCCTATATCTGTAGGCATGTCTATGTTGGGCAACATTCCAATGTAGAAGACTTTCTGAATTATGTACATGTTATTAGATTGTTTATGTGTTGAACATGGGAATGCATACCCTCAACAATTATGATCAAGAGGATATATCATGATGTAATGTATTGTAATATTGATGCAGGTGGCCACTCCGCTTCATCTCCAACCCATCACAGTGTAAAGCATCTCAGCCAAAATATTGTTATTATTATTCTGAATTCATGCTTTAGGGGGGAAATTGTTATAGGTCAATTTGGGCATCATTCCCAATGACCTGGTTAACTAGAAATCATCTCCAGGACCAATGAATAGGGTCTATCATCCCCTATCATTTCAGTTGCTACATGCCCTAAGAAAAAGAACAAAACAAATCATTCATGACTTTCATCTGCAAAGGTTTCCAAGATTTGAAGTTTATAATATATCATATGAGATCTCATAAACGCTGCCTCTAAAGGGACTAAGTGCATTGCATATGCAGGTAGCCCCATTCAAGGCTGCTTTGCAAAGCACTTCCTGACACTCATAGGTGCGTTGGTCACATTGGGAGCAAAATTCTCATTGTTCTGGAATCTCCACTTGGCCAGTGCCTTCTAGAAGAGTTCACATGTGTCAAACTTTGAATCCATGTGTCCATTTGAAATCTACAATATTGGGAACATGTATTGCCTATTATTGGAAAGTCATTGATTGTAAAACTACCCCTAGCTCCTCTATAAATTGAGCACAGATCTTAGTGTTTGATAAGGAAGAATTTGAGTAGAGAAATGCTGGTGGAATTTCAATTGAGGATTTTCTTTGTGTAACATGCTGCTGGAGAGATCTGCATTGTGACGAGGCTGGGATGCTAATGGAGATGGTCACTTCAAATCAATCACTGGGTTGTAACCTCCCCTTCTATCCATTAATAAATATTGATGCTTATTTTCCCACATATGTATCTGTATAAGCTCATGTTTTCCATATTATGAATTATTATCTGATGTATATGGTTTATGCTTCATTGATTTAGCTAAATAAATTGAATAGACATATGTATTATTGCTACCTCTTGTTGTTTAGTGTTCATTCTTGCAGGAAATAATTTGCACAGCTGAATGGAATTTGAAGCTATAGCAAAAGCGACAGAAGGAGATTTTGGAAGCGCTTGGACTCCAGTAAGCTTCTTATTTCATTCTGTGTGTCTGTTCATAGTTAGGAAAAGTAGCCGAAAAGTCTTTAATCTGTTGTTCTAGATAAGCACCTGTCTAGGGAAGAATAATTTATCCGTAATTCATAATTCCGCATAACACTCAGTCTCATTTTACTAGGCGAACCATTATTCTTTGTACTTTGTCATCTTTGCAGGCATAGTTATGCCTCCCCCGCCTCATTGAGAACAGGTACCCAAACATTAAAGGAGACTTACATTTGTCGGTCTCACCGCCTCAGGGTTATCATCCTCTCTTGCTTCACTTAGCCTACGTATCTCTCTCTCTATGAATCCCCTTCAATGTCTAGTGATTTTGTTATTACAATGTACTTTGGTTATAGGATTAGCTACTAACGCTCACACATTGGGTTGTAGCCTGTTACACCAATTTTTTGTCATCTAGCCATTTACAATTAGATGGATAGAAATACACCATGTAAGACCAATTTTACTATAGTAAATTGCTTTCAATATAAGAAATAATTTAATAAACCATAATTTATTAAGTTATTTTTGGTCCAAATAGAAAACCCCATGAGGAATAATTAAATAAATCCTTATTTATTTGATTTTCCTCTAGGAATAATTAATTAAACCTCTGTTTAATAATATTCCTGGTCATATTTAACCCAATTAATGATAAATAATTAGATAAATCATTATTTATCTTATTATTCTCTAGGAATAATTAATTAAATCTTTATTTAATTAATATTCCTTGTTAAACATGACTAAATCATTTAGGAATAATAAAATAAATCATTATTTGTTAAATTATTCCTTAACCCCATCCTTGAAATAATAAATAAATAATTTATTTGTTTATTATTTCTAAATAAAGGGATTTAGCCAATTTAAATTCCTTTTCTCTCCAAAAAAATATAATAAAATATTCCAAGCAGTTAGATCTAGATCTTGGTTAATAATAATTTAGTATGCACCATTATCAAGGATAACTCAATATGTTGTTATAAATAGGAGGGTTTTCCATTCATTTCTTACCTTTGATCCTTTTATCATGTTCTAACTTTGATCCTATTATCATTGTCATACTTTGATTACTTTTATTTTCTTTTACTTTTTTGAGCTCCCTTTGAGTTCTATACGTCATGGGTATTCTACACCATTAAGAGAGAAACTCTAAAGCTAAAGCATTGAGGATAGCCAAGAACCCATCCCATTGAGGGGGAATGGTAACATCATTCTTTTTTCCCTTCTCAGGTGTTAATATAATACAAAAAAAACTTTATAAATCTTGTCTTGTCCATTGGATATTTGGAGAAACTCTTATTTCATTTTACTGTTCAGCTACTTTAATGCATAGATCTGGGTTTTTTATTGCCTTTTTTTCGAACATCTGTTGCAGATATAAAGAAGTTGGACAACCATGTTTTTTGTTAGGGTTGTTTTTCATGTGCAGCTAAAGTGATATCTTTTCGTACACTTGTGTTAATAATTCATACTAATAGTACTAAATGTAAAATGAATTAGAAGAGGTTGTTGAATGAAGAAAATACAGATGTGAACTAGAAGATCACTTTTTGATGAAGAGAAGGATGATATGATTGATATGGTTCATGAACTAAAGTGATGGATGGTCGATTCCATATGAATAAAACCTAGAATATGAAGGCTCATGAATGATGAAGATGAAATTAATGACATTGAAAGGAGGAGATTTATAAGAAGATGATAGTACCACGATCTCCACCAGAGAGGAAACAATTGTTGTTGATTACAAGTCCCTAGTTAATAAGGAGCTTGGACTAGTCTTTGGATAAGAGGGAGCTTGGGTATATTCCCGTTATATGAATGAGTATATCTTCCCCAATTAAGAGTGAGAGATAGACACATCATTCTTGTATTCATGTTGTGAAGAAAGAATGGAGGATTGGGTAAGCATCCGATATTGATTCTAATACTCTTTGAGGATGTGGTAGGGAATCCAATAGGTAAGAGTATTTGAAGAGTAAATTCCTTGAGGATGTGTTATTCCAATATAGGAATTGTCCTAAAAGGAGATAGATTGTGAACACCCTAGTCGGGTATGTTCCTTGTGAGACAATGTCGAAGATGTCTATCAGGCATTGGTATCACCAAAATTATGCTATGATATTGTGGAGAGATAGATCTGTTAGTCAAGGCCTTGCTATGTGACAATTATGGTTGGTATGATGAGATGATCTATCATAAGATATGGAAGTAGCTTATGTGATGGCTTACCAATCTGACTCTTCTTATGAGAATTATTTAGTTTGTGAATGTCCAAGTACCTTGTATGGATTATGAATACCTTCCTAGTTAAGAGGGAGTTTTGAAATATGTAACTAGGTTCAGTCCTCATAATTATATATGTAATGACATGATTTATGTTTGAAATAAAAATAAATTTATTATTTTCATTCTTGAGGCACGAGTTTTAGGTTAAAAGGAAGTATCCCTTGCGATCCAAATTCATAAGGAGAAGAAGTCATTTGAAGCGAAGGAAAGAGGAGGACAAAATCACCATAGTTCTCTCACTTGTGCCACCTAGGGTTTCTACAGTAGGGGCTAAAAACTGTAGCTAAAATATTGTAGGTTCAAAGTTGAGATCAAAGAATAAATTGCAGAAACATCAAGCCAATATTGACTTGGTTTGAATTGATAAGAAGTGGAAAGGTTTTACTTGTTCTTGGAGGGGTCTTTGGTCAAGGTTCATAGTTCTTTGAATTTGTTAATTAAAGTTCTATAGGAAGAGAAGAGTTCTTGTGGGTTTTCCTCTCAAGTGGAGAGGTTTTGGCCCTGTCTAATCGCCTATATCTTGTGTCATCTTGTATCATTGTTCTTTATTGTTTTGGTAGTAGTTTGATGTTAAAAACACTAAATATAATCAATTGAAAGAACAAGCTAATCAAGTTAATTAAAAATACATCACAAATAATTATCAAAGTAAGATAAATCGCCTAATATAGATTCCCCAAGATTTCTCAACACTTGTAGGGATATTATGAACAAATTTATGATAACATGTTGATGAACCACATTAGATTTTTACCACATGATCAATTGCAGAATATGGATCACTGTCAAAATTGGGCAACATAAATATCATGTTGAATTTCACATAATTCAGGTACCTAGGAATGATAGTGATGTCTAAGGTGGGGATTTCATCAAGATAAGACATTATATTGGTTCATGCTCATCAATCATGTAGGAGCTGCTTGGGCATATTCAAAATTCCTTGAGAGATACTTTCTTCACCCTATGAGCATGGACTTTGAGGTTCAATGAAGAAAAAGGGTTTCTTTCTTCCAATGGAGTTTCTAGATGAGAATATATATTGCATGGGAAAAATACACCTCTAGTGTTTGTGACAACGATGCCAAAATGTTACCCCAAAATATAGCAGGCCTTGTAGAGGGAAACCCTACAAGACAAGGAGATAGAACAAGTGCTAACAATGGGAGAATGGTCCATTATCACCACAACCAAGGTCACTTGCTCTTTATGGAATTTAAAATATGGGAGGAGTATTGGTAGGAAGGTGATCATTTAGAATAGATATACTAGGTATAGGGCACAAAGTCATCAAGCTACAGTTCATTCAAAAGAGAGGCTTAATAAATTACAAGGCTTCATATAAGAAAGTCACTCTCTAAGAAAATCCCTAGAAAAGAAGGAACACGACCTAGGGTTTTTAAGTTTTTCGATGGTAATAGGTATTCACAAGGTCAAGGCCCAAAAGAAAAGGCTTATTATGATATACTTCAATAAGTGTTGCTAAACCCAAAAATTGGTTATTTTTTACAACCCTCTTATACTCCATCCTCCTTATTTTTGAACCTAATAACTCTAATTGGGCACCAGTTTACAAGATTTATCGCATAACATGTACATAATCATCTTATGTTTCATAATTTTCATTTTTATTTATTATTTAACTCAATAATTACATGAGCTACTAAATTACAATGATTATGCAGCTAATGTCTAATTCTACAGCGAAGTTGAAGGTTCGATGGGTTTCAAAGCTCTAGCTGAAGAATAAGACATATGGACAAGTGGAAAATAGAGATAACAATGATTTTTTACCTATCCTCATAACCTGGATTGATATAAAGGAAAGCACCATTGCAACTCAGTCAAACCAAAAGTCAAGCATCGTGGAAGTCAAACCAGGCGAGCGAGAAATTAATGGATGTAGATATTTAGCCTCATGATTTGCTTCGCTGATAAAAAATAATGAGAAAATCATGATATGTTATCTATTTATGTTAATTTTAGTCATTTTCGAGTGGGTTAGGGTTGTAATACTCTGAAACTAGAATGCATACGAGATTATAAATCTTCCTCTCGGCATGATAGTCATAGACTAGAATTACTGTTTGAAAAACTCTATTTTTTCAAATACAAATTTTGTTTTCATTTCATCCCTTTGATGTGTTATTTATCAATGCATATTTAATCTTGTGAAGGTGTTGTGTTGATACCTACTTCTCGCAGGAGGGCCCCCTTAAGTTGTAAGGTTTTTATTATTTGTAGATAGCATTTAAATTCGATGTTTTCTATAGCATTTCATTAGTGTATCTAACTGGTTAAGTTTTTTTTTTTGAATGAATATTTAGGATTGTTTTTAGAGCAGGATTGTTTAATCATTTTTCTATAGGGAAATATGAGATCTCTTGTTCACATGGATAGAGTATATATTGATATAGATTTGCAGTATATTTTTTTACATTATAGTTGTGCGAATAATATTTTCACTTGAATATAGAGTTAATCTTGCTTTCTGTCAAAATAAATTTAAATCTAGTTTCATTATCAAGTTTTCTTGCGAGAAAGTGTGATTTATTTCAAGAAAGTGTGTGATTTTCTTTTGAACAAGATTAATATTTATTTCTGCAAGTGTGATATTTATTTTAAGAAAGTGTGATATTTCTATTGTACTGATAATATTATGGTGATTTTAGTTTGAAAATAATTCTTTTAAGCAAGTGTGATCATTTTCATTTTAAGAGTGACATATTTAATTTCATAGTTAACATGTGTATCTCGATATCTCAATTTAACTTAGGAATTTTTTGAGTAATAAGGACTCCTAGCAAATACAATGCACATACATTTCATCATTATAGTAGCCCTGGTTGATCTGGTTGATAATTCATGTAAGTAATTTAACTCCAATTAAATTGCCAAACATTTTAGTGTTGTTTCTGAGGAAGTGTATATAGGATTTTTTTTTATAAAATTGATATGCATAGGGAAAGAGATTCTAGAGGTAAAATTGTAAGAGTTAGTAATTTAATTCCAACATCACCACTCACCCCACCAAGACCTGATAGTGCCACACCATCCACTGAAACTTGTATTCCATCAATTGCAGGCATACATAGACTTCCTGAGCTACTTAGATCTGAGATCCAACCTAGAGATTCACCAAATTCCTCTACTGAAGTTGTAGTAGAAGAATAATACCCCACATCCCCAACCAAAGGAGTAATTTTTCTATCTTCAACTGGAGAACAAATTCTAGGATAATAAATGGAAATCCTATTAGGCAGATAAATCTTTCTTGCAGACAAGAAATATCTCCCTAGTATCACATTGATAGCTAGAAAAAAATAGGACAAATGTAAACTACTTTCTCTAGATTATATATGATTTAGAATTTTCTATGATGAAGAAAGGACCTACCTGTGATTCAATGCTAGTTGAATTCTTCCTCCTCGTCGCTCCAAGAAGTCACCTCTTAAGATCTGCAAACAAAGACATGGAAGAGAATCAAAAGCACCTACAACATATACTAATTCAAAAATCACAAATCTATCTTAATGATCAAGAAATTTAATAAATAAGTCATTCAAGTAAACACATAAACAACTTATTGAGAAAACAAGATCCATTTTTATTATCTTTAAATAAAAGATGGAGTCTTACAACTTTTTTCACCTTGATGTCGTACAGGTCCTTCCGAGGTCTGGAAAAAGCGTTTTCTTTTGGTTTGACAAGCCCTTCCACTCTTTGAACCAGCCTAAATACGAGTGTGTAATTGTTCTCGCATGGATAATAGCTTGCAAAAAGAGTATGTTTCTTTAGAAATTCCATTCTCTATCATAGCTACCAAGTACAAAGCAAGTACTAAGTGTATAAAAAATGTATAGAGAAGTTTTTACATATATGAGCATGTACCCTTGAGACTGAACCAAAGCTTCAATTTATAGGAGAAGGAAAGTGGTTACAACTCCAAAATGGAAGGGATAGAGTCCTCTTATCAAGGTATTAACTTCCAAAAACCAAGGAATAGGCTCCTTTTATGAAGGAATGAATGTTCATGAATGGAGGGAGTGAGGCTTCGACTGGATAACGCCTTCTAGAAGCTTCCAGCTGGGAGAATATTTAACCAGCTGGGCTTCTAGAATTTACTTTCACCTTCAATTTACCTTTTACAGGGGTCCACACCTTTAATGAAAAAAATGTGCAGTCGGCTCCGCAGTTTTTAGAGCAAAAGGGTGCGGTGCCGCAGGTAAGGCTAAGGAAAAGTGCGGTACAAGTTTTTTTATGATTTTTACAAGCTTTTCTCCAAATTCAGGACTTGGTTTAGGAACTTTCGGGTTGTAGACGTCTAAGGGAGCATTATATAGGTATTGATGAACCCATATAGATAGTAAAATTTCATGGTGACAAAATAATGTGTAACAGATTTCCCCCTAAAGCGCGAAGTCTGAGATAATTCGAAAAGTGAAGTGCTTTATCATTCCGAGGATTGGCTTGTGGACGCCGGTTGGAACCTGTGAAAAAATTTAACGCAAACATATATACATATATCATCGCTGAGGTAGGCATTCCCATACTCAAAGCAAAAACTAACTAAATCAAAACTTAACTAAAATGTTCTGATATAGAAATTATTCTAATATTACATCAATAGTAGACACAGTATGGACGCAACCATTTGTCATGAATAGTCTACTACATAATGAACAATAAAAATCCTCACAGCCTGGATGGTGGAAACTAGATCTAGGGTCTTGATTTCTGCTTCCCGAACTAGTACGATTCTATCCATGCGATTGATTGTGTCGAAGTCGAACATGGTAGAAACCACTTGATTACCAGTCAATGATGTGAACTGTTAACAAGTGTGAGAGAAACCACCAAAAATTAAAATGGCTCTCAAAGTACTCATTACAATCCATGAAGTGTGAATAAATGATTTGAAGTCGAACACTTCATAGAATCATCCGATCGGAGGTCAATGATGTAACCTGTCATTGAAGACGAGAAATATGGCATTAGGGCATGAAAATTCCAAGGTACTGATAGGATTCTAGATCAAATTCCTAGAGGATGAGCTGTCGTCGATAGAAAGTGATCCATCGTAGGAAAACCCAGGGCACGAAACCATTAGATCAAGTTTCAAAGAAATATTTTGCAAGGACTGAATTAGGGATGGTCAACGCGAATGGAGACATATGTTTGTAGATGAATGGTTTGTTTGAACTATCCTCTTGAACACATAACGACATTGCAGATGGTTTGGTAACAATTTACCTAATTTAATACCCAGAAACTGGCTGAATACTTTCAATGTGGTTTGATTAACTGATAGGAAAAGGATTTTCCCAACTCAAGTAGAACCGTGACAAAAAGTTTCATGTTCAAGAGTGGTGTACTGCTTTTAATCAAAGTATGACAACTGGATCCATTTTTTCTCTTTAACCCCCACCATTTCTGGCAATTACCTCTTTATTTTTTGACAAGCTTGGGGAGGATAATTTTTTTTTCTTATATAAGCTCATCCTTCAGATGAGTCCAACTTAGTTTAAAATCGAACCCTAAGAAGGAGTGGTCCGTTTCTGTTTATAATTGACAGGTCCTTTACTGTGAAATTTTAACAAGTCCAGTATAGGTGAAACTTGGTGTTTTTCAGTTTTAGGGAGTCAGAAGAAAAAATTAAGAAAACTCCGTGGGTCTAATTTTTCGTAAATTTAGTCTCTCAAGCCCGAAAAAGGATAAAATAATACAGGAGAGAACTCTATTGACCATGATTAGTCAACGTATACCTTTTTTGTAAATAGTCCATTTTAGTGCGGAAAAGGGGTAAATTTATACTAAAGGGACGACTGTTCATTTTCTTTAACGAGTTCGAATAGTCAAGTACTCGAAAATATTTTCATGTTTAGAGAGTCTGAAAAGGGCTTAAAAGAGAACTCAAGATTTTGATTTTTCGTAAGTTTTAATGAGTTCGAAAAAGGGATAAAAATGTACTCATGGTTTTCTATTTTTCGTAAGTTTTAACGAGTTTTAAAGAGGGATAAAAATGTATTCATAGGTTTTTCTTTTTCATAATTTTTACCCCATTCGAAAAAGTGATAAAAAGTATACTCCTTTGTCAAAATGATAATTTTACCCAAAAAATCCTGTATTTTGCACAAAAACTCAAAAATTAAACATACCTGTTTATGATTAATAAAAAAAATTTGGAAAAAAAAATTTCAAAGTGGAAAATAACAAAATTATATTTCATTTATTCAAAAAATATTATAAAAAGGATTTTTTCTAAATATTTTTTACCATTTGATTCTAGAGTGAAACTTGAGAGATTTTGGTGAAAAACGTTCCAAAGGAGATTATAGAAAATTCAATCGTCGGAATCGAAAATCGTCAGCTCCAGGTAATCCACATCATCCTCGCCTTCATTTTTTTCTGTTCACTTTCTTAATTTAGGTTTTAAATTCATTTTTTAGGAGAAAAATATGTTCAAAATTTTTCCAATGGGGGTCCACAGGTAATACACATGATACCTGCGGACCCCGACAATTTTTTAAATAGAAAATTGTCATGGTCCCGCACTTTTTGTACAGAACGTGTGCAGAGCTTAGCACTATCTCTATGAAAAAGATGCAGAGGCACCATGAAGAAAATAAAATGATAGATTCTCCCAAAATAAACCAAAATTTTTCACTCAAATTGTTTCTAATCTTCAAATTTTCCCATTGCAGAATATCTACAATGCTCGATTGGAGGGAACGCAAACATGAAGAGGTTGATGAGGCTGCAATGGTACATGCACCCACATTGCGTGTATTTAGGGAATGTGGTTTATATAAATTATGGGCTATTTAGGGTATGAGGGCCCAAGTAGACTTACTCACATGGCTAGTAAACAAGTGGGACGTCTAGGAACAGTGCTTCATAATTGGAGATCAATGGCTCGAAATCGAGCTGGAAGATATATATTTTCTTACTGGTTTATCAAAGAGAGGTGAAACAATATCTTTGTTTGGGGCTAGGGCAGCTGGCCAATCTGTCACTAGCCTTCAACAAGAGTTCTGCAATGAGGAAGCGGATCTCAAAGAAAAACACGATGACATAAAAACAATCATCCATCCTGAACTCAAAGTGGTTGCGTTTATTGTAACCCAGTTGTGTGGGAGCGTAGCTCCACACGTTGCTACTAGATCCCAGATGCAGACTGTTGTTGATTGTTTTAGAGGAACCATTTTCAATTGGTGTGAGGCAGTATTGGCCAACGTAAAAGGCCAATTGACTCGGGCAAAGAACTCAAAGTTGAAAAAATTTGGGTATGGAATATTGTTGTCACATTTTCTCTGGAGAGAATTCCTTCACTTTCCCCGCAGCTTATCTCAGTTGATCCTAGTAGAGTCAGGGAGCCTCAGATGGTCCGATGGGTTGCACTGATGGCCTGTCATAGTGAGGGAGGTGAGATTATTCATTTCACTCCAGCTTATTTCCATTGGTTGGAGAACTTCCGTGGTGATCGAGAGATGTCCCTTCCTCTGGGAACACAGTGGGATGACTCAGGAAAGAATCATTTTGACATGTTATAAATTCTATTTTTTTTTTTTTTTTGTTTAAATCGTCTAATACTGATGACAAAAATTTTTAAAATGCAGATGTTGGTCCACGCAGGCAAGCCACGCTCTGTCACTTCGACAGGAAGCAAAGAGTGCCCATTGCAGCACCACAAGATCAGGCAGCTGAGATTCTTACTGACCTAGAACACAACCTAGAATGGTTGACCTTGTATATCCCAAAGATTTTGATAGATGATATCCCTCTCCGTATTCAGAGACATGTTATTGGAGTTCCTGGTCAGTTCAAGAGATTCCTGAATAGAGTAGTGCGAGCTGTCGTGTACTATCATGATCACCACCATGGATAGTGGATGATTGTGCAGACTATGACATTTTTTTTTTTGTATCAATATTTTTTTCGATCATAAGGTGTTTTAAACCTATAATCGAGGATGATGTAATATTTTTTGAAAACATTACTCTTACTCTATGATATTACTACTATTTCTGGCTATTTTTTCAACATTTTTATCGAATGTTGCTTTGATTTACTACTTTAATGTTGAAAATGTCTGTTTATAACACTAGTAGCTAATGCATCAACCAATGTGTTTAAATTTCTCGAAATGTGTTGATATTCAATTTAATCAAACTCTCGTTCCAAGAGACGTACCTTCAAAAATAATCTCAATAATACTGGATTTTTAATTGCGTATACTCGATTTAAATGTAATACAATGAGTTTATAATCTAACCTAACGATCAAACGTCGAATTCCAACTAAAATGGATTCAGATAATAACTCAATCACTGTGTTGTATTCTGCAATATTATTCGTTGTTTGCCAAGGCTTACCCCATGCATAGATATTAACTCATTAGTGGGTGAATAAATAACCTAGGCTACAGAAGAAATGTTTCGTGTGCTATGACAAGCACCATCAACAAAACCAATATATGTTTGAAGGGATGTCGACATCTGCAATATAAAGAGTAATCCAGATAAGCAGGGATAGTAGTAAAAACAAACTTAAACTAGGAATACTCTTCTAATCTAAGGCACACTAGCTACGAAAAGAACTAATATAAAAGTAAGATCTCCACACAAAATTTAAGCATAATATCTCTTCAGATAAAGCCCATTTCTGGGTTTGTCTAAAGAGACCCCGTCATAATCAATAAATTCATAGGCCCCTTTTGCAAGCACTCTCTTGACAATATAAGGACCATGCGACATGGGTTCAAATTTTCTAGCTCCTAGCTTATCATTAGCTTGGTCGTATACCAATACTAGGCCACCCTCTGAAAAAACATGAGGTGTAACACTTCGATCATACTGAGCTTTAACGCGTTTTTTGTGAGCTTCAGCTGCCAATGCAGTGGTGCGTTGAGTTTCGTCTAATTGTGCCAGATACAAAAAGTGTTTCTCCTCCTCAGAGGTATCTGGTAGTAATTCTATGGCTAATTGGAGTGACGGTATTTCACATTCAATCGGTAACACAACTTCTAAACCGTAAACTAGCTGAAAAGGAGTGAAACCTGTTGCAGTTTTTGCTGAGGTTAGATATGCCCAAAGTGCTGAAAAAAACATGGTATGCCAATTCGATTTATGAATTCCAATAATCCGTTTGATCATGGTGGTTAAAAATTTATTAACGGCTTCAACCTGACCATTATCCAGCAGGTAATATGGAGTAGAGCTATCGTGGCACAGGCCAAGTTGATCAGTCAGTTCAGTCATCATTATGTTTCAAAAATGACTACCATGGTTAGTAATGATAGCTTGGGGTACAACAAATCAAGCAATCACGTGATTGAATACAAAACTAGTTGCAGTTTTTCCATCTGCCGCAAATGTAGGCATCGCCTCGGCCCATTTGGTAAAATAATATACTGCGAGAATAATATACCCATGCCCCCCGACCGAGTGAGGGTTACATGTAATAAATTTAATGCCCCATTTTGCAAAAGGGCCGACATCAATTATTGGGTGAAGAGGAGCTAGTGGTGCACGCATTTTAAAATCCACTATCTGACAATTGTGGCATTTTCGGACTGCTAGAATGCAATCTTTAAATAACAAAAGAAAAAAATAACCAGCACGCAATATCTTTTGGGATGTGGCATACCCAAAAATATGACTGCCACATGCTCCATAATGAAAGTCATTTAAAACTTTTTCAGCCTCTTCATGGGTTAAACATCGCCGTAATACAGAATCTGCACCGCGATGATAAAGCGTTTCTCCAACGATATTGTACTGCTGAGACTGGTAATGGATATTTCTTCGTTGTGAACATGAAATCTTAGGCCGAAAAGTTTGGGTTTGGAGATAAATGATTATATATCCATACCAAGGATCTAAATTATTGATAATAAACAAAGATTCATCAGCGATTGGATGTTCTACCATAGTTTTTGTCTCAGTATCTGGGAAGTCACACATAAGTTCAGCGAACACTAGTGATCTCTTTGACTTAGATTTTTCAAATTCTAAATCAAACTCTTGTAGTATGGCAATCCATTTAGAGTATTTCCCCCCTAGTAATTGTTTGGTCAAAATATACATCATAAGGTTACAATCGGAGATCACTATTGTTTTTCATAACAGTATGTAATGAAGAAATATGTAGACAACTTGAATTGCTGCCAAGGCCAATTTATCCACATGTGAGTATTTGATTTCAGTCGAATTCAAATTGCGACTGAGATAGTAAATCACATGTTCGTTGTGAAATTCATCTTCTTCAACTAAAACCATTCCGATCATGGAATTAGAGGCTGCTAAGTATAAAAAGTAATCTTGGTTGTAATTGGGTAGATGCAATAACGGTGCATGGGTCAACGCGTGTTTTAGAGCATCAAAAGATCTATCAGTGATCTTGTCCCAAATGAAAAGAATATTCTGTTTCAAAAACCTGGTAAAACCTTTGGTTAACTCAACATAGTTAGGAATCAATCTACACAGAAAGTTTTCTTTCCCTTGCAAACTTTGGAGTTGGTGGAGTGTGGAAGGAGGAGGTAAACTGATGATGGCCTCAACCTTTGATGGGTCAACACGAATGCTTGCCTTTGAAACAATAAATCGCAACAATCATCTAGATTGTACACAGAAAAAACATTTGTGAGGATTCAGATGAATCTTATAATGCCTACATCTCATAAAGATTTCTCATAAATGAGTAGGATGATCTTTCCTATGTAATGAATGAGTAGGTAAATCATTGAGATAAGGTTTCACAATGTGTTTAATGTCATGAAATGCATAATAAATTTCCCTTTGAAAAGTTGCACCAGCATTCCTAAGTCCAAATGGTAATTTACGGTAAGTGAAAGTTACCCTCGGACAAATGAATGTTGACATTGGTTGACTAGCAGGGAGTATGTTTATTTGATTATAACTGGAAAATCCATCCATAAATGAAAACATTTCGCTTTCGGCACAATCGTCAATGATTTGATCGATATAAGGGGTTGGATAATTGTCTTTTGAATAGGCTCTGTTTATATCCCTATAATCGATACATACTATGATTGCTCCTTGTTTTTTATTAACAGGAACAATATTAGATACCCAATCCGTGAGAGGAATTGGATAAATAAATCCTGCTCGAAGTAATTTTTCAACTTCAGCTTTGATTGGAGTAGCTTTTCGTGGATGTATCTAACGTAATCTTTGTCTGATAGGTTTAGCATCCGGGTATGTTTTAATTTCATGAATGACAATGGATGGATCAATTCCTGGAATTTATTCATAGGACCAGGCAAAAATGTCACAGAATTCTTGAAATAGGGCTTTGTATATATTGTACAACAAGCGCCTATATGAATGTTTTCAACAATTCCTGGTTTTACTGAGATGTCAATGGGAACCGTTGTAGAAATATTTTCTAAATTCAATTCAGAATCCAAATTTGTGATCGATAGAGGACTCTGAGGTTCTTTGACATAGTTAGTGGTGAAAATTGATGAAAAATAATTTTCAAATCGATCAAGATTAGGTAGAAATGAAGATCTATGATGTAGATCTTCCCATGGTAATTCATCCATAGAAAAAAATTCACAAATATGTTCATCAGTATTGAATACTTGTTGAAAAGGATCAGGAATTGATGTCAAGGCTGAGCTTGATGTCAAAAATAATTCTTCATTGATCACATTCATTGGATCAGATGCAGTTGAAGGGGTATCAGAAAATGACTGTACCGCTTGATATGCTAACTCAAAAGGACTCAAAGGCATCTCACCTTCGAAAGAATCCAGTTCTGATGCTGAAGGTACTATCCAAGGATCATCAAATGGAATATTACTTGATGTTATCATATTGATATTAGCGATAGTATGCAGTACGTTAGGTGCAGGCATAGAAAAAGTCCCTAATAAAGCAGAGTCTTTAACTAAACCTACCCCAACATCTTCATAAGGGATAGTCAATTTTCCAACATGTTGGATACTATCCGTAGAAGCTGGGTCAGACGAATAATATAAAAGCTAGTCAATTTTAACGATATTTCCTTTGTGAGGGAACATGATTAACCGAAATACCGATGATATGATGACAGTCATAGCATAAGGCCAACTTCGACCCAGGAAAAGGTTGTAATCTAGAGGGGCATCAACTACTTCCATATCTAGATTAACAGTTTTTCTTTCGACCTCTATAGGTAGATCCTGTAAAATACCATATGAATGGGATCCTCTTCCATCAAAAGCTTTGAGGATGGTCGGATATTGGTTAAGAGTCAAAGAACTAATCGATTTCCAACAACTCAACGACTTGATACACATTGATTCCCCTTCATTAATCACAGTACGAAAGAAACGTCTGTTTTTTACTAACACTGGAATCTGGAAAGCCATTTGATGGGGTAGGCGAGGTGTAAAATTTTCTAAATCGAAGATCGTAAGGTTCAAATCCTACATATATATGGCTCCTAAAACTGACAATAGTAATTTCCTTTGTGCTGGACATGATTGCAACACTTCCAAGGCTGACATTGCTGAAGGGGACATTGCCAAATCCTCAACAATGTTGTAGCTCTGAGAAGCCCTCGCATGTGGACTGAAAGCTGAATTACGAAGCACACCTTTAGCTAGCGGTTTGATTACTAAGTCAGGATTTGGTTTCTCAATATGAAGAGGATCATAAACTAAGCGAGAAGTAGTTGGTGCTGAATTATAATTTTCCATTTCTTTACCAGTAACGGGATTTTTACTACCATAGTCCTGCGATCGTGTCGCAACCATAAAAATATCTACTAATGTATTAGAAGAAGATCCAATCATTTTACTATCTTGAATTGGAAAGGGATCCTTCAAGATAGTGGGAGTGGGTGAACATTTGACAAACTTAGAAACTTCAACCCTATGTGGACATTCCTTGGTGAAATGATCCTCATCACAGATAAGACAAGGATAATGAGGTTTCCGTTTGTCAACAGTTGATTTAGTTTTATCAGTTTTTTCTTTAGGAGATGAGGTCTATTTATTCTTTTTCTTCCCCTTTTTATTGTTGCCGTATTTCGACTTAGTAGATGAATATACAATGTGAATATCGACATTAGTTTCCAAGGAAGATTCTCCTTTTGGTGAATCAGATAAAGCTATTATAGGGGAAGTAATCTTTGAAGATTTCTTCTTATTCTTAGTTGTAGTAACCGAACTGATTACACCATCAGTGACATGAGACCCTGAAGGAGTTGTTGTTATCTGACCAGGACGTGGTAAATCAGGAATTTTCTCGTACAAAGTTCCGGACTGGGTATATACCAAGTCTAGATATTAAGCTTGAGCAATAACTTGTTTTTCCGTGACAACTCCTGCTTTGGCTACATCTTCAGTGATTTTTGGTAGCAATGATTTAACAAACCATTCTGCCAATATTTGGTTCGATATAAAAACTTTTACCAAACGTCTTCTATGTCTCCATTCATGAATATGATTTGATATATATGTAGACGTATATTGTTTTAGTGAAGTTAATAATTCTGTGCCATTTTTGTATCTGACTGGCAACTAAAAATGAGTTGAGAAGGCATTTGCTAGGGCGTTGAAATTGTTAAACGAGCCTCGTGGCAGTTCAATATACCACTTAGTAGCTAATCCTATTATCTTTCTCTGAAAAAGTCTAAGTCAAACAGAATCGTCGATTAATGAGTTAGATGCGCACCAAAGGTGGTAAGTCATAACATGGTTGGAAGGATCCTCTCTTGTTTTTCCTTCAAATTTTGGGATATCACTGGGAAACTTATGAGGCATTGGTGGCAAATACGGATGATAGTAGATGGGATCATTCATAAGGCGAGATACATTTGGTAATTCCAAAGTTGCTATGAACGGAAATCGACGGGTAGGGTCTTGTGGATAACCTTGTGAAACTAAACCAGTCCTAAAAGGAGGATATCCAGGATAACCTGGAATAGGTTTTGAATTTGGAATCATATTACCCCCTGGATAATCAGGAATAACTGGACCATGCTGATGTTGAACAGGTGTTTGATATGTATATCTAGGGTATAGTTGTTGCAGGTAGACTAGAGTTTGTGGAACATGTCCATATTGGTATGGCCCCTGATATAGTTGATAAGTAAATTGAGGTTAAATCGTTATAACTGTACTTGTACCAGGTTGTCTTGTGGGTATCTGAACAGTAGTTTGAATTGTTGGTCCAGACTGTAGAATAGAAACTTGAGGAATCTGTATCGATGTTTGAGGGGTAGATGTAACAGGAACTATAAACACTGCAAGAATAGGTGTGATAGGTTGAACAGAAGTCTGAACAGATGTTTGTGGTGGAGTACTAGGTGAACTCGGACCAGGTTGCTGAACAAGACCAGATGCAAGTGTTGGAATTGAAGGTTGGACTGGTTGTTGGGGTTGATTATAACCAATAGGTTGTCCTACTTGATAATAGGGTACTTGCATATTTGGTTTTAAACTCCGTTGAACCTGGGATGGATCCCACACCATTTCGAGATATGAGGATCCCATTGAAGGTTGTACATAAGATGGCCCATAACTGGGTTGAACAGATGGCTGATAATTAGCTGGATAATTTCCACCTCCTTGTAACATTTTTTATTCTGGATAGAACTGTTGTGCTAAAGGAGGTTGCAATCCTTGAGCAGGATACTGTCCTTGAGGTTGATATTGACCTTGAGGCATGTAATGTCCCTGGGGTATGTACTATCCTTGGGGTTGATATTGACCTTGAGGTATGTACTGTCCCTGGGGTTGATATTGATCTTGAGGTATGTACTATCCCTGGGGTTGATATTGACCCTAAGGTATGTACTGTCCCTAGGGTTGATATTGACCCTGAGGTATGTACTGTCCTTGGGGTTGCCCCCGAGGATGTATTTGGATATTTTGAGGTTGCCCCCCAGGCTGTATATTACTACCTTGAGATGTGGGGTTAGAAATTTTTCCATACATCATATAAACTTGCTTATTGTTCAAAGTTCCAGTATTTGATTCATTCAGGCCAGATGATGACATTGGTTGGCTTGGAAAAGGAGATGCTCATGAGAATTTACCAGAGAGCAACTGATAGTCTGCAGGAACATACAAACCACCATAGAGAAATGTTTCTGGCAATTCAGAAAACATATATGACTCACTTTACATGTTTATCTGAGGTCTATAACATATTGATGTAGAGTAAAAAGGTATTCGGGGTGGCGAATACTAAAGACCTGCATTCTGCAGAAAATCTGTGAATGAAGAATACCAAGCATCTTGTCTAAAAGGAATGTAAAAAAATGATTCATGTTCTCTAAGTTATAAATTTCCCAAGTTGAAGGGAGAATTACTTCTTCTTCTATATCAGTGATTTCTTCAATACTAATGAGACCCCAGGAAGATCTTCTGTGATTCGATTCTTCACTCTGGGTGAATCAGGTAATTAGGAATTGGATTAGTGAATTCTAAAGTAGGTTATGATGTAGTAGGTTCAGTTTTTGGTTCAGAAATTTTAGGTTCTTTAGGTGATAATTCACTTGTTGTAGAAGCAACTTCGGTTAATTTGGAAATTGAAACCATCTGTGGAGTATGTTCTGCTACTTGCGATTGATCTACTTCGAAATCAGGATGGGTGATTATAGATGATTCTTATTGTTCTGTTAATCCAGTTCTATTGATAACATTTGGTATCAGAGATTTAAGTCCTTCTAGTTGGCTTGGTGTTTACTTAGGGGGTTTCCCCTGAGTTCTGCGTGATCGTCTCAGTAATTCAACCATGATTAAAACGTTTAACACACGTAATCAAAGAAAATATTAATAAAAAATTCCTAAAGTCGCTAAGAAACAAAAAAATGATCACACGCTTATAAAATCTAAGAGATCATACCACACACAAACAATACATTCCTGCACTAAAAACACTAGTTGGTGATGAAATCCAACATCGTAGTATTTTAATGCAGAAATAGCGGTTGGAACAGTTACCTCGACAACCTGCTTAATGAAACATATTGGTGCAAGTTTCTCCACTTAAACCATCTAGAGTGAAGATAACCCTCCGGAGAGTCCAAGTGAGTCTAGTCGACATCTGCTCTAAGTACAGTGGGATCTTCCCTCCATCATCACCTTGGGAAAGAATCCTAAATTTTATGGCCACTAAGGTCACCAACATGAACAAATATACCTGGGGGAACAGTCTACGATTTGATACACACGCAAGGGCAGAGTAACAAAGCTCAATCCCCTTCAAGGCTCCTTGACATAATCTAAGGTTTACCAACAAGTGACCCCAGCCTCCTTGACAATGGTCAATCCAAGGTTTACCATTGTTAATATGTGTATATCTTCTATCATTCCCAACGAGGAAGGATTGATTGCCTCACTGGTTCAGATATGATCTCATGCTTGACTCCTTTAGGAGGAGCTTCCTAGAGCATACATGCCACTATTGGATTTTCCTACCACAAGATCGACTAGTTGTTTGTTTTAACTATCTTGGAGAGTTAAATAAAACCTATTCCAAGACACTAGCTTGAGCTATGTTGGTGGAAAGAGCCCTAGAAAAATAAAAATTTGCTAGATTGATTTTAATTAAGCGTTACTTTTAGTTGGTTGTTTCTTAGGACAATGGGCATGAAAGTGAAAATTCAATGATGTATAATGACCTGACTCCAAAAAACACTAAAATGCATCTATATGAGAAACAATTCATTCCTTTTCAATGAAACCTATCTAAAAGAAAGAGTTGACGGATGAAATTGCTTTTAAAACATCAATCCTTCCTTTTAAAACAAGAATCTATGAAAAGAAATCTTTTTCATGAGAACTCAATGATTAATTGCTCAAAAAGAAAGCCCTTTTTATCATTCAAGTCTTAAACTACAAATAAAATAGTTTCCAAAAGAAAAGTATGATTACTTAGAAATCAAAATTCAAAACTAAAAACAATAATTTTGAACTCTAAAAATTTCTAAAGATTTAAATTTTAAGACTAAAAACTCTAAAATTTTTGAGGATGTTTTGCTCAATTAGTAATCTAACCAAGAAATCCTTTTCTTATCCTAGCAAGAAATCAAAATCATCCAATGGTGGTTTTAAAGTGAAATTCAAAACTTATTGAACTAAAAGTCTTAAGATTTGCAAATAAAAGAAAAAACTAAATATAATTCTCATAGAAGCAAGTTTTGATATAAAGTCAAAGGCTCAGCAAGAAAACAATAAAATGCCAATGATCTAAGGTATATAAAGGTTTCTGATCTTTGAGCAACACAAAGACAAAGCAAAAAATCACTTATAAAATGCAAATCTTTAGAAAATCACTCAAACTTAGGAATGCTAGAAAAAATTTTCACAAGAGACTTTTGACAGTGAATACAAGTCTGGGTAATCACAGAGAATCTTGTAAGCTGGTACCAGAAAAGATAATTTTGAGTTTTTCAAAATTTTTCTCATAGTCTGCAGGTTTCAGTGTAAAAAGGTGAGGTACCACACTATTTACACAGAGAAACTGCAGAGATGACTGCATTGTTTTCAAAGAAAAAGTGCAGAGATTAGAAAACTTAAAGAAAAATAAAAAATTATAAGTACTTTTCAGGGATTCAACAGAGATAATTTACCCAAGCAAGTATGGACTAATAAAAAAAAAAAAAATCTTTCAAAAGTCAAACTCAAAGAAAAAGAAAACTAAGTTCAAACAAAGGTCCCCAGTATGGTCGCCATTTTGTTAAGCAGATAAATCTTTCTTGCGGACAAGAAAGATATCCCTAGTATCACAAGGATAGCTAGAAACAAATAGGACAAATGTAAACTACTTTCTCTATATTATATATGATTTAGAATTTTCTATGATGAAGAAAGGACCTACCTGTGATCCAATGCTAGTTTAATTCTTCTTCCTCGTCGCTCCAAGATGTCACCTCTTAAGACCTGCAAACAAAGAAATGGAAGAGAATCAAAAGCACCTGCAACATATACTAATTCAAAAATCACAAATCTATCTTAACGATTAAGGAATTTAAGAAATAAGTCATTCAAGTAAACACATAAACAACTTATTGAGAAAACATGATCCATTTGTATTATCTTTAAATAAAATATGGAGTCTTACAATTGCGTTCGCCTTGATGTCGTACAGGTCCTTCCGGGGTCCGGAACAAGCGTTTTCCTTTGGTCTAACAAGCCCTTCCACTCTTTGAACCATCCTAAATACGAATGTGTAATCGTTCTCGCATGGATAATAGCTAGCAAAAAGAGTATGTTTCTTCAGCAATTCCCTTCTCTATTGTAGCTACCAAGTACAAAGAAATTACTAAGTGTATACAAAATGTATAGAGAAGTTTTTACATATATGAGCATGTATCCTTGAGATTGAACCAAAGCTTCAATTTATAGGAGAAGGAAAGTGGTTACAACTCCAAAATGGAAGGGATAGAGTCCTCTTATCAAGGGATTAACTTCCAAAAACCAAGGAATAGGCTCCTTTTATGAAGGAATGAATGTTCATGCATGGAGGGAGTGAGGCTTCGACTGGATAACGCCTTCTAGAAGCTTCCAGCTGGGAGAATATTTGACCAGCTGGGCTTCTAGAATTTACTTTCACCTTAAATTTACCTTTTACAGGGGTCCACACCTTTAATGAAGAAAATGTGCAGTCGACTCTGCAGTTTTTAGAGAAAAAGGGTGCGATGCCGCAGGTAAGGCTAAGGAAAAGGGCGGTACAAGTTTTTTTTATGATTTTTACAAGCTTTTCTCCAAATTCAGGACTTGGTTTAGGAACTTTTGGGTTGTAGACTTCTAAGGGAGCATTATATAGGTATTGATGAACCCATATAGACAGTAAAATGTCATGGTGACAAAATAATGTGTAACAAATCACTAGTGAAGAAGAAGAAGAAGAAACCTATTTTAAATTTCCAATAGGAGAATAACCAGAGGAGGAACTGAAAAATACAAACTTGGAACCTTATATTAGCTCTGAGGAATATGAAATGGTAGGAGAAGGGAAGGAGAAGTACACAATGTGAATGATGAATTACCTAGGATTGGAGGTGGAAGAAGAGGTCGAGGAGGTGGTAGAGGAGATCCATAATATTTTGGATTTCCCATATTTGATGAAGATAACACAACCACAATGAAAAATATCATACCCTCTATCCTCCCTAATTTTCATGGATTAAGAAATGAGGATTTTGAAACATTTCTCTTTGAGTTTGAATTTTTGTGTAGATTCTATGATTACTTGCTTGATACTCAAAAATTGAAATTGTTTTCAGCCACTCTTAAATATGAAACATTAAAATGGTTTATGGGATTAGGAGCACATACCATAATAACATGGGAATAAATGAAATATCTGTTCTTAGAAAAATACAAAGATTATTGTATGCCCCATAACCTTAAATATGAATTCTTTAAAATCATGCAAAAAGAGGATGAAAACCTTGAGGATTTGGTTGAATTATTTGCTTACAATCTTAAAAGGGATAAAAAATGCATAATCTAGATGATGAAACTTTGAAATCTCTTTTTCTAAAATCCATTAGAGATGAATGGATATATATTCTCAATCAATAGGTAAAGGAGATGTTTCACAATTATCATTTAGAGACATTTGTGAACTTTGTACACATATTTCAAGAGGTAATTCTAGAATTGAAAAAAAAATGCAAGAGATCATGTTATTTCTAGGATTAATAAATTTGCAGCTAGAACAGTAAGTAGAGAAGAAATAGGAAACCTGCTTGACAATTTCAAAAGATATATTTTGGGGAGTCTTAGTGAACAAATAGATACCATTAAAATACAAAACAAGAAAAATGATGAAAATTTTCCATTATCTATATTTTGTCCAAAATGTAGAAAGAAACATGCCTTGAGAGAATGCCCTCTTGACTTAAAAAGTGTAGAAACTTGTGTTATATGTGAAGAGAATCATGATACAAAGAAATGTCTTTCAATACCAGGTCTTAAAGTTGTTTCTCAAGAGGAAGTACACCAAGTCAAATAGAACCTATTTGTTTTATTGCTAAGAGACCAAGGAAAAATCCACAATCAAATATGACTCAAGGTTTCAACACTCAAACATATGCACAACCACCACAAAGTAATTGGACTGCACCCATGCCTTGGAAAAATTGGCCTTAACCATGGGCACAAGGATGGAAAAATCCTTATGGAAATTATCGTTAATACACTCAATTTCAACAACCTTATCCTGTTTTTATACTGCAATATTTTCCTCGACCTGTTCAACCCTCTCAACCTCAAAATCCAAATCCACAACTTTCATTACCATTTCCACAAAAGCCAAACCAAATTCCTTCTCGGCCACTTCCAAATCCAAATAACAAAACTTCATAACCTATTTACAATTTAGAAGGGCATCATTTCCAAACTTACATGATAAATCCATTAGATCTAAACAATGTTCAACTTAGATTTGGTAGAGTATTGGAAAATAAGTCACCATTTGTTGTTATCTAGGAATATGAGAAGGATGGCCTATCTGAGAAAGAGTCATCTCTTCATAAAGAGGAATATCCTAAAGAAAAAACTACCCTTGTACATTCCGATGATACTCCAATAAACTCAACTCCCATTATAGAAAAGCCTTCAGTTTTTGTTCAAAATACACCTTTCCTTGAAAGATTGAAATTTTACAAAGGGGTCGAGAAACAGATTGTATTTCCGGATTACGACATGATAGATGAACTGAAGAATGTCTGTATAAAAATTACAAGATATCAAATAAATATCAATATTTTAAAAAACAATCAGGGAGTTAAGTATTAAGAAGCAAGGAATAAAAATAAAATAAATTAAAAGAATCCAATTAGTTGCGAAAATTGCAGATATCATGATGGGAAAGACAATAGTTCAGAAATATATAGATATAGGAATTCCCATTATGAAAACACATATTAGTGGTATTGAGATCCAAAACACATTGATTTATTTAGGGGAATCTATCAATATTATGAGTAAGCAAACTATGGATCAATTGAAACTTCCTACTCTTCAATATACACCTACACTGTTGCAATTAGTATAAAAATATGTTATCAAACCTGATGGTGTATTATAAGATGTGTTTGCATCCTTATATTCTTGGGAATATCCTATTGAATTCATGATCTTAACACCAAAGAATAATTTAGGAGGACATCCATTGATTCCAGGTAGACCATGGTTAGCTATAGTTGATGCTTTTATAAGTTCTAGATCTGGTGATATGTTTATCTTTGATGGAATTTTGACAAATAAATTCACATCATATCCTCCAACAAAAACAAAAGTAGAATTATAAAGTGAAGAATGGATATATGATGATAATGAAAACTTTGATATACGACCAATTTTTGCTACTTCACAAATAAATGAAGAAGATCAAATTTTGAATTTAATGGAAAATAATGAATCTTCCTCATATTGTGAAAATAATAAATTTTTTCAAGAATAATGTAATATTGAATATCTATCATCTCACCAAATGTATTTACATTCTATGGAGAAATTTTACAATTCTTTAATAGGATATTTTCTAGGGGAAACTTTGAACATTAATGACAATCTTGAAGAATCTCAAAAGAATGAATTAGTGAAGATGTTACTAGAACATTCCTATGCTTATGCATGGAAATACACTGTATGAAAGGAATTGATCCTAACACTTGTATGAATCATATCTATATTGAAGGAAATGCTAGACCAATCCGACAACCCTAGAGGAGGATGAATCCAAACCTAAAGGAAATTATTAAAGAAGAATTACAAAAAATTTTAAATGTGAATTTCATTTATCCAATATCAAACATCCAATGGGTCTCAACAGTGGTAATTGTTCTAAAAAATAATGGAAAAATAAGAGTATGCATTGATTATAGGGAATTGAATAAAGCTGCTTTAAAAGATAATTTTCCACTTTATTTTATAGATCAAGTCCTTGATACATTGGCAGAGAAAAAGTAATTTTCATTCTTGGATGGTTTTAGTGGTTACAACTAGATCCAAGTGGCTCTAGAAGATCATGATAAAACAACCTTCACCTATCCATGAGGAACTTATGCCTACCGAGTACTTCTTTTTGGGTTATGTAATGCACCAACAACATTCCAAAGGGTAGTTTTAGGAATTTTTTCTGATCTAATTCATGATTGTGTGGAATTTTACATGGATGATTTTACTATCTAAGGAAACTCTTTTGAAGAAGCTCTTAAAAATATAGAAAAAGTTCTCATTAGGTGTAAAGAATAAAATCTCTCAGTAAGCCATGAAAAATATTTTATGATATTTTCCGAGGGAATTGTTTTAGGCCACCATATTTCAGGAGATGGAATCAAAGTGGATGCATCTAAGGTAGACGTAATCTCTAACATCCCTGCTTCTCAAAGGGATGTTATAAGTTTTCTTGGTTTTACGAATATTATAGAAATTTATAGAAAAATTTACAAAGATAGCCTTTCCAATTTTCAAATTGCTTACAAAATATTGTGAATTCATTTGGAATTCTGACTGCCAGAAAATTTTTGAAACATTGAAAGAAAATATTTCCCAAGAACCCATTTTAAGAGGAAAAAATTGGAAACTATATTTTCACATTTCAACTGATGCTTCAGATAAAAATTTAGGGGCTGTATTAGGACAAAAATATTTGACTTCATATGCCATTTACTACACAAGCAAAAATTTGACTCCTACAGAGTTGAATTACATTGTAACAAAAAAGGAGTTTTTAGCCTTTGTACATGACATCAATAAATTTAGACATTATATCATTAGTTATGAAACTTTCATTCACACAGCTCATTCTGCAATTAGATATTTAATGAATAATTCAATTACTAATGAAAGAATTATAATATGGCTATTGTTATTACAAGAATTCAATATTACTATTTTGGATAGACCCGAAAATAAAACCATAGTTGTTGATTTTCTATCTAGAATCCAAAATGATAATAATTAAGTTACCGTAGAAGATAATTTTCCTAATGAATATATTTTTGCGGTATCTATTAAATCTCCTTGGTTTGAAAATATTTATAATTATTTGGCAACAAGGAAGTTACCATCATACTTGTATCCTCAAGATAAGAGGAAGGTTATTCAAACTAGTGCATCTTATTCATGGATAAACAAATAATTTTACAAAACAGGGCTAGACCTAATAATTCAAAGATGTATTAGAGAGGATGAAGTACCAGAGATATAAAAGATTTTCATGATGAACCATGTAGATGACATTTCACTGATAAAAAAAAATCCTATAAATTCCTTCTCTTAGGATACTATTGGCCTTCTCTTTTTAAGGATGCCAAAGGCTATGTTAAGAGATGTGATAGTTGTCAAAGAATGAGAAAGCATGTTCCTTTAGATGGAATTCCTCTACAACCTCAGGTACTTATTGAAGCTTTTGAGAAATGGGCTTTAGATTTTTTTGGTCCAATCAATCCAATGTCAAGACAAAAAAGGTACATTCTTGTCTATACAGATTATGTCACAAAATGGGTAGAAGATAAAGAAATTCCTTTTGCTACTGAAAATGTTGTATTTTCATTTCCTTTTTAGGATATTTTCACTTGTTTTAGTGTCCCAAGGGAAATTGTGATAGATCAAGGTAGTCAATTTACATCCAAGTTGGTACATAAGATAATGGAGGAATACAAAATCAAACCTCAGAAATCCACTCCATATCATCCACAAGAAAATGGACAAGTTGAATCTACCAATAAAGTAATTGAAGTAATTCTTACCAAGAATGTGCATCTTCATTGGGTAGAAAATCTTCTAGAAGCTTTGTGGGCATATCATACCTTACAAAGAACATAGCTTTATGGGCATATCATACCACATGGAGGAACATAGCTTTATGGGCATATCATACCACATGGAGGAACATAGCTTTATGGGCATATCATACCACATGGAGGAACATAGCTTGATTGGGCAGAAAAGCTTCTAGAAGCTTTGTGGGCATATCATACCTTACAAAGAAACACAACCAGACACACTCCTTATGAACTTGTTTATGGAAAGAAAGCCTTATTTCCTATTTAGCTCCAGATAAAGACTTTTAAAACAACAAATAAACTGGGTCTTGATCTATCAGAAGCATAAAGACAAAGAATGGATCAATTGAATGAACTTGATGAGATATGACAAGATGCCATTCATAGAACCAATATAGTTCAACACCAAAGATCAAGGTGGCATGATAAGTTTATCAAAGAAAGAAAATTATAGCCTCGTGATTGGGCATTGCTTTTTGATTCAAAGTTTAAATATTTTCAAGGAAAATTTCAAACTCATCGGCTTGGTCCTTATGAGATTGAAACTATCTTTGATGATGGAGCAGTCAAATTCAAAACCATTGATGAAGAAAAAGTAACTTTCTTTGTAAATGGTAATATATTATGAATATATCATAAACCATTAACAAAGGAAGAGTTCAAAAGAAATCTGCAAGATAATCTCAATTTTAAGTTGGTCAAGGAATATTCTTATTCCGCTCCAACTTAGCCTTCTACTTTATTTTTCAAAAAATAAAAAATGGAAAAAATAAAAAAATGTTGATGAAAATAAAATTTTGTATAAACATGAAAACCAACATTGTTGGCATGTTTATGCAGAAAATTTAAGTTGAATACCAAGAATTATTGGCAGCATAGATTTTATTTTGAAATTCCCTATTCTTGTCCTATTTTATTATTTATTCTGCTTTTCTCTTTTGAAAAATAAGGCAACTACAAAATTGTCAAAATTCTGCATCTCTCATGAAATTTTGCAGCTAACTTGATAGACTACAAACAGGTAAAAATTTGAAGATCATGGAAAAAAAAATTGAATGAATATTACAACTAAAGAAACCTACATAGAACCTAAAAAAGGAAAAAAATCAGTAACACAAAGATATATGATATGTAGATATAAGTTAGAAAATAAAGGTAAAAACATTTGAATTTTGAAATAAAATATGAATGACCATTGTTACCTCCATTTTGAATAATGATTACTCTCATTACTCACATGACTTTGGTTTTAACAAAAATATATATGTCTTGTCAACCAAGTCTGTCATGAAACCTTAATATAATTCAAATTCATTTCCTTCTCTCCATATATCATTCCACTTCATGCACATTCCTTTCATCATACCCATTTCACTCAACCCTGTTCCATTGTTGAAGCCATCTCACCATTACCTAAACTCTGTTTCTCTGACCCACTCCATAATTAAATTCCTTCCACAATAACCTTGTCAAAAGAGAAATTAAGGGCATAGGCTTCTCCATCATGGGAGTCATTGTACGCTCAGAGCTGAATGTGGCTAAATTCCTTGAAGGATACCCACACGTCAGACAGTTGTTGCCGCAAGCACAATGGCTAGAGTTCATGGAAAAATTTGATGGGCATGAGAAAGAAGTGAAAAAATCCTTCACTCTAGCATATGATGGCATATAAGTAAATATTGGGGATGTGAAATTAGTTTTTATAGAGTCGTTTTTAGCAGAGGCTAACAGATTTCCAAGAATCGGAGAGAGTTGGTTCAAGAATCGAAAGATTGAAGAGAAAGAGTGGAAAGTATTCCTCAAGAATCCATGTTTGGATATCTTTGTGTTTAAAAAGGGAATACCAGTCACAAACTTGAAGAATAAATGGAGGAATTTTCTATTTATCATTCAAAATTTTATAAATTGTGAAGGTAGGTTTAGTAACATGTTCTTTTACCATGCATGCTTAATGATGATTTTTATTGAAGGAAATGAAATTAACCTACCATATTTCTTACTTCATAGTTTGAGAAAAATGGCTGGAAACATTCAAAGAAAAATAAATTTCATAGATAATTCTTTATACCATCATGGATTAGTGAAAATTTTTATTGAATCCCATCTGAAAAACAAAGGACACAACTTAGAGGATTTCTTAACTAGAAATCATTTTAAGGAAAAAAAACAAGGAGAACCTAGTAATAAAACAAGGAAGAGTATAAGGAAGTTTCCTTTAAACCCTAAGGATAACTCACCTCCAAAACAAGAGAAGTATTCAGAGGATGAAAATACTCTTGCAAGTGTATTGGATACTCTTAAATAAAGAAATGGTAGAAGAAAGATAGCCAACAATAAGGAGAAAGTTCATCCAAAGAGAAAACAAAACAAGAGAAAGTTAAGAAGCATCCCCTTAATATTGAAAAACCATCATCCACTATAAGAAGAACCACAAGGATCAACAAACCAATTCATGGATAGTCTCAACAGTCCCCAGGATTCATCAACTTAGAGGAAGAATAATAACCGAGAGTTCCATCACTGAGAGTTCCATCACCAGTTTCCAGTCGAGTTAGAAAAACTCCAGAAATAGATTATATCCAACAAGAGATATATGACTACATAGAGTCTTTGGAACAAAGAGCTATAGGAAAATTTTTTGATTCATCCTCAAAACGAGAGGAAATTTTAAATGAATGCATTCATTTTGATCCTATAGAAGAACCCCAAATTGTAAACACTCTCAAACAAGAAATCTATAAATTGGAGGTATTGGATAAACATTTGAAACATGAACATGAAACTGTAAAAGTGAAAAATAAAATCAAGAGGAATCAGAATGATAATATCTTGTTAAATCTTGGTTTATGGTATAAGAAAAATAAGAAATTGAAATCCAAAAACAAATCTCTTAATAGAAAGGTGATAATCTTAAAACCCTGAATCTTGATGAAGAAATAAAGGATGGAAGTCATTATCAAGAAATTAAGAACGAATGAATTGGATGTTATTGCTTAGGATTTTGAATAAGCTCAATGATAGAGAAGGATCACAAATTTCAAATTTTTTCATGAGCACATGCAATGTATTCTATGTGAGGGAATGTTGAACCCCAAAATTTATTCTTTTTGACAACCTCCTTACACTCCATCCTCCTTAATTTTTACCCTAATAACTCTAATTCAGAATCAGTTTACAAGATTTATGGCATAGCAGGTACATAATAATATTTTGTTTCATAAATATCATTTTTATTTATTATTTAACTCAATATTTACATGATCTGCTAAATTACATCTATTTTGTAGCTAATGTATGATTTTACAGTGGAGTTGAAGGTTCGATGGGTTCTGAAGCTCCAGCCGAAGAACAAGGCATATGTGTAGGTGGAAAATAGTTGGCACAATGATTTTTACATATCCTAATAACTTGGATCGATAAGGAAAGCACCATAGCGGCTCAGTCAAAGTTAAATTCAACCACCGTGGAAGGTGAACTAGTTGAGCGAGAAATTAATGGATGCATATATTCAACCTCATTATTTGCTTTGATGATGGAAAATCATGATATGTTATCTGTTTATGTTAATTTTAGTTTTTTTCAAGTAGGGTAGGGTTGTAATTATTTGAAATAGTTATGCGAGAAGATATTATAAATCTACCTCTCAGCATGACAATCATAAACTAGAATTACTATTTGAAAAATTTTGTTTTTGCAAATACAAACTCTGTTTTCATTTCATTCCTTTTTTGCGTGATTTATCAATGTGTATTTAATATTGTGAAGGTGTTGTGTTGACACCTACTTCTCGTAGGAGGACCCCTCAAGTTTTAAGGTTTTTATTATTTTCAAATAGCATTTCAATTCTGTGTTTTCTATAGCATTTCATTAGTTTATCTAACTATTTAAGTTTTGGTTTTTGAATGAATGCTTAGGATTTTTTTTAGAGTAGGATTTTTTAATCATTTTTCTATAGGGAAAGTCGATATCTCTTGTGCACATGGACAAAGTATATATTGATATAGACTTTCAGTATATTTTTTTACATTATAGTTGTGCGAATAGGATTTTAACTTTAATATAGAGTTAATCTTTATTTATGTCAAAATAAATTTAAATCTAGTTTCATTATCAAGTTTTCTTGCGAGCAAGTGTGATTTCATTTCAAGCAAGTGTGATTTATTTCAAGCAAGAGTGAAGCAAGTGTGTGATTTTATTTTGAGCAAGAGTGATATTTGTTTCTGCAAGTGTGATCTTTATTTTGAGCAAGTGTGATAGTTCTAGTGTAGTGATATTTTATGGTGATTTTAGTTTGCAAATAATTCTTTTAAGTGTGATCATTTTCATTTTAAGGGTGACATATTTACTTTCATAGCTAACATGTGCATCTCAATATCTCAATTTAACTTAGGAATTGTTTGAGTAATAAGGACTCCTAGCGCATACAATGTACATACATTTCATCAATATACTAGCCCTAGTTGATAATTCATGTAATTAATTTAACTCCAATTAAATTACCAAACAAGTTTTAAGCTCATACAACCTTCAAGGAATTCATCAAGTTTAGGTTGAAAAACCTAGGGTTTCCATATTAGAGCAACACCTAGGGAAAGAGATTTTATGGATGAAACTTGAATGGATTCCCGCCAAAATTGAAGCATAGTTAGATTAGACCCTAAGCTTGATGTTTAGGCTCTCAAATTCTCGAAAAATCAACTCCCTAAAATTTCACTACAAGCACTAGATTTTCTCCCTAGCCTTAAAAGGACATAATTTTAAGAGGAAAACTTATGGATGAAAGGTAGACATTATCACCAAGTAATTGGATTAAGGCCTTGTCCTTTAGGCATATGGAGTCTTAGGATGTTAAAGATGATCCAAATCATCTATAAGGAGGCTTAAAAATGATGCCCTTGGTACCACACTTAAGAATTTACCCACGTCAAAGATAATGGAATTTCACAGAGAGTTCAAGATTTATAATTTCTTCCACCAGGAACAATCATTACATGCCATACATTGAATAACATATGGAATAATTGGCTATAAAACCTTCCATTATTAATTTCCAATAATTAGGGCATAATTAGCACATTCTAGAAGAAAATTTTCCATACATTAAACAAATTCAAGAGAAAAAATACATCAACATTAAACACTTACAATATGACATGCAATATATCCATACAATATCCAAGAAATAGCTCCAAAGAAGAAATGTGAATTAGATTTTAATGTCAAAATGCATTCCCAAATATCTCTTGTATCTAAAGAAACACGTGCGAAATTATCTCAAGAAGGCTAATACCAAGTGTGATGATGATCCAATACAAATGAATTTATGTTCTATTTATATGAGTCCTACTAGGTCTAATTATTAGCATAAGCCCCTCGACATTATAAAAATTCGCAAGATACATCCCTTTGTCAAAATATGACCAAGCATCATTACTGATTTATGAATTAGACATTTAAATGCAAGCTGAAATGATGATTTCATGCTAATGTATGTCTATCAGAAGGCAACGTTGAGTATTATTTGTGCCAAAATGTGTGAGAGGGCTTCGTAAATCATGAACTAGGGGATGGACCCTAAATCTCCATGCAAGTCACCATCTGGGGCCCCAAATTGGGTTCGGGGGACAAAATTTGTTCTCATGGGTCTCTTGATGATGGGATAGCTTGTAATGATCCAATATTGAGGGTTCTGATGATGGTGTTTTTCCTCCCATGTTTTAAGGGGTGATACAAAACCTCCTCTAGGCCTCAGATCAACTACCAAACCATGTAATAATTTTTAATCTATTTGGGGCACACTGGTCCAAGTGCATTATCTCATGAATATAGTGGGGCAGTGGGCAACCTACTAAAGGTTCCCTTGGAATGACATGATGTTGTACACATGATGGGAGTCACGTGGCTCTCAATGCTTACCTTGGGGGTATCAATATGATCCTCTATTAGACTTGGGCCCCAATTAAGTTTCCCAACCCACGATGAAACCACCTTCAAATTAAATATAATGTCCAATGCGCATCCTCACCATCAGGTACAATAATTCATTAGTGAATTTAAGTGAACCAATATTTTTAATCAAGGGCATAGTGAGACTTAAAATTGGGTTTCCATTCCAAATTTGGGACTTTAATGTAGTAATTATGTTACCTCCCTAGGTAGGAGTGGTTAGTAAACAACCCTATTAGGTGTTATCAACCCCTAAGGGGAAATATAGGTCACTGGTACATCCTGCAATTGATAGGTTTCATATGCATGATGATGAGATGGATGGGGTCACATGGGTATCAAGGCAAAATTCCATGGGCACAAGGATAATAATAATGAGGGATATCCACATATTGGGTGTATAAATGTAGGAGGGAGTAATAATGGATGTATGAGCTACCCCAACCTTGTTTTTCCACCCTCCTTTAGTTTCCTTTTTCATTTTCTTGGTTTTTCTTAAATTATTGCTCGAGGCTATAGGAAATGAGAGCACATTGTGTATTATGTGAAGAAGTTATCACCGCCTTAATGAGGGGCAGTTCATCGCCCACCAGGGTTTTGGACGTGCATGGGTTACTTAATAATGTGGGGGCACTTATGGGTCCCTAGGAACTAGGGGCCATAATAAGGGGTAGAGATCATGTTAGGATTTTTTCCCATGTGTTATATTAAATGTCTCGACCATATTTTTCATTTCATAATATTCTTTTCTTTTGTTTCTTACTTATGGACATGATATGCTTTTAACTTTATTTTAGTTTCATCAACCTCCAGGGAAATGTTTCCAAGATTTACCCTAACAAGTTTACAAGGGGAGGGGTAGCGCTAGTGTTTTTTGGACCCAGAGAGAGTAAAATGATGAACTAGGGCTTGTAATGTGCACAGGGGAGTGAAAAATGTAGAATGGGAAAATAGGACCACAGGACCAAAACTGGGGTTTCCCAAGTAGTTCCCTTCCTGAAACCATAGGTCAATACGGGAGATCACACAAGACTAGGATTGAAGATTAATCCACCATTTAAGGCGAGGGAACAAAACCACGGTCAAATCCCCTCCTTATAAGGCACCTAATAATCCATTCCCAATAGAAATAAGCATAAACACCTGATTTCACAATGAAAAACATACCTTTGGGGTTGGATTTCCCACCTTCCAACATATGCTCTTGGTATATGGATGAGGAGGCATATGACTGATGCAAAGAGTGGAAATCAAATGGAACAATGTATCGAATACACTGGTGGTTGTCAGGGGTTGATGTCTATTGAATTAATAGATAACTAGGAGAAACATTATCCTACGGGGTCAACCACTTTTAGTTGGTAACAAGACTACCACGTTCATGGGATTCATTTGCAATAGGTAGAAGTAGTCAAAGCGAAGTTCAAAATTTGGAAGAATTATGGGTAGCTTTTGCACAAGAAGAATCAAGACTTCTATCTAGAGAAATATATCCAAAATAAGAAGAATATTCTCAAGCCTATGGAACTCGTTCCATGAAAGCTAGAGGAAGAAATAATTCCAATTTTCAAAAGAAGAAAAAGGTTTTTGATATCAATCCCAATCCTCCAAGGAAGAAATATATGTCTTAAATTCAGTTCTTTTGTTGCAGCAAATTTGGTCACTTCAAAGCCCATTGTTCTAAAAGGTTCAAAGATAGGAATAAGAGACGAAAACAACATGCAACCACAACAAAATTTGATTAGCAGTCCAAGAGATCCAAAGTTGAAGGAGATAAAATTTTCAAGGGTTATTGGGATTCATGAAGGAAGGTTGTATAAAATCCTAGGGAAATATTCCAAATATTTAGTACATAATGATATTAACCCCAACAAGCTATGGCATAGGAAATATGAACTTATTCATTATATAGCCTTTCCATATTTTAAGTAGATTTTTTCAGGTGTAGTAGATTTGCATATATATAATAAAGGTGTGTGTAAGCGATGTGATCTTGGAAATAATGTTAAGAAATGATTTTCAAGCAATGAAAATAGGTCCAAAGTAATTTTGGATCTAGTACACTTTGACAAAATATCATGGATGAGCTCTATACTATGTATCCTTTATCGATTACCTTTCTCGCAAGACGTGGATCTATCTCATGAATTCAAAAGAAAAAAATTTCAGAATGTTCCAAGAATCCAAAGTTGAAGTGGATAACCATACAATGAAGAGAATCAAGATCCTAAGATCAGATAATGGAGGAGAATACACCTCCAAGGAAATAATTGTATTCTATAAGGAAGTTGGGATTAAGAGGAAGTTACTGGTTCCCTATAATCCTAAATATAATGGAGTACGTGAAAGAAATAACATATCTATTGAAGAGTCCATAACGGAGATGATACATGATAAAGATGTACCAATGTTCTTGTGGGGATAATATACCAAGGAAATCATCTACATCCTAAGTATAATTCCTCTTAGGCTTCTGGAATATAAGATTCCTGAAGAATAATTCATAGGTTAGAAACCACAGGTTAATCATATGTTTGGTTGTCCAATGTTCATACATGTACCTAAGGATAAGAGAAACAAGTTAAAGCCTTTCGGTAGGAAGGGAATATTTTTTGGGTACAATGAATCATCAAAATACTACAGGATATATGTTCCAAGGTAACAATAGGTGGAATTAAGCATAGATGTGAATTTTGATGAAAATGTGTCTTAGTGGAAATCCAGAAAAGATCACTCATAAACTAAACATGAAGAGAAGAAGCAAGTGGCTTGTAAAGAAGAGGTTATAGGTCCTACCTCATCCTCCATTGATCCTAAATATCATGAAGATATGCTAGAAGGACCTTGCGAACTGTTGGATCCTATGGTTGTTACTAGCTCACTAAAATATACTTTATAAGATGTATAAAAACATGTGGTTCCACAAGGCACCTTCAGGGAATATAAGAGACCTAAGAGGTATTTTGGTTATGTAGCTTTAATGACTAAGTTGATTGACTTTGAACCTTACAACTTCGAGTAAGAAACTACTTCACAAGTGTGAAGGATGCAATGATGGAGGAATACCAATCTATTATGAAGAATTATGTTTGGGAAATTGTTCCAAGACCTGAAGGAAATTCTGTGGTAAACTCAAAGTGGATTTAGAAGATCAAGAATGCAATAGATGAGAGCATTGGAAAATACAAGGCAAGATTTGTGGCTAGAGTATTCTCCCAGAAATATGGAGAGGACTATGATGAAGTCTTTGCACTATTTTATAGATTAAAGAATGCATTGAATGGACTCAAACAAGCTCTAAGAGCTTGGTATTCTAGAATTGATGGATATCTGATGAGAATTGGTTTCTCTAAAAGTGTCATTGATCCAGATATTTATGTCAAGGTTTTAAAAGGTGAGTTGATGATAATACTACTATATCTTGATGATTTTATCCTTACCAGTGTATAGAATCTTATTGCTCATTGTAAAAGGGAGTTGTCCTCTGAATTTGAAATGAAGGATCTTGGCTTGATGCATTACTATTTGAGGTTGGAAGTTAGGAAAAACCCTGGTGAAATCCTTCTTGGACAAGGAAAATATGTCATCAAGATCCTTCAAAATTTTGGCATGATGGAGTATAAGTCTATGAAAAATCCTATGGTGATGAATCTGAAAAAGTTGATATGTTTAGAGTTTGACTTGATGGATCCTTCCATATACTGGAAGTTGATTAGATCATTGATGTGTTTGGTAAATACCAGGGTAGGTATTTTCCTTGTGGTAAACATCTCGAGCTAGTTCCAAATGTAACCAAGACATAAGAATTTGATTGAAACAAAGCATATATTGAGATATTTATGTTGACTATTATTTGAGATATGCTTCAAATGGTGAGATACAACTACATGGAAATAAAGAATCTGACTGAGCAGGGAGTGTGAATGACAAGAAGAGTACATATGGTGTACGTTTCAGTTTGGGTTATGCTATCATATCTTGGTTGAGTAGTAAGTAGACCTATGTTGCACTCAGTACTGTAGAAGCATATTAAATTGTAGCTTGTTTGGCTTGTTGTGAGTGAGTACGGATTCAAAAGATACTCTCTATATTATTCGACCAAATGCTGGAAACAAATGTGTTATTTTGTGATAATCAAATTTGTGTGAAGATGATGAAAAATCCAATGTTTGATGATAATACACATAATATTTAGATCAAGTACAATTACATTCATGATGTGGTACAAAAGCAAGTTGTGAGGCTCTAGTATATCTCCACTTATGAGTATACAACTAACATTCTCACAAACCCTTTGTATCGAGAAAAGTTTATATAATTTAGAGACAATATTGGGCTAGTGGAGAAATCGTCTATCAATGGGAGGGATCATTGATGTGACATCAACGAAAGGCATGGCTCAAACTATTTATAACGTTAAAATATTAGAACAGATTGTTGATGCGTGGAGAACACGGGTATGGCTTGGATTGTTGGTAACAACAGGGGCATGGCCCATACTTTTGGTGAGATAGCATGAGGGAAAAACATTCTTGAAAGGAATGGTATCTGAAGCTTGGGCACTCATGGAGTGGGTGACTCTTCAACATCATGGCCTATAGAGAGGCCTTTGGATTTGGTACATGGGTTTCCCTAGGGTTTGACCATGGGGTATGGAAACCCTGAACTAGTCAGAGTACCATGAGGTGAGGCTCCCATTGGATCATGGTGAATATTTGAGTAAGTACCATTAGTTAGGAGAGCCAACCTAGTTGTAGTACATATTGATGTTGGTGATGATCTAGGTCAAGGGTATTTACCTAGATAAAGATGTTATCGATGAGATTTACCTTTTTTTATAGCAAAATCGTGTATACAAAATACATCTGGATAGTCATTATGAATACATCCCTAGCTAATATGGAAGATCAAATAATGTATTTATGGTAGGTCTTCACAATATTTTATGTATTTATAATACTATGTAAAAACACTAAAGAAAATTAAATTTTAAATTAGAAGAAAGAAAATTAAAAGAATGAAAATAAACAAAACCACCTAAAATTAAGATCCTTGAAAACAACTTATACTCACATAAATAACATATTTACCATTAGTTACTACCTGCAATAACTTAAGCGAGCATTTGCATAAAATATGGAATAGGAACAATATGTAAATAAATATACTTACCAGAGTTACTTCCCACCATTATTAACATGATCTTCAACTCTTTATTGAAATATGAGTAAAAATGTAAATATGCAGACTTACTAGAATTTATTTACAAAGAGACTCATTTTACATACACACTTATCACTCACATATCTCTCACACACACATTGTGATATCCACTTTCTTATCATGGTTATTAGTTGATTTTATGAAGTGTGATTTCTTGTTGAAGATAAAAGAACTATAATATATATTCACAAGTAATTACCACAGTTATTGCTTCAATTGTACTAAAAATAAACACCCATCCTAAAACCTTGCATGCCCTTAAAAGTAAAATAAACATCTCCAAGATAAAGGGTCAATCAACCTGATCATATTCTTGGTAAGAATCAATCTTCATAATAAGAGACTATTGTTCAGTCTAAAGAGAAATTTTGGTGTATACGCCATTGAGCCAAGATTTATCTCATCATTAGTGATACCCTATATTTTTGTAACGTGGACTTATTTTTACAATGGTGTTTATTCCATGAAAAGGATAACAATTCTTGAATGATTTCTGCACCAAATCATGTGGTGGTCATTTTTATGGAATAGCCACAACCTAGATATTTTTGTGTGAAATATACATTGGCCATTTGTGTTTAAAGAGTGGATTAATGTAGTCTGTAATTTTCACCCTTATAAAGAATTTCCTCAAAAAATGCATGCTCGTCCTTCTTTGTTACACCATGTGGTTACTATTTTCCCCTTCGCAAAGTGGGGGATTAACTTTATGACATGTACACATGATTTGGATAATGGTCACAACTACATCATTGTGATTTTTGTTTACTTCACCAAGTGGGCTGAATTTATGGCTACTTCTTCCAATGATGCACCACATTAAACCAAACTATCTCTGAAATTATTTTTCATAAATCACAATTTTAAAATAAAAATATGATTGAGTTAGTGGTTTTAACAAACCTGGTTGAATTTCCATGTAAACATATATACAATACCACGGTCATGGGACACGTATTCCAAACTGAATGGTGGGAAAAGCATACTATTGGGGTGTTCATTTGGTTTATTATGGCTAAAGGAACTTGGAAAAGGAAATGGAAAAGGCTTTGGAAAGGCAAAGAGGCATTAATTGGCATTTATTTATGAAAATAATGGAAATTAGGAGAAAAGGAAGGTTAAAGATCATAGGTTCCATGTGAGGAGGAAAATGAACTAAAATAATGGAAAATGAATAAAATAGAGGCCTCATTAATAAAAATTCTTCTAAGGATCAGTTCATAAGCTTTTTGAGTGAAGCTTTTTGTCAGTTCATCGTTTTGTCAGTTTTAGCTTAGAGCTCTATCTTCTATTCTCTCTCATACTATTGGAAACTTAGAGTTTTCTTGGAACACTCTTGGAGGAGTGTGTCATACTTTGGATTTGGAACAAGAAGGAATAGAAAAAGCATGATAGCATAGGATGACAGTGTTATCAACAACTACAATGGGTTTTTCTTTGCAGGTATTGAGTTGCATGTATGATTTCCTTGCTAGTTTTGGCATGCATGGCACATGCATGTGGTTTCTTGGTTATGATTTGTCGTTGGCATGGAGGATTTATTGGACTGATAGTGGTTTTTCCTAACATTTCCAATTCCTGGATAGCCATGGTGTTGTGGGTTTACCTTTTTTTTTCTTTTTTTCTAATTAGTGCTCATGTTCCTTATGGTTATGGGTTGAGTTACTAATTCCTATAAGCCTTGTTTGGAAAAATTCTTTGAAAGCCTTGTAACAACTTGGGTTGAGTTACTAGTCCTAGAAGCCTTGTTTGGACAAATGCTCTGGAAGCCCTTGGTGGGTTGCGTTACTAGTCCTAGAAGCCTTGTTTGGAAAAACGCTCTAGAAGCCCTTGGTGGGTTGCGTTACTAGTCCTGGAAATTCTGGTTGGACAAACGCTCTAGAATCCCAACAATAGTTATGGGTTGAGATACTAGTATTGGAAGCTCTGGTTGGAACAAACACTCTTGAGCCCCAGACGTATTGGGTAGAGACCAATCTGGTGATGATTAGTGATGTTCGGCCATGAGGTGGAATCACTAGTTGGAGGTTGAGGTGGTTTGTTCTCTGGAAGCCATGGTTTGATTTTCTTGGTTTAGTCCATGAGATCCCACATTCATGCTTGGAATATGGCACGGGGGTGGTTCGTTGAAAGAAATATTTGGTTCAGCCTAATCTATGGTCAAGTCCTACGTGGAAGTCCCAGAACTAGTTTCATTTTTCATATGTCAATAAGTTCTCTTTTGCTCTTATATTTTATGGGAAAATGTATTTGTTATTATGTGATCTTGATGGTTGTTTTATCATTGTTATTTTGTTGGTTATATGCATGGTTTATGACAGACTTGAGTTATGGCTCTCATCATGTTTTGGTTAGTATGTGAAATTTTAATGAATGAATGGCCTAATAGACTACATTGCAGCTATTGGGAGCATATATTGGTCCTCCTTGTTTATTCTTAGATAAGTATGAGATCCATATGATCATATATGTTGTTATGACCTCTAGATTACATATTTGTGACATTTTTGACTAAATTCATGTCATGGATAGTAGGGTTTAGATGAATTACTTGTACCAATGATTGAATTAGTAACCATATTCCATTATTTTTTATAATTTTTGAAAGTTTCATGAAGTTCTGGGTAGTAGCCTAAAACCTAGCCCTGAAAAAGTGGCTCAGAATCCGAGGTCACTGGTTCAGATCTGCATGAAAAATTCCATAGTCGTTGGCATTCCTTGCTGTGGGAGTGACGAGAAAAACTCAGTTGCATGCGTGGCTTGTAATGGGAGTGGCTGAGGGTCCATATAATCAAAATGGCAATTTTTCTTAGGGGTTAAGCACCTGGAAGGTTTGGTTGCCTCCTGAAGAGTCAATAGCTCCAAAGGAAGGTCAAAATGGTTTTATTTTGACAATTTCATTTCCTTAAATATAAACGGGGATTTGAATCACATTGTAGTAGCCTCTTGTAACATGTTTACCCTAGTGGACCAGTTATCTTGGGTAAATGTGGGAGGAGGGTGGTTAGACAGTGGTATCATAGCAAGTCTTTTTTTCTTTGGGTGGTGTTTGGTTTCCATTCTCCTTGTGTGATATATGATACCACCACAAGGTGGTATCAGAGCACGATTGCATTATATTGGGTGATATATGATACCACATGGTGGTATCAGAGTGGGTTTCATTCTCTTTGGGTGGTGTCTGGTTTATGTTCCCTTTGTGTGATATCTGATACCACATAGTGGTATCATAGCATGGTTCAAATCTTAGAATGGATGGGTGGAATGTGTTTGTCGTGCATGCATGAAGGTTGTATATCTTATTTTTATGTATGCATGGTGGTGGTCATTGTTATAGTTGTGTTTTCAAGTAGAAGTTGATGATTTTATGTTGGGATGTGTTTGTCATGAATGCGGGTTGGTTGTAAATGAATTTGTTATGAATATCAGTGTCTATATGTTGTTACACATGCATTGTTATGGTTATGGTTATGTATGCATGGTAGGTAAAGCATGCATCGTGGTGGTAATTATGTAGTTTGTGTCATCATGATGTTGTTGGTATGTTATGATGCTAATGTGTTGACTAAGATAGAGCATGCGAAGCAGATTATTAGACCGAGGTTGCAACAGTAGACTTCAGGGTAAGAGAAGATCGTCATACATGTTTTGTATGTTTGGTATGTAGGTATGTTATTTAATGGATTGTTATATGCATTAGGGTTATATACATGCATTTCATTCTATTTTTGTTGTGGTTACATGCACGATAGATATTATTTAATCAATGTGGTCATATGCATATGTGATATTAAATGGACGATGGCAGAACATTCATGATAAATGTAGTAGGAAAGGTAAAGTAAATGGGCTTAAGATCACGTATGCCTTAGCTATGTTGGGAGCTATTATTCTTAATGTTGTGCATGCATGCACGTATAAAGGGAGTTATCTTAACCTAGACCTTATGATATCTAGTAATTATGTTGTGATCATGATTATGTTAATGACTATGTATGTATATATATATATATGTATGTATGCCATCATATAACAGGGTCATTAGGGATCATGATTTTTTTATGCTGATGTTTATATTATTATATATATGTGTGCATGTCGTTCTCTAACAGGGTCATCAGGGATCATGATTATTTTATGTTGATGTCTATATGCATATATGTATCTATGTATGTATTTTTCTGACAAGGTCATCAAGAATCATTCTTGTGGAGGAAATATTACTTATGCATGTGAATGACATGAATAGGTTCCTAGTCTTATGAGGAATCAAGGTGGAAGAGTAGCCCTGAAAAATCTATGAGGTAAGTATAATTTTGATATAAATTGATATTATGTGCTTATACTATGTCTGTGTTAATGATATGGAAGGTAATGCTGAGGCATACATCAACAGAATGAAAGTAGTGTGATCTATGGCATGTTGGGACAAGCATGAATAATGGAAAGACACTAGAATCAAGGTTTCTTGGTAGAGTCTGTGTGGTATATGGATACATAGTACTATTGTTGTATATACGTTTTACATGTTTCACCTGTGATTTTGTATACATGAAATTTTGTGTATATATGGTGTTGTGTATGTGTTGTTTATGCAATCTTATGTATCTTATGCAGTGTTTTGTACATGTTGTTTATGCAGTGCTATGTACATATGGTGTTGTGTGCATGTTGGATATGCGGTGTTGTGTACATATGGTGGTGTGCGCATGTTGTATATGTTGTTCTGTGTACATATGGTGCTTTGCACATGTTGCATATGTAGTGTTGTGTACATATGGTGTGGTGTGCATGTTGTACATATGGTGCTATTTACATGTGGTGTTGTGTGTATGATTGTACATGAGGTGTTGTGTGCATATGGTGTCATGTACATGTTATACATGGGGTGTTGTGTGCAGGCGGTGTTGTGTACATGTCATGCATGTGGTTTTGTGTACATGTGGTGTGTGTAACATTTTTCATGTGGTGTTGTGTACATGTGGTATTGTATACACGTTGTGCAAGTGGTGCTGTGTACATGAGGTGTTGTGTACATGTTGTGTAGGTGGTGCTATGTACAGGTGGTACTTTGTACATGTTGTACATTTGGTATTGTTGTACATGTGGTATTGTGTGTATGTCATACATGTTGTGTTGTGCACATGTGGGATTTTGTGCATGTTGTACATGTTTTTTTGTGTACGTGTGGTATTCTATATGTGCATTGCCTATTCATGGTATCGTGATATGTGAATTCATTGTGTTGCAATGTGTATGTATATGTATGGAATTGTACACCAGATGCAAGTGTATGTGTTTGTTTGTATGCGAAATGTAGTTTTATGTATGTGTTGTGTTGTAAACCAGGCACAGGTGTATGGGTTGTGTTGTACACTATTGTGTTGCGTTGTACACCAGATACAGGTGTATGTGTTTTTTTGTACGTTGGGTGTAGGTGTATGTGTTGTATGTTTATTGTAGGTGGATGTATTGTATGGTGTTGTATGTCATGTGTGGTTGTATGTGTGTGATGCACATTATGTGTATGTGTACATGGTTGAAGAGAAGGAACATTAGGGGAATTTTGAGGTCTAAAATGTTCCTCGAAAGGAAAATGTACAATCAAAATTCACTTTATGAGAACCAATCAAATTTTAGGGGATGACATCATCCATAATGGTTGAGGTGCCATTGTTTGAGTTAAAGGTACTTACTTGTCACATTCTCAATGGTAGATAAAAACTCATCATTAATCATGGTAGTGCTATAAGTACTTTTAAAGTCATAAAGTAAAGTACTCATAATAAATGTCATTTTTCACTTTTGGAATAAAATATTATTATTGTCATTTCATATTTTTTGAAAGAAACAATGCATGTCCCTACACAATCTTCACGTCTTTGCACATTTTTCAATAAATATTATATTTATTATATTACATTATATTATTTTTATACAGTATATTAATTACATGTTATTATATAATTTAAATAATATAAATTTTAATTAATAACATATTATATAATTAAGAATTTAAGAATTTCTATTTCTATTTTATTTTAAGTTATTTAAGTACAAAGGAAAAATACATTAGTTGTTCAATGATAATGAATTTTTCTTGAAAAAGTCATTATTATTTATAGTCACATCAATAGAAGTTTTTAATTAATTTTATTTTGGTACAAATTTTGAATTGAATTTAACTATGGTTACATGGATTTTGGTGCAAAAAGCGAATTGCAAATTCATAAATATTATTTTATTGGTTAGCTATTATTTTATTATTTCCTTAGGAGGCCCATTTTAGACCTCAAAATTCCCCTAATGCTTGGTGTTTTTCGGGTGTGGAAACTGATTCAGTGTGCATACAGAAAGGACAAAGGACAAAGGTAGAAGAAAAGGACCAATTGAAGGATAAGTATAAATGTTTTGTTTCGGTTTTATTATGCATGTGATCGATGAATCTGCTTTGTGTTGATTACATTTGATCTATAATTATGATTTATGTTGGTTACATGTGATATATGATTTTGATTATGATGGTTACAATTTTCGGCTAATTAGATGTGATATGCTTATACATGATGATTTGGTCAGAGAGCTAGTTTCACTTGTTGTTACAGGAAGTAAAAGAAATTGTAGGTGTACCTTATTGACAAGCCACCAAAGAGATAGGATGTGAATTTATTTAAATTTATTTTGAATCTAATGGAAATTATGTGCTTGGTATAGGAAAGCATGAAAATTCCCAGTTGGATGTTTGAAACTGACTATAAGAATTAGTAGCAGCAATACAAAAAAGGAATTGGAACAAGCATTAGTATGCTGGTAAAGAACTCCATGAGCAGGGCCATTGTGGGAGACTGGTACCCAATAGTCTCCCTTTATAGGTAGAGATATGCCTATTATTTTTGGATCTTTTGATGCGAGGAAAATTTTCCAAGGGAGGGGTTGCTAGAGGGAATATGTAGCAAAGAAGGGGATGCCCACAAAACATGGAAGGTGTGTGACTGCATAGAAGGGGGTGTTTGGATTGCCCAAGGGTCTGTGTAGCAGAGAAGAGAAGGTCGAGGATGGATTTTTTTTGGCCATTAGCATTGCCATAGGGAATCAGATGCACATTGGGAGTCTTCCCTGGAACAATGAGCCCGTAACTGTTGAATGAGAGGAAAAGTGGCGTAGGATTGTAGCGTCGGTCATTAGATGTGGAATTTGAATTTGGAAATGGATTTTGGAATTCCTGGGAAGGAAGTGAATCCTAGTACTTTTGAGGGTGGAGGTGTGAACCTTTAGATTCCCTTGTGTTGGAAATATGTTTTTGGTATCCTATTATATTGAATTGATTGTCCTTGATGGAAACTCTCTGAAAAATGATGCAGATAATGACTATATGAAGAACTCAGAAATCCATCAGCGGTTCTATACAAGAAGAATATAAGACTGAATGTATATCTGCTTTTCTTGAATAAGTTCGGTGTATTCATACATCCTGAAAAAATTCTAAAGTTGGAGGGTTCTGGTCTCTTCGCAATATGTGTTAAGTATGGCTGAGTAAATTTGAGTAAAGGGATGATGGATTTGATTTCTGCAAAAGCACGAGCTAGCAAATCAGTAAAGGATGTAATTCTGTATGGTGGATTCGATAGGGTTAACCTGCTTGCTGAAGAATGCAATTGAATGGACACATGATCGCAGAGCATGTTTACTGGAATACATATATATATATATATATATATATATATATATATATAACCTGAGTTACATTAACATAATCATGCGGAGGAAGAACAATTAAAATAGGGTTATGCCTTCTTGGAGAAACGTAGTGGTGACGGAATAAAGGCGGACAGAACCTTGAGCAAAGGAGAGGAACCACGAGCGGAATGAACAGTGAAGGGGGTTTTCGGTTTTCATCGCACCGCTTTCAACGGGCAAGCGGTATTCAAGAGGTTGGGGTGATTCCATAGAACGAGCGACACGCGTCCCTGAATGAATCTGCAAAACCGCCATCACTGCGCGCCATCGCGCGTTAATGTCCGACCAAGGAAGCCGCGCGATATTGTTGTGCACCGTCAATCTAAAGGTGAGCCATCAGACAGTGGCCATATGAGGAAGGTGCATGGTGGATAACCACGGTACGGTGCGAGTATGTGATTGGGTCATTGATTATATATATGTGGGCCCAGTTTAAATTATATTAATTGGGACCTTTTTAAACTAAGGTTTGCGGGGTTAATAAAGGATGTTGAATATGTGAAGTTGGCGAAATATGAAACATGTGATGTAATGAAAGTGGGTTAATATATGCGTTGATCTCATGAACACATAAACCTGGGGTCAATATATATATGCCTTGGGGAGTTCATAACTAAAGAAGAAATTTGGATTAATATCTCAATCTCAGATTGAGATATTAAAAAGCCTTAGATTAATTATCCAATTTCCAAACCAAGAAAATAGAACAATGAGAAATTTTTTGAGGCTTGGGTAGACCCCGCAGGATTATCTAATTGATCCTGTCCAGGAATACCATCAGCGGTTGGGTGGTTTTGACTCATGGTATTAATAAAGGCTAAAAATATATAAGGAGAAGAGGATTATAGTACAATGTGTGCATGTGGAGGGGTTGTGAATGAATAAATCTCTTTAAGAGATATCTGCATGATTGAACTCGGTTTCTAACAGATCTGAATCTATGATGCACCTGTGAATATGATGAAGGTTCAAGATCTCTAGATCTAGAGATGATGAATCTCTAGGAAGGTCTGCAAAAGAAATGATGAAGACCTGGCGTAAGTCTGATGACGAAATTGAAGAAAGTTGGTGGATCTGAGGGTTGAAGCCTTCAGTATGAAAGTGGAAAATTTCTGCCAGTATAAGCTGATGCTAACATCAGGGGATCGTAGCTCCCTTCCAGGTGAGGTTGGTAAACGAGATCAGGGGGTTGGAGCTCCCTTCCAGTTGTAGCTGGAAAACGAGAGAAGGTTGCAGCCTTCTGCAGGTAGAAGCTTGCATACTGATATAAGTCTGCATCAGTACAATGTTGTAAAATGTTTTCTTTATAATAAATATTGAAGACAGAGACAACAGTAGCGGTGGTTTTCTCCCGAATTGGGTTTCCACCTTAATTACTGGTGTTCATGTGTGTTTCTTATGTGTGATGGTTTATTTTGTTATTACTACACATGCTTACTGCTTACTAAACATCTGATGAATGAATGATGCAATGATCTAAGTAAAGAATTAAATGCATAATAAGATTGCTGGACATACGCATGTTTTATGAAGTATATCCGCGTGCATACGCGAGTTGATTCAAAGAAAGTAGTGTATGGTTTTGAGAGAAAGCAAAATCAAAAGTTTTCAGTCTGCTCTAAATACTGATTCACCCCCCCCCCCCCCCCTCTCAATATTTTTCTTAACAATTGGTATCAGAGCAGGTCCTTCTGAAAAGCTTAGCCGCTAGAAGGAAGATCAATCAAGATGAGCAATCAAGATAGAACAACATCTATCAGGCCTCCGCTCTTCAACGGAAACAATTTAATCTTCTGGAAAACAAGGATGAGATCCTATCTTCAGTCTCTGGGAGCAGATGTATGGGCTATTGTTGAAGCAGGATATCAATATCCAGCCGCAGTACCAACAGATCCAACAGAAAGAAAGAATTATGAAACAAATGAAAAGGCGGTTAATGCTCTATTGGGAAGTCTAAATGAATCAAAATTTGTCAAAGTCATGCAGCTGGATACTACAAAGGCAATATGGGACAAAATCATTCTAAGTTATGAAGGTGATGCAAAGGTAAAAAGTGCTAAAATCCAAACTCTCAGAATTCAATATGAGAAACTAAAAATGTATAATGAGGAGAGCATTGCCAGTTTCTTTTTACGTCTTGATGATATTGTAAATCGTATGAAAAATCTGGGAGAAACAATAACCGAATCTACTTTGGTTGAGAAAGTCTTAAGATCACTAACGGCAAAATTTGAGTCAAAAGTTTCTGCTCTTGAAGAAAAACAGGATCTTCAAAATCTTACTGTGGTGAAACTTCATGGCATACTAACTGCATGTGAAATGAGAAGAGGAGGACCATCTGAAGTCAAAGAAGCCGTCTTTTAGAGCTACTACAAAAGGGAAAGAAGACAAGAGATATAAGGACTGTAAGAGGCCCCGAAGATGATGAGGTACCCCTGGTAAAGAAACTCCAACTTGGCACAGACGGTTCGCAGGTAAGCTTTCAAATGTTTTAAGCTCAGGGAAGAGTTGGCCGTCATTCTCGCTAAGTGTCCTCATAAAGAAACACATGAAAAAGGGAAGGAAGTAGCAAGAAGGAATAAGAATCGGCTTAGCACTAGAAAAAGTTACTATACTCATGAAGACAGTGATGGGTTATCAGACAATGAGGAAGAATGTGAACAAGATCTTAGACTTCTCATGGCATTTGAAAAGGAGTCTAGAGAAGAAAAGGATACTTTTATGGATGCTTTAGAGGACAATGATTTTCTTGATGAAATCAATCAACTCAAAATATTCTTAGAAGAAATTAAAATATCCATAGAAACTTTGAAAAACCAGCTTCAAGAAAAGGAGAAACATAATGAGAAATTAGAATGTGAAATAGTAAGTCTAAGAAAAGAAATTGAGAAAGTAAAGACTTTGAATCTTATATTTGCTAAAGGATCTAAAACCTTAGATTAGATTATCAAGGTACAACGTTCTCCTCTTCTAAAGATAGGTCTTGGATATATCGGAGAATCTTCTCAGGCTTTAGCACCAAATTATCTAAAAGCAGCTACAGCCAGTACACAACATTTTGCCACTCAGCAAGAGAATAAAGAATATTTACAAGTAAAGCATGACCATCTCAATTCAAAGAACACCAACAGGATTAAATTTCAAAGAAACACCAATCAACAGGTAAATTCAAGTAGAAGATTTCATGACTGCAGAAATTTCTTCTTCCATGGACAATGTTTCCCATAAAGCTATTCAATGTGTTGCATATAAAACCATCATGACAAGAGAAGCAAGAAAGAAAAGTATTGATATTGGAACAAAGAAGAATACATATAACAACTTTTCTCCTCTTCAAAATGAAGTTGAATGTGCTTATTGCAATAAATTTGGCCATGAAGAATCTGAATGCAGGAGCAAAGTTCAACCAAAAGAGAATTTTCCTTCAAGCACCAAAGTGTGGAAAAAGAAGGAATTACAGGTTGAAAATTGTGGCATAGCTTTATTTGTAGAAGGTGAAGAAAATCAATGGTACATTGATAGTGGATGCTCAAAACACATGACAGGTGACAAAAACAAACTTCTTGCATATAGTGATCTAGAAAAAGAAAAGAATGTTACATTTGGAAATGATACTCCTACTGTCATTAAGGGAAAAGGGTCTGTTTTTCTAAAAGAAAAGGTGAAAGCCAATAATTTCATGAATGTGGATGGATTAAAGCATAACCTATTAAGTGTAAGTCAAATGTGTGATCAAGGAACTGAAGTTGTCTTTAGTTCAAAAGAATGTGTGGTACGTGATCTTGATACAGGTAAAACAATTAAAAAACAAAACATAACTCCAAGCAACTTGTATGTATTAAAGAACTGCAAAGAACAATGTTACTTGAGTAAATCTTCAGAAAACTGGCTATGGCATATAAGGTTGGGACATCTGAGCTTCTCTCAAATCAAAAAATCAAGCAAACTTAAAGTTTTTCGTGATCTTCCCAATATTACTCTACCTGAAAGTATCATATGCAAATCTTGCCAATTCGGTAAGCAAACCAAAGTGAAATTTAATGCCAAGGAAGGATCATCAAGTAAGCCTCTTGAACTCATTCATACTGACATATGTGGACCTGTGAGGAAAAAGTCACCACGTGGTGAACAATACTATATCTTATTTATTGATGATTTCTCTAGAATGTGTTGGATTGGCTTGATTAAACACAAAGATGAAGCATTTGAGAAATTTCAGATCTTCAAAGCACTGGTTGAAAATGAATTGGATCTAAAAACCAAGTGTCTTAGATCTGATCGAGGAGGATAATATACATCAGATGAATTCCTTGAATTTTGTGAACAACATGGCATAAAAAGACAATCTATTGTAGCTGGCACTCCACAACAAAATGGCGTAGTAGAAAGAATGAATAGAACAATTCAACAAATGGCTAGAGCTATGCTTGATGATTCCATAACACCTGACACGTTTTGGGGAGAAGCAGCACATACAGTGGTAAATATTCTTAACAAGGCACATGTTCGTGTAAATAGTGATAAAACTCCATATGAACTCTGGTATGGTAATCCTCCCACTTGAAGCATTTTAGAGTTTTTGGAAGCAAATTCTTTATCAAAAATAATGATGAAAAACTTGGCAAGTTTGAACCCAGAGCAGATGAAGGAATATTTCTTGGTTACTCCTCTAGGAGTAGAGCATATAAATGTTACAATAAAATACTTCGGAAGATTATTGAATGTATTGATGTTGTTATTGATGAGTCTCCTGCAACTCCAAAAGAGGAAAAACAAACAACAGATGAAGACGATGGTGACATATATCCTTCTACATCAAATAGAGATGATATAGACAGTGAACCCAATGAAGAACCCAAAGATGATTTATCTGAAAAAGCTCCATCCAGATTTTTTCAAAAGAATCATCCAGAATCTCAAATTTTGGGAGAAAAGGGATCAGGTGTACAAACAAGAAGGACTCTTGTGGGATCTTCTAGCTATCTGGCATTTCTATCCACTATTGAACCACACGATGTCAATCAAGATAGCAAATATGAATGTTGGATTCAAGCCATGAATGAAGAGCTTGATCAAATTGAAAAGAATCACACTTGGGACTTAGTACCAAGACCGCATGACAAAAATGTCATTGGAACTAAATGGATATTCAAAAACAAGTTAAATGAGAATGGGGATGTTATAAGAAATAAAGCTAGACTGGTTTGCAAGGGATATGCTCAATAAGAAGGTATATACTTTGAAGAAACTTTTTCTCCTGTAGCTAGACTTGAAGCCATAAGAATGTTTCTTGCTTTTTCAAGCTTCCAAAAAATCAAAGTTTATCAAATGGATGTTAAATCTGCTTTTCTCAATGGTGATCTAGAAGAAGAAGTTTATATAGAACAACCAGAAGGATTCATTTTGGGAAATGATGAAAAACTTGTTTGTAGACTTAAAAAAGCTCTATATGGTCTCAAACAAGCTCCAAGGGCATGGTATTATCGTCTTGACAAATATCTTCATCAACAAGGATTTTCAAAGGGGTCTGCTGATAGCAACTTATACACAAAAACTGAAAATGATAAACTATTGATTGTGGTTGTATATGTTGATGATATCATTTTTGGAAGTAATTAAGAGTCTATGAGTCAGAAATTTTCTTTTGATATGCATCAAGAATATGAAATGTCTTTACTTGGGGAACTAATATTCTTTCTTGGCTTGCAAGTGCAACAAGCAACAAATGGCATATTCTTATCACAAGCAAAATATCTTAAGAAAATCTTGAAGAAGTATGGCATGGAAGATTGCAAACCTGTAAGTACACCAATGATAACTGGATGTAATCTCAGTTCTAATGATGATTCCCCCATGGTGAATCAACCACATTACAGATCTATGATAGGAAGTCTACTTTATTTCGATCGACAAGACCATATTATGCATGCGCTGATTGTTACCATTCCAATTCAATCCAAAAAGTTCACCTTCAAAGTCGCGGAAAATAATATTCAAATATCTACAAGGAACTCAAGACTTTGGACTATGGTATCCAAAGAATGTTGATCTTACTCTTCATGCTTACACTGATGCAGATTGGGCTGGAAATGTTGATGATCAGAAAAGCACTAGTGGTGGTGCATTCTATATGGGGCCCCGGTTAGTATCTTGGTTCAGCAAGAAGAAAATCTCTATTGCCTTATCTACAGCAGAAGCAGAGTATGTGGCTGCAGCATCATGTTGCACTCAACTTCTTTGGATGATGCAAACCTTACAAGATTTCCAAATCAAATGTTCACCTCCTATTTCCATTATGTGTGATAATACAAGTGCTATCAGTATCTCAAAGAATCCTGTTATGCATTCGAAAACCAAGCACATTCCCATCAAATATCATTTTCTACGTGAACAAGTGCTTGAGCAAAAAGTGAAGTTGGAGTATGTTACCTCCAAAGAACAAGTTACTGATATATTTACCAAACCTTTGCCCAGAAAACATTCAATATCTGTATGTGTCGATAGTCTTCACCATGTGAAGACTGCACTGCTAAATTCCGGGTATTATTAAAATTGGATACGCTCTCCCCGATTGGAATGTGTTCGTGATGGCTGTTAAGGGGGAGCATTGGTCATGTGGCAAGGATGGGCATTGTTGGTATTTTAATTATTTTTTGTAGTCTGATCTTCATGCTTGAGAATCTTTGATATTATGCATAAGTCATTTCTATTATTTCATTGAATATTATGTTTGAAGATGCAGCATGATCTCAGGGGGAGCATGGTATTGTCGGTACAAAGGATCCTGATCTATCCTTTGCCCTTGATGTCAAAGGGGGAGAATATTGCTAAATTTATTTCTGGTCATGGTTGCCATCAAGTCCAAAGGGGGAGATTTTTGGCAATATGTTTCTGGTATCCTATTATATTGAATTGATTGTCCTTGATGGCAACTCTCTAACAAAGGATGCAGATAATGACTGTATGAAGAACTCAGAAATCCATCAGCAGTTCTATACAAGCAGAATATAAGACTGAATGTATATCTGCTTTTCTTGAATAAGTTCGATGTATTCATACATACTGACAAACCTCTAAAGTTGGAGGGTTCTGGTCTCTTCGCAATATGTGTTAACTATGGCTGAGTAAATCTGAGTAAAGGGCTGATGGATTCAATTTCTACAAAAGCACGAGCTAGAAAATCGGTAAAGGATGTAATTCTGTATGGTGGATTCGATGGGGTTAACCTACTTGCTGAAGAATGAAATTGAATGGACACATGATCGCAGAGCATGTTTACTGGAATACACACACACACACACACACACACACACACACGCACACACACACACACACACACACACACACACACATATATATATATATATAACCTGAGTTACATCAACATAATCGCGCGGAGGAAGAACAATTGAAACAGGGTTATTCCTTCATGAAGAAACGTAGCGATGACGGAATAAAGGTGGACGGAACCTTGAGCGAAGGAGAGGAACCACGAGCGGAATGAACAGTGAAGGGGGTTTCCGGTTTTCATCGCACCGCTTTCGATGGGCAAGCGGTATTCAAGAGGTTGGGAGCGATTCCATAGAATGAGCGACACACGTCCCTGAACGAATCTGCAAAACCGCCATCACTGCGCGCCATCGCGCGTTAATGTCCGACCAAGGAAGCCGTGCGATATTGTTGTGCGTCTTTGATCTGGAGGGGAGCCATTGGACGGTGGCTGTATGAGGAAGGTGCATGATGGATAACCATGGTACGGTGCGAGTATGTGATTGTGTCATTGATTATATATGTGGGCCTAGTTTAAATTATATTAATTGGGACCTTTTTAAACTAAGGTTTGCGGGGTTAATAAAGGATGTTGAATATGTGAAGTTGGCGAAATATGAAACATGTGATGTAATGAACGTGGGTTAATATATGCATTGATCTCATGAACACATAAACCTGGGGTCGATATAAATATGCCTTGGGGAGTTCATAACTAAAGAAGAAATTTGGATTAATATCTCAATCTCAGATTGAGATATTAAAAAGCCTTAGATTAATTATCCAATTGCCAAACCAAGAAAATAGAACAATGAGAAATTGTTTGGGGCTTGGGTAGACCCCGCTGGATTATCTAATTGATCTCGTCCAGGAATACCATCAGCAGTTGGGTGGTTTTGACTCATGGTATTAATAAAGGCTAAAACTATATAAGGAGAAGAGGATTATAGTACAATGTGTGCATGTGGAGGGGTTGTGAATGAATAAATATCTTTAAGAGATATATGCATGATTGAACTCGGTTTCTGATAGATCTGAATATATGATGCACCTGTGAATATGATGAAGGTTCAAGATCTCTAGATCTAGAAATGATGAATCTCTAGGAAGATCTGCAAAAGAAATGATGAAGACCTGGCGCAAGTCTGATGACGAAATTGAAGAAAGTTGGTGGATCTGAGGGCTGAAGCCTTTAGTATGAAAGTGGAAAATTTCTGCCAGTAGAAGCTGATGCTAACATCAGGGGATCATAACTCCCTTCCAGGTGAGGATGGTAAACAAGATCAGGGGGTTGGAGCTCCCTTCCAGTTGTAGCCTTCTGTAGGTAGAAGCCTGCGTACTGATATAAGTCTGCATCAGTACAATGTTGTAAAAGGTTTTATTTATAATAAATATTGAAGACAGAGACAACATCAGCAGTGGTTTTCTTTAGAATTGGGTTTCCACCTTAATTACTGGTGTTCATGTGTGTTGCTTATGTGTGATGGTTTATTCTGTTATTACTGCACATGCTTACTGCTTACTAAACATCTGATGAATGAATGATGCAATGATCTAAGTAAAGAATTAAATGCATAATAAGACCTCTGGACATACACAAGTTTTATTAAGGATATCCGCGTGTATACGCAAGTTGGATTCAGTAAAGTAGCGTATGGTTTTGAGAGAAAGCAAAAGAAAAAATTTTCAGTCAGCTCTAAATACTGATTCACCCCCCCCTCTCAGTATTTTTCTTAAAACCTTATTGCGATTGCAAACGTCATATTCTTTTATTTGCTAGTTTAGAAAATGTTCATATATGTATATTTGTATATTATTGTAAATAATGTATCGAGTTAAATTATAAAGCTCAATAAAAAATGTGGTTATTTGCTCGTTGAAGCAAATGTGCATAAGTATATGTGGTTGTTATTGTAAATATCGTAATGAGCTATGTTATAAAGCTCCAATAAGTGGTATGTTGTTTTTAGTGATTTTGTTGGTTGTAGGTGTCATTGAACATCGAGAATGGTGTTCCTCCAAGGGGGAGGGGTTTGTAACAACCGTGGTTGAATTTCCATGTAATATATATATATATATATATATATATATATATATATATATATATATATATATATATGAGACACATATTCTAATATGAATTTTGTGTCAAACATCCTAGTGGGGTGTTCATTAGGTTTAGTATGGCTAAAGGAAATTGGAAAAGGATTTGGAAAGGCAAAGATGCATTAATTGGCATTTATTTAAGAAAATAATGGAAATTAGGAGGAAAGGAAGGTGAAAAGTCAGATGTTGCACATGAGGAGGAAAATGAAGGAAAATAATGGAAAATGAAGAAAATAGAGGCCTTATTTCGAAAAATTCTTCTAAGGATCAATTCAGAAGCTTTTGTCAGTGAAGCTTTTTGTCAGTTTTAAATTGGATCTCTCTCTTCTATTCGCTTTCATACTCTTGGACACTTAGATTTTTCTTGGAACACTCTTGGATGAGTGTGGCATACTTAGGAGTTTTAACAAGAAGGCAAAGAAAAAGTAGGAAAACAAAAAATGACAACAAGGTCAACAACTACACCGAGTTTTTCTTTGTAGGTATCGAGTTGAATGTATGATTTCCTTGATAGTTTTGGCATGCATGACACATGCATGTGGTTTATTGGTTATGATATGTAATTGGCATGGTTTCCTGGATTGACAGTGGTTTAACCTAGCATTTCCAATTCCTAAATAGCCATGGTGTTGTGGGTTTACCTTTTTTTCTGATTGGTTCTCATGTTCCTTATGGTTGTGGGTTGAGTTACTAGTTCTCGAAAACCTTGGTTGGAAAAATGATCTAGAAGCCCTATAAAAAATTGGGTTGATTTACTAGTCCTGGAAACCTTCGATGGAAAATTTCTCTAGAAGTACTTGGTGGGTTGAGTTACTAGTCCTAGAAGCCTTGGTTGGATAAATGATCTAGAAGCTTGGTGAAAATTGTGGGTTGAGTTACTATTCCTCGAAGTCCTGGTTGGAACAAACACTCTGGAGCCCTGCAAAGCTTGGGTAGAGACTGATATAGTGATGGTTAGTGATGTATGACTGTGAGGTGGAATCATTGGTTGAGGGTTGAGGTGGTTTGGCCTTTGGAAGCTCTGGTTTGTTTTTCTTGGTTTATTCCATGAGATCCCACATTCATGCTTGGAATATGGCATGAGGGTGATTGGATGAAAGAAAGATTTGGTTCAAACCAGTCTATGGTTGGGTGGTATGTGGAAGTCATAGACCTAGCTACATTTTTCACATGTCAGTAAGAGCTCTTTTTCTCTTTTATTTTATGGGAAAATCTATTTTTTATTATGTGATCTTGATGGTGGTTTTATCATTATTATTTTGTTGGTTATAAGCACGGTTTATGATAGACTTAAGTTATGGCTCTCATCATGTTTTGGTTAGTATGTGAAATTTTAATGAATGAATGACATAATAGACAACATTTCAGCTATTGGGAGGAGATATTTATCATCCTTGTCTATTCTTAAATAATCAAAATATCCTTATGCTCAAATATGTTGTTATGACATGTAGATTACATATTTGTGACATGTTTGACGAAATGCCTGCCATGGCTAGTAGGGGTTAGATCAAGTAATTTTACTAATGATTGCATTAGTAACCTTATTCAATTTTTGTTATCATTTCTAAAAGTTTCATGAAGTTCTGGGTAGTGACCTGAGACCTAGCCCTAAAAAAGTGGCTCAAAATCTGGGGTCACTAGCTGAGATTTGCCTGAAAAATTCCACAGTCGCTGGCATACCTTTCTATAAGAGAGACTATAAGGCCTTAGTCACATTCATGGATTTTCATGGGAGTGGCTAAGGGTCTATATCAACAAAATGACAATTTGTATTTGGGGTTAAGCATATAGAAGGGTTGGTTGCCTCCTGAAGGGTCTGTAGCTCATGAGGAAGGTCATAATGGTTTTGTTTTTTCGGTTCCACTTCCTAAAATATACATGGGAAGTTGAATCACATCATAGTAGCCTCTCATCACCTCTTTACCCCAGTGGACCAATTATCTTGGGTAAATGTGGGAGGAGGGTGCTTACAGTGGCTAAGTTAGGTTTTAATCATGAAAATTTGTCTCCTTACTATTTGTAATATAGTGGTCAAATTGAACCAATCAATCAAGTTTTGAAGAATTTGATGCAAAGGATGGTGGGAAAGCATAATATCAACTAGAACTTGATTCTTTTCTAGGAATTATGGGCCTACCATACCCCAATTAAAATTTCTACTAATTTTATGTCATTTCAACTCATTCATGGATTGGAGGTAGTTCTATAAATAATCTGAAATACATTCATTATAACTATCAATAAAACACTAACCTAATACCTCGATAGAGTAAGAACGTATTATTTATTTGTCTTGTCTTTATGAGCATCATTGAGAACTATTTTTGGTTAATGAGACTCATAAGAATTTTATAAAAGGCTAGAATGATAAAGATGTTTTTTCTTGCATATTTTGTGAAAGAGATTTGGTTTCAGTTTATGATCAAGATCAAAAAATGTTAGTGGAAAGAAATTTTGAACCTACTTGGCAAGGTCCTTAAATTTAGAGTTATGTACTACAAAAATGGGCATATTCATTAGTTGATTATGAAGGGAGTCCTTTGTTTGAGCATCGTAATGGTCTCTACCTAACGAAGTATTATGGTAAGTTGTAATGACATGTCGCACTTTCATGTATTTTGAAGTTTTGTACTACATATATTTTTCAATTTTTACATTTTTGATTCAATTTGTACACTTATCATGCTTGGTTCTTGCATATGTCAATGTCTGTTCCAATATATATATATATATATATATATATAGTGCCAATCATAGCACTTGAACCATGAATTCCATTGCATGGGTTATCTTGTCACCTAGAGATCAATTATTTATTTAAGGGGATACATTCCTTGATCCTCTGACCAACACTATTGTAGAGTATAGTGTATTCATCAAACTACTATCCAAATCTATTACTCTTCGAATTGTTGTGTATATGGATTCACAATCACTTTTTTCATAGTTGAATAATATCTATCTTGTGAGACATCTTTTGCTTCATCAAAATTATTTAAAGGCACAAATTCTTGAGATAGGGATTGAGTTTATTACTTATTATCACGTTCCTATAATTTTAAACATATTAGTTGATTCAATGGCGCTTAACTATATGTTGAATTAACATTTGTTGCATCAACAAGAACATTTATACAACAATCATGGCAAATAAATCATAATCATTCAACTCATAAGAATGAATTGAACCATATTATAAATAAGATAAAAAATTGATACATCATGTTCATAAAATATGTAGTATACAAATTTGTGCTACATGGACCGTAATAATATATAAAAAAGATCGTCTATAATTCATAGTTGCTACAAAAATGGGAGACTCTCGACTAGTCATGTCAAGGCATATTTATCTTATGGTAATGCACTATCATGTTAGGCACCTGGCTCAATAGTTAGATACAAGGACGTGGTATCCTAACCACATGGTGTTATTGATGGGCCCATATAATGGACACCTTGTGGACCCATTTTTAATTAAATTTTTTATCATGTTTTGACATTGTTTTGACAAACATTATGATAGTTGCATGATTATTATGTGTAAAGTAGCAATGTTAAAAAATTTATTCCACCTTTGGAATTAGGGAAAATTTGAGGGGCTAATATTCACAATCGAGATAATTTTCTATGCTTTTTTTCCAAAAAAAAATTGCTTGTTTCCATTTTTTATAAAAATTATTTTCTGAAATTTTTATGGTATAAAATTATTTTACCTTGAAAATTGCCAAAATTTTATATAGAGGCTATATAAAATTACTATAAATTTGAATATTCTAACAAAAATATTTCCAAACATTTTACAAATTACATATTATGGACTAGTGAGATTCATCAAGGTCTCTAAACTTTAATATAAACTTCCATCCTTAAAATTTTCCTTATTTGGGATATTCTGATCTTTTTGTGTAGTTAAAGTGATGATTTGACATTTCTTGTGAAGGTGTTCTTATTCAATACTAGGGAGATGTTTCAGGGATGTTTTTCCCTCCTATAGAAAAAATTGACCCAAGGTCGCTTGTGCTTCATTTAAAGTAGCTCATCCTATTGGAAGTACCTTTTTGTATGACTGGGATACACCCTGGAAATCAAACCCTAATTTTGGGATTCTTGAGGGAAATCAGACCTCCCGTCAAGGAGGATATTCCATACACTATGTATAGGAATAATTCAAATCTTGGTCATAGAGGCTAGCTAGTTTTTATTGTTATTTTTCTTGTTTGAATATTTTTACCTCTATGATCAAGTATTCAACAATTTACGTGTTTTAGTTTAACAACTTAATGAAGAATTTTGTTTCCCAAATATCTAGTGTTGATTTCTTAAAATTCTCTAAGCACCTTGGGGAGGGACCACCCATAAGAGCTCCAAGGACTCTTGTGCACTTCTTTTATTTATTTTCCATGCTTTCGTAGTTAAAATTGTTTAAAAATTCATTCTTTGTTACAACAAATTAGTGAACGATAGATTTACATGTTCCTATAAAAGGTAGATTCAACAATACATTTAGTTTCTTGAGTGATTTTTTATGTTTTTACATTAATAGTTTAATATCCTTGTTGAGTATTTACAGTTAGATAAGCATGTTATTGACTTAAATAGTATTTTATAAATTCCTATAGAACTTTCCTATAGCAATATAGATCTTCCTATAAAACAACACAAAACCTCATCCTTCTTAAGGATATTAGATAACAATGCATGTTTCTTCATAATGGATGTTGATGTTAGGTAATAGATGCTTACACAATGATTTAGGGAATATTTAGGGTTTTTTTATTTCAAGTTCCATTTCCTGCTTTTTTGCTCAATTCTTGTAATAGAATATACTGTATTGATTTTGTTTCATTTCCTACTATTAGAAGGTTAATATTAAGGTTAGATATACTTTCTAAGAGAAATTTTCATTCCTTACAACTTAGTTTCATATAAGTAATTTTTAATTCCTTTAGAATTTGCTTCCTTCAGATAGCTTTCCTTTACTAGGCATTGAAAGTAAGACATGGAATTACATTGAATAAGAAAAATTTGATGCATTTAGAGAAAAGAGAGAAAGTAACTTTCACATACATTGCATGAGATCTTGAAGTTTGTATGACATTAGATTGATAATTGAAGTAGAAGAGCCAAAGGAAGGTATCATTCTTGCTACATTTTATGAGACCCATGATTTTTCAGTTCCATTGGAGGGAGGTGTTAAAGGTTGCAATTATCTCTTTCAACTTTTCCCTACATAAGCACAAAAAAAAGAGATTATTTTTTTTGAGGAGAATTTTTTTACTAATTTTTCTAAACAACATGCATTCCTCAACTTAGAAATAAATCAAGAAAATCTTACAAAAGACCCCCACATCTAAATCAGGAACTAGAAATGAACCACAACAAGTTGATCATGAGCCTTCCTGTCCATAATAAGTAGAATACCGTACAGAATTCTAAGGGAGGCAAGATATATAATTTTGGAACCCCTTTAAAGAAGAGGGAGCTCCATCTCAATACACTAAAGATGAAGGTCAATAGGATATTTTTTAGTTTCTCATTAAGGAAAGTAATGGAGAAACAAAAAATAAAGACATCAGTCCCTCTGTACGACATATTTTCTATGGGTTAACTACTAAAGATACTAAAACATTATTTTCTTAGTTTTCTATTTTGTGCGGGACTTATGAATACACAAGTGATCAACAAAATCTTAAATTCCTTCCTTCCACATTGAAGGATTAAACTCTAAGATGGTTTATGAGGTTAAAATGAAATAACATCTCTAGTTGATATCAAAAGAAGAAAATATTTAATGACAATTATAGATATGATTACAAAGCTATATATATGGGAGATGACATCTTTAGAATGAACCAAGGGAAAAATGAATCTCTAGAAGACTATGAGGAAAGGTTTTAGCTTAGCTACAAGAGAGGAAAAAATTTCACTCTAGATGAAGACTCACACAAAATTGTTCTATTGATACGAGTTAGAGAAGAACTCATGGAGACCCTTATTATCATTTCAAATGGGGATATCTACCAATTTCACTATGGGGACATCACGCAAATTTTCAGAAACCACTCCAAAGCCAATAAGAAATGGGTAGATATGATAAAGCCTAGTAAATTCTTGTTCTCCTTCCTCTATAATTAGAAAAAATAAAGAAATAAGTGGAATGTTCTAAGATATGAAAATATAAATTCTAAAATGATTATCCCTATAGATGGATACTTTACATGAAAATAAAATTTGATAGGTAGAGGAAAGGGCATTGGTCATATTTTCCCTAAATTCACAAGAACACACCCTTGTAATGAGTGTCCACTCAATACTATATAAATATGTTCCCTTTGTGAAGAATTCACCTAAATAACAAGTGCTTGTATTGGTAGGGATAAAATGCACAGTAATAGTTATATGGGTTCTCTCTAGTGTGAAGTCCCAATTAGACCTCACAAAATTTGGAACACGAGACTCATCTAGATTCTAGCTCGACAACTATTAATGTGGTTGGGAGTTGTGAGATGGAAAAATTGTCACATTGTTAGATATAAAAGAACAATAAATAAATAAAAAACTAACTAATAAAGAAATAATACGACTATTCTAATCACATTTCCATTGAAAATAATGATACTAACCAAATGAGCAAGTAGATACATCACATTACTTATCATTCAAGGAACAATGAGTTGTTTTTAATAAAAGTGAGATGAATATACTACTAACTAGTGCAAGTACATAAAAGTTAGTATTTATCACAACTAGTATTTCTTCCTTTGATTTTAAAAGTGATAATGAAATAGAGACTAATGTGTAAGGAACCATTGATCATTGAACAAAATAGTCCATCAAAAACCAAAATCAAACTCACACCACACATGCATGAACTAAGTTACAATTTAAAATTAACAAGCAAATTTCACAACACATATTGAAATTAATCTCTCCTCATTTAGACTTTTAGGCTTCTTAACACTATATAAAGAATTACAAGGTGCAAGTCCCCAACAATCCTCCTCCTTATTTCTTCGAAAAATAAAGTATTGTTTTCTTATATTATAGGACATTTATATCGCAGAAATGATATTTCATTTTGAGATTTATTGATTTCTCAAAGGAAACTATGAATCTTCAATTTCTCACATTTTCCTACTCTAATACAATACAAAATGTGTTTACAAATTTCAAAACATGGAAATGACACCTACTGTAAGATGATAGGTTCCTCCACTTGCACTACCGATATTTTGTGAAGATACACTTCTAATATTTGATGGTTTGATGCATTCATCTTGATCCTACATCACATTACTTATCATTCAAGGAACAATGAGTTGCTTTTAATAAAAGTGAGATGAATATACTACTAACTATTGCAAGTACATAAAAGTTAGTATTTATCACAACAAGTATTTCTTCCTTTGATTTTAAAATCGATAATGAAATAGAGACTAATGTGCAAGGAACCATTGATCATTGAAAAAAATAGTCCATCAGCAACCAAAATCAGACTCACACCACACATGCATGAACTAAGTTACAATTTAAAATTCACAAGAAACTTTCACAACACATATTGAAATTAATCTCTCCTCATTTATACTTTTAGGCTTCTTAACACTATATAAAGAATTACAAAGTGCAAGTCCCCAACAATCCTCCTCCTTATTTCTTCAAAAAATAAAGTATTGTTTTCTTATATTTTAGGACATTTATATCGCAGTAATGATATTTCATTTTGAGATTTATTGATTTCTCAAAGGAAACTATGAATCTTCAATTTCTCACATTTTCCTACTCTAATACAATAGAAAATGTGTTTATAAATTTCAAAACATGGAAATGGCACCTACTGTAAGATGATAGGTTCCTCCACTTGCACTACCAATATTTTGTGAAGATGCACTTTAATATTTGATGGTGTGATGCAATCATCTTGACCCTGATGGGTAGCATGCCTTCCATTGTGACATGATATTCCATGTTGTTTTGTGATAATATTTTACCATGTTTTTCCAATGAAACTAAGAGTGAATTTAGGATAATTCATTTCTTTTAAGGTTCTACAATGTGCTACTTTAGGGAATTCTTATTTTTTTTCCTAGTGAGTATGTTGAATGAAAATTCTCTAGCATTAAGCACTTTGTAGAATTCCCAATGGACTTTGTAACAACCCATTTTCATAACACCCTGTGTGTGTAAACACAACTGTATGAATTATAGATGTAACTAAATTTATATGAAAATGAATTGATGACTAGGCTAAATGGAGGGAGGTACAAATCTAAATCTCTAAGGGGATTTCTTGTTGCATGCTTATTGAGTTTTTTGTGGCGTGTCGTAAGTAATCCCATACCTGAATTCATTTAATTACCTTGATACCTTTCCTTGACCAACGAGCTACCTCCATGCAGAAAAAACAAAAATATATAAGTTTTGTGTTATGTAATGAGATCAAAAAATAGAAAGAAAGATAGATCAACAAATCGAAAATAAGCCTCTTCAAGGGGGAAACCTCCTTTTACTTCACATAAATGAATAATTATTCGATGATACAAGGGCAAGACATCCTTTATATATATAGGAGTCTAGAGGGACAAAATATAAGTGGGGCTTACATAACAATAATAATGTAAGGGCTCAAAAATAACAATAGCGAGATTCTATGGGGCACAATAATAACAATATGGGGTTTACATGGGGCACGAAAATAACAATACAGGGGCTACACTAGTAGAGAAACCTAACATGCCCCTCTCCTTCAAACAAGTGTTGTCCTCAATGTTTGAATAGTTTTGTATGCTTCTGTATAAAATTCTCATCCTCCCATGTGGAATCTTCAGTGGGTAAGTTCTTCCACTTAATGAGATACTCTGAAATTGATGGATTTTGTAGCTACTAGGTTCTTGTTTCCATGACTTCTTTAGGCTCCAATATTATTTTTCCTTCCTCTTCAAGTTCTGGAAATATAGTTTGAACTAGGAGCTTGTCACCTATAACCTTATTTAAGCATGAAACATGGAAAACTGGGTGTAATCAAGAAGATGCAAGAAACTCCAAATTGTATGTCATAGTACCAATATTTTGTAACACCTTGTAAGTACTATAGTACTTGGGTGATAATTTATTATCCTTCTTAGCTTTATTGAGGGACATTTGTTTGTATGGTTTTATATGTAAAAATACCTAATCACCTACATCAATACTTATTTCACTGCGATGTTGATCTACCTATTATTTCATTAAATTCTACACCAGAGTCAAGTTATCCTTTAAGATTTGGAGAACATATCGTTGATGCTCGATTTGATCTTCTACTTCTTGAACCTTATAATTTTCTCTTAAAAATGATGTGATGGACAATGGATGATATCCATAAAGTGCCATAAATGAGGTCATTTTTGATGTGGTTGTTGTACTATTCAACAACCCCCCCATTTTATTTTTATAATAATTAATATTGTAATAATAAATGGGTAGCCTTTTAAAATTTTCAAGAAAAAGCTATCAAGAAAGAGTTTTCCCTTTAAAAAGTGTTAAAGCATTAAGTCACTTAATACTAAGCACTTTTCACAATATCGAAAATTGCAGAAGCCAAAGGTAACATGAATAATAACTAGTTCGAATCCATGATAAAGCGATCAATAAAACCATTTTTAAGATTAAGTGATATGTTGCGCTCTTTATAAAAGCCTTGAAATATTTCTAAAATTCATGAAGCACTTAAAGTATAATTTGTATAAGGAAAAAGCTGCTCAAAGAATACATCGCGCGTCGCAAATTACAAAGACAAAAATAACTTTCGAAATATCACAAATCTAATCTCGCGATATTGCAATAATGCGACATGGCTAATATTGCAATATTGAGATAATTCGACATGTCGAATATTCTTGCTATCATGCAATCTTGTGATAACACAATATTGCGATGTTGAAAAATATTACCATTTCGATATTGCGATATTGCGATTTATCGCATTTGAAAAATCGGAATGATACTTAAATCTTAACATTTGGAAATAGCATTCAGGTTTGTGATGTGATGTTTTGAAATGGCCTAAAAGGAATCACATGAAGGCCATAATGCGTAATTATTGGAAATCAACTACATTTACTCTTTTAAAGGATCAAGGAGATTTGTATCTATTTACTCGTGCTTGCAATAAAGGTCCCATCCTTATCGAATTAAATGTTTTAATTAAACCTTTGTTATTATTTCTTCTTTATGTTCATTTTGATTTCTCTATTGTTCAATCTCAGGAAATAACACTCAGAGATGAGAAATAAAGGAAAAATGACAACAAAGCCTTCTACATATGAGGATTCAGACATGCTGCCCCTCTTTAGTGATACTACATGCAAAAAAGATGGCGAAGGTACGTCATGGGAAGCCATGTATACGGATATGGTGAAGTGGATTATTGACAATGTGGATATCTCAGACATGACATTCAAGAATTCAAGGGAGGAGGTCATGGGGTCATTTTCTGCAGACAATTTGTGCAGAATGTATCATCTACTAGAACCTCAAAAGGTTTATGATAGAGATTTCATTGAGTAGTTCAAAAAAGAGAATGAAGAACCATTAGATTTCATGTAGAATTAGAGATACGTCTTTAGAAAATTCAAATGGGAGAAAACTGGTATGTACCCAATTGCACCTCTATCAGATCCACATAGTTATGTAGCTGCTATGATGTGTAGGATTTTTGGGAAAGCGAATAGTACCAAGTTTTCTATGGAATGGATTCCATTAATTGATGCGGCTGTCAACTCCATGATTATGAATTTGGGTAAAATTTTATCTGATAATTTGGTTATGGCTATCAAACAGTATAAAAAATATAAAGTTGCCTCTACTCGGGTCATCCCTCCATTTTTAATGAGTGCTTATGTGATGGATGCCATCTATTTCTGTAAAAAAATTCCTACTATGGGTTGGAATTGGACTCTCAAGACCCTACTCCTATCCATTTGTATCATAAGATGTTATTGGAATCTCAATTTCATCCCCATTTTTATAATATTTGTCAAGGTATCATGATGCCTATCTATCAAACTATTTTTGATACAAAAACCCACAGGCTTGCAGAAGAAGCAAAGATAGATTTTTTGTGAGTGGCAAGATGGTTTGGTGAAGAAAATTTTACTTATATCATATTTTTTGGGAGTATTGTTTCTCCCCATGCTCTTCCTTATTATGTTCCATATAATTTATTGGCGAGATAAATTGCATACCAGACAGTAGGGGAATGTCTTACCAAAACCCTATAGAAATATATCTGGCCAACTTTTCCGGTTCAATGTGGTTCTTTTGCCTTGTTTGATTTTGGACACACAGTTAAAGAGGTGCAGAATATTACGTGCTTGAATATGGATATGATGCCAGAGAGACAATATGATCCCAACAAAGTCGCTCAAGAATTTACTGCTTTGGTTAAAATTAGGTAGTTCATGCATGAGAAAGATTAATTTGATGACCTATTTGAAAAGGTTGAGACTTTCTCACAAGTCTTGCATTTTGCATCAATCAAATTGACTCGAGCCAACCTCAATCATTTTCATATTTACATAAAAAAAATATTGACAAGGGTTCTGTTAGACCTATTACAGATTGAAGAAACAAGAGAACCCACTCCTAGTATAAGTTTAGAAGAAAATTCTAATCATAATTCTGATAAATTATCACTTGAGAAATCCATTCAGGGTTTAGAACTTCCTGAGAATTAATCTCAAAATCAAGAAGAAGACCCTAAGGAAAGTTTTGAAGAGACTTGTTGTGTAACCAGCTCCAAAAATAGAAGAAAAGAGATGTAAACGCCTTAGAAATGAGCCACTTTGAGGGGGAAACCTCCAATACATTACATAAATGAACAATTCTTGGATGATACAATTCACAAAACCTCCTTTCTATATATAGGAGTCCATGGGGCCATAATGTAATCTTAGTGGGCCACAATGTAATCCTAGCCGACCTAACAATAATAATTTAAGGGCACAATAATAACAAAATGGGGGTTACAAGGGTACAATAATAACAATAAGGGGTTTACACTAACAATAATAAGGGACTATACTAGTGATATAGGGACCTAACATGCCCCTCTCCTTCAAAACAAGTGTTGTCCTCAATGCTTGAGTAGCTCCGGGTGCTTCTGTATAAAATTCTCATCCTCCCATGTAGAATCTTCAGTGGGTAAGTTCTTCCACTTGATGAGATACTCTGAAATTGATCGATTCCGTAGTTGTCGAGTTCTTTTTTCCATGACTGCTTCAGGTTCCAATATGATTTTCCTTTCCCCATCAAGTTCTGGCAATACTGTTTGAACTGGAAGATTTTCACCTATAACCTTCTTTAAGCATGAAACATGGAAAACTGGATGTACTCGCGAAGAAGCAGGAAGCTCCAATTTGTATGCCATAGTACCAATCTTTGGCAACACCTTGTAAGGACCATAGTACTTTGGCGATAATTTATTATCCTTCTTTGCTTGCTTGAGGGACATTTGTTTGTATGGTTGTAGCCGTAAAAATACCCATTCTCCTACATCAAAACTTCTCTCGCTACGATGTTGATCTGCCTGTTGTTTCATTCGATTTTGTGCCAAATTCAGGTTATCCTTTAAGAGTTGGAGAACTTCTTGCCGATGCTCGATGTGATCTTCCACTGCTTGAACCTTCGAATTTTCCCTTAAAGATGATGTGATGGATGGTGGATGATATCCATAAAGTGCCATAAATGGGGTCATTTTTGCCGCAGTATGGAAGGAAGTGTTATACCACCATTCAGCAAGAGGTAACCACTTGACCCATTGTGTTTGTTTATCAGATACAAAACAACGAAGATATCTTTCCAAACATTTATTTACGATCTCAGTTTGACCATCAGATTGAGGATGATAAGATGAGCTATGAGCTAATTGAGTACCCAAACAAGAAAACAACTCCGTCCAAAAATTTCCAGTAAAAATGGGATCTCTGTCGCTCACAATAACCCTTGGGCTTCCATGTAGCTTTTGAATTCTGTCCATAAATGTAGTAGCAATCGTACTTGCTTTAAATGGATGAGATAATGCACAAAAGTGTGCATACTTGGTAAGTCTATCAACTACCACCATGATGACACTCTTTCCTTCGGACTTAGGTAAACCCATGATAAAATCCATTGAAATCTCCTCCCAACGTTGACTTGGAATGGATAAAGGTTGTAGAAGTCCCGGGGTCTTAATTGTTTCCACTTTATTCTGCTGGCAAACCAAACATTCTGCCACAAAATTTTGAATATCAGATTTAAGGCTATCCCAAAAAAATTCTTTCTTCACCCTGTGGTAAGTTTTTAAAAATCCCGAGTGTCCTCCTAAAGGAGAAGTGTGCAATTCCAGAAGAATCTTTTGTTTTAGTTGGGAATTCTTACAAAGATATAAGCGATCTTTGTACCATAAGGAATCATTTTTCCAACTAAATGTATCAGATGTACTAGGATCTTGCCGCAACTTTTGAATGAGTATCCATACATCTTTGTCCTTCTTCCATTCATCTCTTGCTTCAGTTATCCAATCTGGTTGGATAATAGAAATGGCACAAAGCAATGCTTCCACCTCTTCATTCTTTTTTGAGAGTGCATCTGCAACAACATTCAGCTTTCCTTTTTTGTAGATTATTTCAAAGTCATAACCCAACATCTTTGTGACCCATTTTTGCTGATAGAAATGGCACAAAGCAATGCTTCCACCTCTTCATTCTTTCTTGAGAGTGCATCTGCAACAACATTAAGCTTTCCTTTTTTGTAGATTATTTCAAAGTCATAACCCAACATCTTTGTGACCCATTTTTGCTGCTCTTCCGAAGTCCGACGATAGTCTTTGTTCCAAAAAGTGTTTAAGACTATCATGATCAGTTTTTACCTTGAAGTGTCTTCCCATTAGGTAAGTTCGCTATTTCTTTAGTGCATGTAGTATTGCTAACATTTCCTTCTCATAAATAGGTTTCTGTAAATACTTTCCTTTGATTGGACGACTTTCAAAAGCAATGGGTCTTCCTTCCTGCATTAAAACTGCACCAATTCCATTTCCTGAGGCATCACATTCCACAACAAAGGTTTTTGTGAAGTCTGGCGTAGCTAAGACCGGTGCTAGGCACATTGCCTCTTTAAGATGTTCAAAGGCCTTAGTTGCTTCAGGGGTCCATGAAAATGCATCTTTCTTCAATAATGTTGTTAGAGGTGCTGCTATTCTCCCATAATTCTTAACAAACTTGCGATAATACCCTGTTAACCCGAGAAATCCTCGCAACTTCTTTATGGTTGTGGGGACTTTCCATTCCTTAATGGCTTTAATTTGTTAGGGTCTACTTTAACACCCTCGTGAGATACAATATGACCCAAATATTCCACCTCTTTTACTCCAAAGAAACATTTGGATTTTTTTTCATATAATTGTTTCTCCTGCAATAGTTTGAGCACCCTATCAACATGTTCAACATGATCCTTCCAAGACCTGCTGTAGATTAGTATATCATCAAAAATACTAGCACAAATTTTCTAAGGAAGGGTTTGAAAATGGAATTCATCAACCCTTGAAATGTAGAAGGTGCATTGGTAAGGCCAAAAGGCATGACCAAAAATTCATAATGACCCTCATGAGTTCGAAATGTTGTTTTTGGAATATCTTCAGTCTTCATTCTAATTTGATGATATCCCGAACGAAGATCCAACTTGGTAAAATAAATTGCTCCATGTAATTCATCCAATAATTCATCAATCACAGGAATGGGAAATTTATCCTTAATGGTGAGCTTATTGAGCTCCCTATAATCCGGACACATTCGCCATGATCCATCCTTCTTGTGTACCAATACTACAGGAGCAGAGAAAGAACTTTGACCGGGTTGAATTATACCCGCCTCTAACATTTCTGCAATCATACGTTCAATTTCGCTCTTTTGGAAGTAAGGATATCTATAAGGCCTGATGTTTGGAGGAACACTTCCTGGAATCAAATGAATAGCATGATCATGATCACGAATAGGTGGGAGTCCTTTGGGAGTTTCAACACCTTGGAATGATTGTCCAAGACTTGTTGGAGATCTGCAGAAATAGATGATTTTGATGTTGGAACTTCTAGTGAGCATAATTGTGCAATTACGCCGCGTTGTTCTTTCTTTAGAAGCTTTGTCATGCCATTAGAGCTTATTATCCTTCCTGGCTTCCCTTCAATACCCCGTAATTCGACTTCCTTTCCTTCTGAAAAGAATTTCAAGAAAAGTTCTTTAAAATTAAAAGCTACCGTCCCCAAAGATTGTAACCATTGTACTCCTAGTACAACATCAGCACCTCCCATAGGAATGGAAAGCATTGGACTAGTCAATACATATTCCCCCATGGTTAGCTTGATATTATGGCATTTTTCAGAGCAATTTATAGTTCCTCCATTTGCAACCATCACTTGACATTCGGGTGCTGGGTATAGGAAACAATTTAATTCCTTGGCTACCTTATAATGAATAAAATTATGGGTGCTACCTGAATCAATCAACACTATTACCCTTTTCTTATTTATATGTCCTTCTATCTTGAGAGTTTGAGGAGTGGTAATTCCTGCCAGTGCATTACACGATATGGTCGGATTCATTTCTTCCTCTTCTAGGGGTGGTTCCTGGTGTATATCCTCTTCTTGTTTATTTTCTTCTTCTTCTTCACAATCTATGTAAAATAATTTCTTCTCAGCACACTTATGACCTTTAGTGTATTTGCTATCACAACTGTAGCAAAGCCCTTTTGCTCTTTTTTTTCCAATTGTTGTGGTGTCAACCTTGTAGGTTGTGGAAATCTAGGTGTAGCAACACTTCCTTCTTTATAGAATTGAGTGGTAGGTTTCCTTGTCGCCATAATTTTACATTCAACTTTTCTTGCCAACCTGAATGCCTTCTCCAATGAATCAGGTTCCAAAACGCGAACTTCATGTTGGATGTTATCCTTTAAAGTGCCTATGAAGAGGTCAATCCTGTGTTCCTCCGGAATATCAGTTACCCTTATATTCAATTTTTGGAAGTCCTCAATGTGTCGCCCCACTAAACCCTTTTGTTTGAGATTTATCAATTGGCTAAAGAAGGTGTTTCTCTTTGTATCCTCATAATGTGCTATCATTTCCTCCGTAAAAATTGACCAAGTGACAATTTTTTTTACGGGAGCAAAGCCATTGATACCATACAAATGTATTTTGTTCTAAATGCAAAGTTGCAATGCGTACCTTTGTGTGTTTTGCACATTATGGAGATCAAAATATTGCTCCATCTGTAGTATCCATGTTACAGGATCCTTTCCATCAAACTTCCTCATATCCATTTTTGGAATATGGTGGTTCTTCTCGCCAACATTCGAGTTTATGAAATCACAATTAACATTTATTTTGTTCTCATCAGGAGGTTCTTCTCCTATATTTCTGCCATTAGGAATCATTTCTGGTTTTAAGCTTGTCATCAAGCCTTCCATGTATGCTTTTAGATCACTCTTCATGTTTTCTATGTTGTCTTTCATGTCATCCATCTTAGCTTCCACGCCTTTGTTCAAACTGTCCATCTTCACTTCCATGCCTTTCTTCAAAACTTCCATTTCATTTTTTGTTGCTCTTTGCGAGAGTGAAAACTGTTGCATTTGCTCTTGTAATTTTGATAGATCATGTTGCAATTCTTCATCTTCATGAGTCATAGTAGAGCCTTCCGAAGGCTTAATGGGTGTTGAATTCTTTTTAGGGGCCATTTTAGAATCCAATATTGATATCTATTCTACAAGATTCCCTTGGAATCAATTCAACTTGATTCTTCAAACAAGACTTATGCAATTCGGAAAAAAAATACACACCTTTTACTAGCTTTTAGGAGATCTATATTTAAATTGAATTATCTCTGTAATTGAAAATATTAGATATCTGAAATTCAGCCCTGTAGTAGCCCTCTGAAGCTTCTTTCAAATTCCACAGGTCTGACCTGATTTTGATTCTCCAAGACAAAGTTGTGTCCAATCTCCCACAATGACCTAATTCTGGACTGGTTCAGTAGAGCGAACTTGTACGACTTACCACGTGTCACTGTTTTGTCCTTTGTCTCTGAAATTGATAGCGAAGAAACTACAGGCCGTGTACTGGTGACCACTTTTGACGGCACTCCAATCCAATCTTCAGAGAGAGAGTTATTAAACTTTTCCCACGATCACCTCTTTGAGATGAAATTCAGGAGCCTGAAAAAGCACTACCTTCCACAGATCATATCTCCAACAATATTGCGAACCAAGCTCTGAAATTTTTTGATGAATTTCCTCAGGATTTCAGCTTCGCACCATATGAATTTCAGATTCTGAACCTTCGTAGAAAAATTTTTATAGCGCAAATGCCACGATGACCTGTTTAGGAGCCTGAAACAATACCTGACTTCCACAGATCATATCTCCGAAATTATTGCGCACCAAAATCTGAAATTTTTACACAAGCTTCCTCAGGATTTTTTCTTCGCACCCTAAAAATTTCAGCTTCTGAAACTTCGTAGAAAAAAAGTTACAGCGAAAATGCCACGATGACCTGTTTGGAGCAGCGAAACCCTAGAATCCAAAGCTCTGATACCAAATGTTGTGTAACCAGCTCCAAATAGAGAAGAAAAGAGATATCAACGCCTTAGAAATGAGCCACTTTGAGGGGGAAACCTCCAATACATTACATAAATGAACAATTCTTGGATGATACAATTTACAAAACCTCCTTTCTATATATAGGAGTCCATGGGGCCATAAAGTAATCCTAGTGGGCCACAATGTAATCCTAGCCGACCTAACAATAATAATTTAAGGGCACAATAATAACAAAATGGGGGTTACAAGGGTACAATAATAACAATAAGGGGTTTACACTAACAATAATAAGGGGCTATACTAGTGATATAGGGACCTAACAAGACTACAGAGAGAAATAATGGAGAGACAATCAAAGAAACCTTGGCTGAAGAAAACTAAACATTAATTCCACACAAGATCAGACACAGACAATCATAATAGATGACATGGATAAATAATGGGAACATTACAAGGTGTGTAGTCAATTTAGCGTCCTAAATTGCTAACATAAATTATCAACCAGGGCTAGTAAACTGATGAAGTGTGGTGCACTATATGTGCTTAAGTGACCTCTTCCTTACTTCGTTGTATGTGTTTTTTTTTTGTATTGTTTTTATGTAATCTACCTCCGGAGTGCTCTAACTGAATTAACATGCAACTAGTCTATGGAATTCTACAGTCTGTTTGTCCATCATGATTGGTATTTTGGAAGAATTCCTTCTTTTGGAAGAGCTAGAACAATTCTGACTGTGTAATTGGATGCAAATGCAAATATAAAGGACTGAAAGCAAATGAAAAACTAATATATCATATCCATATCCTACTCGTCATTATGATGTCTTGGGCAAGCGTTTAAGAGCAAGAACAGAGATGATACTTAGTACAAACACACAACTAAATCATTCATTATCACGGTCATGTCTTGAACTTCTTAAGAATTTCTTGGAAGAGTTTCTTCTTGTGAAAGAGTGATTAGAACAAGTGTAACTGTGATAGTGAACAACAAAAACTACAACTAAATCCTACAGTACTATAGCCATTTCCCATTCATCATTATAATCTTTTGGAAGAGCTTATTCTTGTGGAAGAGTTAGAATGAGTATAACTATAGTAACTAATAAAAGCAACTACGAATTCAACTTCTAATCCTATAATACTATAGCCATTTCCCATTCATCATTATAATCTTTTGGAAGAGCTTCTTCTTGTGGAAGAGTTAGAATGAGTATAACTACAGTAACTAATAAAAGCAACTACGTAACTAACTTCTAATCCTACAATACTATAGCCATTTCCCATTCATCATTATAATCTTTTGGAAGAGCTTCTTCTTGTGGAAGAGTTAGAATGAGTATAACTATAGTAACTAATAAAAGCAACTACGAATTCAACTTCTAATCCTACAATACTATAGCCATTTCCCATTCATCATTACAATCTTTTGGAAGAGATTCTTCTTGTGGAAGAGTTAGAATGAGTATAACTACAGTAGTTAATAAAAACAACTACAAATTCAACTTCAGAAACGTAAAGGCAACTAAGATACTCAACATGATACAACCAAATCTTTTTCATCTAATAATGATATTTTGGAAGAGCATTTTAAGAAAAAGAATGATTGTAAGATGATGAGGATCTTTTAGTTAAACAAATAATGCAAGACATGAAATAAAAGCTACTTATCTAGAAAGCATGTAGAAGCCTCCTTGGATAGCAGGGGCCCTCTGCTACCAATTTGGTGAAGTCCTTCAGCTCCTTAAAGTTGTAATCAATTATCATCAAAGAACTAAATTTCTTTATTGAAAATTTCACAAATCTACATCCCATTCCATCTTGAACTTTGTTACAAAATACTCCTATTTTATCCTACTTCTTCATTACTTCTTCATTAACCATGATAGGAGAAAGCTTCTCCTATTTATACAAAATATGAGGAGTCATCTCATTAATGAGAGTCCATGAATTTCTCCCTCCAACTCTAGAGTTACAATCAAAATAGGAAATGATAAGACACGTGTCTTTCTAGAATTTCAACACAACTTAAGAAAGGAGACACATATCCTCTTAGAGTTTCAATACAACAAGGAAGTGAGACACATATCCTCTTAGAGTTTCAATACAACAAGGAAGTGAGACACATGTTCTCATGATCCCATGATCTTCTCCAACCCAATTCGAATTTGGCCTTAGAGTGCCACATAAGGGTCTTCTAGAAGTCTCCTTTTTGACCTACACATGTCACAAAACTCACAACACATATATAGATATATGAAACTATGTTAATTTTCTAGTTTTTAATCATAAATTCACTTTAAATACATAAAATAAATAACTTTGGAAAACAAGGATCCTAACCCATATATTTATGAAAAATGGTTATTTGATGTAGGGCTTTAGGTCAGATGGCTATGAAATAAGGGCTAGATGGTTATGACATAATGGAAATATGTATGAATATGGAAGACACTTTTGAGACTCAACACAAGGAAAATATCCAGCTACAACCAACAGACACATGAATGGAAGAAAATTATAATTTTGAAACTCCTAAACAAACCTTACAAATTGAAAATTCAGAAGCAGATGTTGAAATCATCCCGGCCTACCCAACGTCATAAATTTTTTTTAGAATTGAAGAGATACCCCTTTAGATATTTTTGATAGTCCAACATGTTAGAGTTGGTCTTGTCAGTCCTCCGTTAGAGATCATTTCGCTTTCCGCATTTCATTTTTAGGTGCCTCGCTCGATTCACTCAATTGCATTTCGCTAGGGAGCATGCCATAATCTGACGGAAGGGCCCTGTTGTTTATTTTCCTCATGTCATAATCTGCTGGCTTGTGATTGATCATTAAAGTTAATCAAAGTCAATGTTTCAGTCATTCATAGTCATGGATGGCAAAGAGTCTTTTAAGAGTTTTTAGGTCTAGGGTTTTGTCGACTTAGTCTGCATGAGAGGTTCCAAATCAGTTTCCATTGCAAAATTTCATCATCAAATAATGCTCAAGAGAGATTCTTCTTAAAAACTCTATTTTGAAGAAGAAATCATTAAATTTTCTTTCAAATATGTAATTATTCAAAGTTTTTCAGTTGAAGATGTTCGCATGCAGCCTCGCCATGATCCTTTGCCAAATTCAAAATCAGTCATCTCTGCAAAAATAGCCAAAAAGAATCGTCATTTAAGTCAGATTCGATCAAGAATGTTTTAAAAAGTGCCTCAGAAATTGTAAAATTTAAAAGCTGTAAAGGTGTATTTCTATCGACATTCACATGTCTAATTAGGCTTGTATTTGCAAAGGCACTGCAGGTGGAAGGTGAAATTATTGAAATGTGACTAATGAATTCTGTTGTTGTCTTTGACAATCCATTTGCATTAAAAGGCATCAAAGAAAACCGAATTAAAGTGTCAAAGAGTGAAAACATTGTTTAAAAGGTTGAATTGTGCTGAAAGCCACCTGCGCGGTGCACTGGGAGAAGGCGCGGCACACCCACTGAGCGCGGCGCGTAGAGCCAAAATGCACAATGCAAAATTGCACTGGTGTGGCGCATCCAGCCTGCGCGGCGCGTTGGGCTGGAGCGCAGCGCATAGAATCAAAATACCAAATTTCATCAATTTTTCATTAAATTTTTAAATCGACTCACTCTTTTGCTCCAAGTAAAAGTTTATGCGTCCTTGCCAATGATGTTAGCTCGTGTTCTGATTTGAAGAAGAGGCATTGAATTTCTCATATCAGTGACTAATTACTTCCGATGATAAAATGCGCTGGTAAAGATGGTATGCAGGTCGATCAGTCAGTGAAATCTACAAATCATCAAACAAGAAAGGAGTTTGCCAGGGTGCAAAACGTGGTATGGGAAATAGTGTCTTTGTTATAAAGGAATGCAGCATCTTGATGTAGCTGGTGGGACGGGAGATTTAGCATTTCGTGTTTTAGAAGCTATCCATACCCTTGAACGTCAAAAGATCTCAGGTGCTGCAGTGGATGAAGATGCTGAAAATGAGACTCAATTCTTTATCTGTGATATCAACCCTGCAATGCTGGAAGTCGGTAGAAGACATGCAATTGCTAAAGGGATGGGAGAGGCCTGTTCACTAATATGGATGGAAGGAGATTCAGAAGCCCTTAAAATTGAAGACGCGTCAATGGATGGTTACACTATTGCTTTTGGAATAAGAAATGTAACACATGTAGAAAAATCTCTGAGCGAAGCATACAGAGTCTTAAGGCGGGGTGGAAGATTTCTGTGTCTTGAGTTGAGCCATGTCAACATCCCTGGTTTCCGTGAATTATATGGTTTTTACTCATTTTTAGTTATTCCATCTATTGGAGAAATGGTTGATGAGGATCGTGCATCTTACCAGTATTTAGTGGAGGGCATACGCAAGTTTCCATCTCAGGAAAAGTTCGCTGCATTGATTAGGGAAGCAGGATTTAAGAAAGTTGAATATGAGAACCTTGCAGGCAGCGTAGTTGCAATTCATTCTAGATTCAAATTATAAATTCACATATATACAATTTCGACATTGCTTTTACCTTTAAATAAATTGACGTGGTATTTGAAATGGAAGACTAGCAAACTGTGCCTGTGCGGAACATTGTTTATAAAAATATGTCTAAGCTGGTTTTGGTTGTTACAGTTTTTGATGGGTTTACTGTTTTAATTACATAAGGAGTGGAGTATCTTTATTCTAGGACGTGTTGCTTTGAAGAATCGATTCAAATTTCGAAGGACTTTAAGATCACAACATTGATTTTTAGTTTTGTCCAACAAATTGGTTTTTATTCAAATGACAAAGGGAAGGTGAAAGGTCAAAAACCAAAACGTAGAATACCTACCCCAGTAGAAAGATAGGAACAGATTGCCAATTTTTGACATTCAGTTGCAATTCAAAGGGTCTACGCTCCAGATTTGGTTTTTTTTAATTGGTCATCAGAGAAATTCAGGGGAAGCGTTGTTCTGCCTTCAGAATAGATGATTGGCTCTTCAGTTTTGTTTGTTAATAATGATTAAACCATTCCTTATTTGGGTCGATCTGTTTTCAACATGGAGTTTATTTATTGTATTGAAAATCATCTGTAAAAGGGGGCGGAGTTCGGGAAAACGTGTGGGAGAAATTCCCAACACTTCACTGTACAGTTTTTGACAGAGGATTAATGAAGGGATACGGCTCTGGTTTATGAGATTCATGTGGCGTGAGTTTGACATATGTTTCTTCTTCCTGTTTCATATGTGTCTTGTTATGTTTTACAGTTCATAATCATTTCCAGTTGAATGCTTTTAAGTAAGAAAGGTAGAATTCAATTTATTGCTCTGCCTTGGGAAAGTGTTCATGTTTTTGTGTATCTTCTTCTGTTTGATAAGGATTCATTATATATGCCCTTATCAACCTCTCGACAGTCTTTTCACTTCATATTATTCCAAATTGATTGTTAAACTCCCTGCCTATCTTGCCTCATGAAACAATATGTGTTTTTGAGTTAATTTCTCAGATCATGTTGTTCTTTGTCACACACAGACCAGAAACATTTATTAAAATACCTCTTTCATATTTATTTACTAGCCTAAAATCATTATCAGTTTTTCATTTAGGTCATATCAGGCCCTATTTGACATCTTTTGCTGAGTTGACCCAGAGAGAGCCCTCTCCTGTCCTCGTAGGGCTAGCTACGAGACCGAGCGTGGTTTGGTGTTGTCCTTCTTCTGCCTTATTTCAGCCTAAGGTGGATTTGGGAACTAACAAAACACACAAAGCAATGGTAAGAAGACAGAGAAAGAAAATAAATCTTGATTTATCAGCAACAACTCTAGAGAATGAATCAATGGAGGTTGTATGGAAAGACAACTCCATTGGTCGATCAGAAAATTTGACAAGATTGTCACAATTTGCAGGTTCTTATGCGACACCTACGATTGATAAGGTAGCAGAGGTTAGTATTCTTCTTAAAGATAAATATTCAAGAATTCAGCTTTTAGACCAACAATTGAACAGGAAAGGTAGAATGTCAATAAGAAAACAGAGTTGCAGATGATACAATTTCAAAAAAAATTGAGGAAATGAAGTTACAGCACCAGGAAAGAATTACAAAAAAATATACACATATTAAACTAATACATAATGAAGTAGATAAACTAAGAAATCAGAATCAGATAGAATAATTCATCAAAGAAACACTTGAGTTAAATACTCAATTGTTAAAACAACAAGAAACATTCTGTCAAAGAATCTTGATGATCAAACCCTATTGTGAAACAATTGATACATTATTCCAAAAAATGGTTGATCAGATATTGGGATATGAAAATTTTGATAAGAAGATCTTAGAGTTTATCTCCTGGAAAGAATCTGAAGAAGGAATAAAATTTGATTTTTTGAAGATTGAAGAATCCCATAGAGATATTCTATTTATAGATTGGGATATGCAATTGAAGCAAGAAGAAAGGGAAACAACTAAATCAGATGATATAGCAACTAAATTAATTGAAGCTATGAATGAAAACCTTTATAATATTAATTTGATTAAATAATGCAAGCCTGGAGTTTTCCAAGATATCAAACAATTAGAGGGACAGTGGAGGGAAACTGCCAAAAATCAAATTGAAGTAGTCAAGAAGCTATCCAATATTGATCATGAATCTTATTGGCAATTTCTAGCAAAACCATACAATCAACAGATGAATTTACGTTGTCTAACCAATTCCACTCAAAATATGGTGCCACCTCTCTCCGATGTTGTATTCACGGGATAACTAAGATCCAAAGTTGGCCAGCCATCCCAAGTGAAACCAATGTTGGATATCTGGGAACTGAAAAGCTCAATGGAAAAGGACCATTCAACCTTATCAAGCACGTCATTATCTTTATTTTTAGTTTTTATCTTTTATTTTATTTTCAGTATTCTAAGGAAGGTTGTTTGAAACCTCCTCAAATTTTTATGTAATATTCTATTATTGACACTTATGTAATATTATTTAAACCTCTCTCATGCATTTAGAGAGGGTTCCATGATTTTATCAAAAACACTTTGCAAAAGCTTTCACTTCTGTACTTTTTATTATTATTTTGATGAAATACATGGAACAAGATCTTGATTTTCTTGAATATCGAAGCATACTCTACTAACATTTCACTTCTGTACTCTTAGAGTGTATTTGGTTGAGAAGGAGAGAAGATAAATGTTGTTGATTTCATGAATATAACCTTTCATATCTGGTACTATTATCTTTACGATTGAGTTTTGTTTATGAGATCTTGCTTATAGTTTTTCACTATAACACTATTGAGTTATGTTTCAACTGTAATTCCTTGTTGAGTATATAATAAATTGATATATGCGATATAGTTCACAATTATTTTGCCTAACTATTTAGTCAAAATAATTATCTTTAAAAAGTTTCATCTCTTTTAGAAATTGAATGATCTTTATTACCTTTTTCTTTAAGATATCTTTGTAGATCGCATAAGTTCAATTATTCCCAGGTATAGATTAAGTTAAACATTAGATTAAATAGATGCATGTGTTTCTTACTTAGATATATTATTTCCATTAGTTTAAAATCATTTTCCATTTCACCTTGTATAAAACCCATCATCATCATCATATCAATTTCTTTGCTGGGAAACTGGTCCCATTATCCCTAGTCGGAGCCACTATACCAAAAGGAAAAGGAGTTTCTTTTAAGGTCTGGATTGGGTGGTTATCCCCCATGTTGTTGCAACGGAATTTCGGGGCTTCAAAATTTTGGCGCCAGAAGGAGGGCCAATTTTGAATGGCCAGGAAAACCAACAAAAAATCAAGAAGCCATCCTAATAGTCATTCTCCCTCTAGATCCTCTCCAACTTCTGGATCCCCATCCGAAACTACTATGTTAAGATCAGAAGTTTAACAATCTTCTCCAAAATATCCTAGTAGATCCCAGGGATTACTTTCTTCAGATTATAAATTTGAATCAAAAGAAGTTTAGAATTTAATAGAGAAGTTAGAACAAATATCTATTTTAGCTGAAAAGCCTATATTTTCTCAACCATATGAAGAAATTGTTTCATCTGTTTTACAACCTAGACGAATCTTGACTCGTTCTCTAATTGATAAAATTGGAATTCATCCTTTGGAATTTCCCATTACTTATTTTCAAAAGAATACCAATAAATCCAAATCACAAACATATATTAGTGAGGTTTTATCCAATTCTCCATCTCAAATCCATTCATTCCCTCCACACGTTTCAACAACTCTCATACAAACCACTGGTGCTAGTTCTTCTAGTTCAGGTAGTCAACTTGCCTCTTCTTCCACTCACATCCCACTCATATCTTCATCCATCCATACTCCTACAATCATGGCAGGAAAAAAACCACCACCACAAATACAACCATGGAATAATCCAAGCACTGTAGCAATGCCCATTCCTCTTCATCCTCTTCTAAACATCTTGAAAGATGGTTACCCAAATTTAATCCTAATGATGGTCTACCAGCAGAAGAACATTTCCACAGCTATATGTTAGCCATCAATTTAAATGAATTCACTGAAGAAGATTGTGTGATTAGATTATTCCCATATACTCTTATAGGATCTACAGGATCCCGGTATTTTTCATTACCCCCTCAATCTATAACTAGTTAGGATATGTTTGAAGAACAATTCTTAGCTAAGTTTGGAGATGATAGAACCATTGCATCGCTCATCAATGAATTATCCAATCTCAAGGATAAAATGGGAGAAAATATTAAAGACTTCAATTCTAGATTCAATAAATTACTCAATAAAATACCTACTACATCAGTTCCTAGAATTGATGTTCAAATTTATTGATACATATCTTCTCTTCCCTCTAATAGAGCCATTTTTGTAGCTAGAGCGCAGTTAGCTACATTAGCAAGAAACATGAAAGAAGCCTTATCTGTGGAAAAACACACAATTTCTCTTGAAAATAAAAGCTCTCAAGAAGATAGAAAATCTAAGAAATTGTCTTTCAAATATGATTCTAAGAAGAAATTCTAGAAATATTCTTTTGACCTTGAAGTCCTGCAGAAAGTGTTAAATAACATGTCTAATGAAATGGTCGAAATGAAAAAACAAGTTTCTAAATGTTCTAATGTAAAAATGCCATTTAGTTCTTGTAAGAGAAATCAATATTCTAACTCTTAGCCACCAAACACCATATCTAATGTTGAGTCTGACTTGGAAGAAGAGGAAGAAGAAACTGAAGACAAAGAAATTGGAGATGAAGAAATAGTTTAACTAAATGGAAGGTGGGACTTTGTTCTTCCAAGTGAAGAAGATCAAGAAGCTTTGCCTGTTAGCACCAAAAGAAAAGGCCTGATGATACAAATCATTTGAATCAAAATCAAAAAACTCAAACTCCTCCTGCTAAGGAAAAATAAAATAGTAAAAAATCCTCTCCCAAAACTTCACAGCCAAATATGTCTTCATCAAATCTTCCATCTACATCAAATTCCCTAGTAGTCACTGATACTATGGAATATAATATTTTGGAAGATATGAAGAATACCAAGGAAAAATTTTCATTACATGAACTTAGAAAACTAAAACAAAAATAGAAAATGTTACTTAGAGAAATGAATGTAGTTCCTCTATCACCTTTACCTATTGCTGTTGTATCTTAGGCTGCTAAAGGCATGGGAAAACCCCAAAATTCTTCAAATAAATTTGATCCTACTGATGTCATCCTAATTGGTGACAGATCTAATTCACATACACCTTCCTTTCTCTTAACTTATGAAATTTTCAATAAAAATATTCATAATTGTTTTATTTACTCAGGAGCCTCTTCCAATATAATGGCAACAACAGTCTGTGCTAAGTTGAAAATCACTCTGAAAAAGTATTCCATTCACATACACTAGAAAATTTGGTGGAATTTCCGACGGCCAATTCGTCGCTATTCTGACACATAGTCATCGCAAGAGCGACAGTTCGAGGGTGGGAAAAATGTGGTTTGCCATACCGCCGTAGTTCCAACGCACTTAAAAATTGTTGCACTATCGACACTTTTTCTGTCGCTTCCAAACAAGCGTCACTCTTACGACGTTTCCCAAACTGTCGTGCTTCCGACGTTTGTAAACTGTCGCAATTCTGATGAAATGTGGTCCGACGTTTTGAACGTCGCTCTTCCGACGTTTTTAAACTGTCGCAATTCCGACACAATGTGGTTCGACGTTTTGGACGTCGCTCTTCCGACGTTTGTAAACTGTCGCAATTCTGACGAAATGTGGTCCGACATTTTGAACGTCGCTCTTCCGACGTTTGTAAACTGTCGCAATTCCAACGAAATGTGGTCCAACGTTTTGAACGTCGCTCGTCCGACGTTTTTATACTGTCGCTCTTCCGATGTTTTTAAGCTGTCGCAATTCTGACGCTTACAAGGCGTCTGTATACCGACGACGGGTTCAATTTAAAAAAAAAATGAAACTTTAAAAGAGGAAAAACGTTGTTTTGAATATATTATATGAAGTAAAATAGTCCATGAAGTCATTACATTTTCACATCTAAAGATTGGAACCCAAATATCCATCCAGAGAAGTGCAAGTCCCACCCTAGACAGTGATAGAAAAATACCCCATGTCACATACAGGGACTTGATATAAAACCTAGTAACGGTCCAAATGGAGATTATCGACAATCTGAGAAAGCATCCAATATGCCCGAGGCATCTATAAGAAAGTGAAATAGCAGTATGTAGAATAGTAAAGCAACATATAGAGTACCAACATCCATTGTTCCGAATACAAATTAAAGTACCCAAAATCCTTGAACAGAGAAAAACGCTAATCATGTGAGGAGTGTGATATGTCCAAAATATAAAAAGACCATCAGACCATATCAATAAACCAGCAACATAGACCAGCATCGCTAGTTTTGAAGTCAGAGTGATAAACATTAATCATTTTTTTTTTCATAAGAGAAAAAACGTTGTTTTGAATATATTATATGAAGTAAAACAGTCCATGAAGTCATTACATTTTCACATCTGAAGATTGGAACCCAAATATCCATTCAGACAAGTGGAAGTCCCACCCCAGACAATGATAGAAAAATACCCCATGTCACATACAGGGACATGATATAAAACCCAGTAACGGTCCACATGGAGATTATAGACAATCTGAGAAAGCATCCCAATATGCCCGAGGCATCTATAAGAAAGTGAAATAGCAGTATGTAGAATAGTAAAGCAATAGATAGAGTACCGACATCCATTGTTCCAAATACAAATTAAAGTACCCAAAATCCTTGAACAGAGAAAAACGCTAATCATGTGAGGAGTGTGATATGTCCAAAATATAAAAATACCATTAGACCATATCAATAAACCAACATCGCTAGTTTTGAAGGCAGAGTGATAAACATTAATCATTTTTTTTCACAAGAGAAAAAACGTTGTTTTGAATATATTATATGAAGTAAAACCATCCATGAAAATAGTATCATAAAGTGGATACAGGAAATGTGCAGAGACATGTACTATTGATATACGCCTCACACAAAAACATTGCCCAGACTCATGGTAAATTTGTCATCAAAAAATCAAAAAATTAAGAAGACTTCCCTCATACGGGGAAACCAGTCTTGAACGTTTACAGAATTCAAAAATATTATAGAGGTCTAGCACAGTAATATAATCTAAAATCAACCCAATTAAGTGGGTCGCGAAGCAAGAAAAACAAATTAACCAAACTAATCCTCCGGTGGTTCCTCCACGATTCGGCACCATCCTTCGGAAGGTCTAGGATCGCTAGGTGCTACCTCCAAATTCATGCCACGGCTCCCCTCCTGAAGGCCCGAATGCTGGCCAGCTTTTTTCGAGCTCAGACCCGCCGGACGGGTGCATTCTTCCTCTGTTTGGGCCTCCTCGTGAAAAACCACAGTGACTAAAGCTGTGATTCGTGGGTGGTTGAGAGAGCAATTAAAGGAAAATTGCGCAGTGCGTGTCGTGGGAGAAGGTGAACTAGCGGTGGGGAAATGAGGAGTAGGGGAATCCATACAATGGCCAGATCCTATAACCCGACCCCGCCCACTCCTAGTATTTGGATAGCGACCTGCGTAATAATCACTGGACTGGCCGGAAGATGACTCTGTTGAGGGGCTGGAGGGAGCGCACAGGGGTTGACCTCTAGTGCTCCCCCTACGGCAACGCATCCTTTGACACAGGCAAGGCATGGGTGCAGTCTCAAAAGTGGGCACAAGAGGAGACGGAGAAGAAAAATTCCAAGAAACAGAGGAAGATAGACACAGACGAGACCGAGAGAAATGCAGATATGCAACAAGGTCTAAGCAGCAGTTCAGCTGGCCACTTCTCCTTCTCGTCACAGTGAGCAGGCAGTGTAACCCAGCAACCGGCTCTTCTAAAAAACCATAGCGAAACACCATTTTATCGACCCGAATGCAATGAAATTGAAGGACGCTCGTCATAATTAATCTCTGATCATTAAAGAGAGCCGAAGGCCGGATCATATTGGAGCATGCGGAATCGCTAACAGGAGTGGAGGTCCGATCTTGAACAGTGTTAAAACTTAATTAATGTGGATTTGATGTGGAAACCTTGGAACTTAATTGAACATCATTAAAACTTAATGCGATTGATATGAAATCGCCACATCCATGTCCCATCGCCTTAAACACCATCGAATGCACCCGCGGCCGGGAGCAGGGCAAGTTTTGATTGAGGACACATGGCAGAAATTGATTGGAGCGGATCTTTGTTTGGGCTGCTCACGCAGTGGAAATCCAGACCCGAAAAATATTAGGGCGAATTTGATAATAAATTCGCGTCACAACTCTCCCTCCGTACGTCAGCCCAACTTCAGACCCGAAAAAGATTAGGGCGGAATTCATTTGGTTTTTGCGTCACAAAATTGGCTGACGTCAGCAGGCTATTTTGGAACGCAAATTTGGTTTGAATTATGGTTTATCACCATTTGAAGTCTGGAGGGCTCGACTTCAGAACAATTTTGTTTGATCCCATCTTATAAAATTTGTGTTGGTTTTCTTTGATAATACACATATTTATAATAAATCATAGGAATACCACACTAAACATGTGGAAAAGTTATATAAATTATTGATAACAATCATTTTTATGTAAAAATATCCAAATGTGCTTTTGGGAAATAAGAATTCGAGTATTTGGTTCATATTGTTTTAAAGGAAGGAGTGAAGTTGGAGCCTCAAAAGATGCAAGCTATTACAAAATGACCTATTCCTAAGAAAATCAAGGTTCTTAGAAGATTTTTTAGACTTACAAGATATTATTGATCATTTTTTAAGAATTATGCATGCATTTCAAGTCCACTCACATATCTCTTGAAGAAAATATCATTTATATGGAATGATGAGGCTACTTTGGCATTCTCTCTTTTAATGGATGCCATGTCTTCTACACCAACATCGATTGCACCTAATTTTGGTAAAACATTCATAGTAGAGTGTGAGGCACTAGGACAAGGAATTTACATAACATTAACACAATAAGGGATATCATTGGCTTTTAAAAGCAAGGAATTAAAAGAAAATATTTGGTGAAATCTACGTATGAAAAATAAATGGAAGCAATATTACATGCAATAAAAAATGGGGATAGTATATCATTTGGAGGTACTTTAAAGTCAAGATATACCATGATAGCATAAAGTATTTTTTGAAGCTATGGATTTCATTGGAAGATTAACAAAAATGAGGAGAAAAAATGCAAAGTTTAAATTTTGAGATAATCTGCAAAAAGGGTAAGGAAAATTTAGTACATGATGCTCTTTCTAAAATAGAAGAGGCCTCAAATTTATATCCAATTACATTTTCTATTCCTAGGTGGCTAGAAGAAGCTTGCCATAATGGAAAAATGATAATAGTACTAAACAAACTAAAATTTATAAAGGATGGGATGAACTATATGGAGCATTGGGAGTGAAAGAGAGATATACTTTGGTGCAAATGTAGAATATTTTTATGCACGCAAGCATATTTGAATAAACAAATATTAAGGGAGTCCCATGTCTCTCTGATGGTAGGATGCAGGGTTCCTTAAAACATCTCAAAGGATCAAAAAATATATTATTGGAAGGAATGAAGAAAGATATTCAAAATTTTGTAAGAGAAGGTCAGGTTTGCATAATAAATAAAAGAGAGATAGTAAAATCTCTAGGGTTACTTCAACTATTCCACATACATATTCAAAGACTAGAAGATATATCAATAGAATTTATTACAGGGTTACTGAAATATAAAGGTAAGTATTACATTTTTGTGGTCATTTATGTAGACAAATTTTGTAGATTTTTTTGGTAGAGCTCAAAGTACGTAAAGAACAAGCCAAGTGGCAGAAGTGTCCGTGAAAGAAATTCATAGTCTTCATGGTTTTCCTAAAGTAATAGTAACAAGAAAATTTTGGAAATAATTATTTAATATGAGTGGAGAAACACTAGCTGCCATGAGTTCTACATATCAAACACAATCAAATGGTCAAACAAAATAGTTAACAAATGTTTTTAAGGTTATCTACAATGTTACTCTTTAGAAAAGAAATCTTAATGGATGAAGTGGGTTCATCAAGGAATAATGGTAATATGATACTACCTATCACACATCTACTAAAATTTCCCCATTTAAGGCCCTTTATGGATATCCAACTCCTAGTATCTCATAATTTTTGCAAGATAAGTCCAAAGTATAGGAAACAGAGTCACATATGGAAAATACTAAAGAAACTTTGAAAATTATTATGGAAAACCTTCAAATGACATAAAACATGATAAAACAACAAGGGGAACAACATTGAAGTGAAAGATAATTTGAGGAGGGTAATTGGGTATTTTTTAGATTATAGCATTATAAGCAATCTTCATTCAAGAAAAAAGAAGAATAAAGAATTAGCTCAAAAATGTTATGGCCCTAAATAATTATTCATAGGATTGCACAAGTGGTATAGAAGTTATATTTTCTTTCTTCTTTCATTCATAAGGTTTTTCATGTATCTTGCCTAAAAAAGGTTTTGGGAAAAAATATGCCAATGTAAATAGAACTTCCAAAATTAGATGAAGAACGAAAGTTAATTCTTGAACCACAAAAAAGTTATAGATAAACATTCTGTATCTCTTTGACATATAACCATTATGAAGTACCTAATCAAGTGGAAGAATATTCCTCTAGAAGAAGGTACATGGTAAAATGATCAATTCGTGATGAAATACCCATGGCTAAAGGGTTCGTTTGAAGTTTTGACAAAGGTTTTGTTATATGTTTTATATAACGCACGGCGGAATATTTTTATTGTTTGTTAAGGTCCCACACAGTGATCAAATTTGAAGGGCAGGTCCGAATTTCAATTAGAAGGGCATATATCTATGTTGCCCTTCCATAATGAAAAGCTTTAAAAAAAAAACTTTTCAATTGACCACAATAAATTATTTTTACATTTCATTTTCAGAAAGACAAAACCATCAATCTTTATATTAATAAAAGAATGTTACATATACAAAAATGAAGAAGGCTCCATCTTTCATTGCTTAAATATCTCATTGGAAATGTCAACATAAGTCTTGAAGACACTATTATAAGAATTTGGATACATACCACCGGGATATAGGAGATTCTTATGTGTCAGATTGTGTAATGCAATTTTGACTTTTTCTCACAAGGAGTAGCAGCATGGAGGTCTGGAATTTTCTTATAGAACTTTATTATTATTATTTGAAACGTTGTTTATAGATATGAAGACAACAGTGAAATTATGAGCATGGTGGACAATTAGTCAAGCTCATGATGCCAAACCATGATGATGTAAGTTTGGAATTTAACATTTTTACATGCTAAAGACAAATAGTCAAAATCACTGACAACTTAGTATGCCATAATTAATAATCATTCCCTGTTCACTTTTTTTAATAGGTTTATGTCACACGATGATCTCTCTTCTCTAGCATTTACTTGTATTGAAGATCACTATTATAGGAATAAGGAGTTATTTTCTCCAAAAATAACCCTAGCCAAACATTGACAATGCATCAAGGATATATTTCTATGCTTCATAAGTACATATGTTCTACTTCTAAATCATGTCTTGGAAGTGGTTGTTTTGCTAGAAATTATTCACCAGTTGGTTTCATACCAAAGTCTTTTTCTCATTTTCAGCATCCAATACATGAAAAAGATAATGGTTTAAAACAACATAAATATTTGAAATTTTGCAAGAATTGTCTGGCACACTTGGAATATGAATTTTGAAGTCAAGTGCATGATGCTGTATAGGATCAAGTGTCATTTTGAATACCAAATGTTTCACAAGAAACTTCTCAACATGCTACCCTACAATAAGGATTAAATGACAATATTGCATCAACTATTTCCATAATAAAAGTGCACCTCGGCCATAAGACTAAACAACTACAAATGTTGTAGATCTAACAAGACCACACAATCAAATGTATTCCACAAGGCCAATACTGTATGAAAAATGAAAATGAGTTTTCACCCAAAAATACCTTAGGCAACTAATTCAATTAGATACACCAAACCATCAGCAAAAAGGAAAACCAGCCTACTCAAAAGGCAAGCGTTTACCTCCTTTGAAAAAATTTTGAGTTCCGAAACAAGGGCCTTTATTGTCTTGTCAATGCCCCTAGTAATTTGAACGGGGTTTGCACCTGCTGCAAAAACCTAAACAAAAAGGTTTCATTTCAAATTATTTTCCACAAATTTAAGATAAAACCATTGTCAGTTTTGTATTTCCTAACAAGCTCATAAATTTTGACAAAAGAACCAAAAATTTTTAATACCTGATAGCAATTTTTTCACTCAAAAACTATCTTAGACTCAATAAGCCCAAGCCAAAACTAAAAAACCAAACACCATAAGACCCTACAAAAATGAATAGATGATCTTAATCCAGTACTATCGACAAAAATTTACCTTTACACCCTCACTTATTAAATCCTGTGCTGTTGAATTTTAACTTCAATTGCTACAGTAGAAGGACGGATGCAGCAGCAACATTTTTTTTGGAGGTTGCTTGCACGCCATCCAGAAATTTAATTCAACATTTAAAGTTACTTCAAGTTTTTTTTGTAGACGGGCGCAACCATATTTCTGTACAGGATTGTATTTAAACACAACAACCAACATTAATGCAATTCACCAACCAAAAATTAAACAAACAGAAATTTACCCCCCAATTTTGTAAATTCAAAAGGAGGACACGTGGAGCATTAATATTGGATCACATGAAATTGAAGGGAATCTGAAAACCTAAAAACCGGACCCGAATTTTTTATAAGGCACATTGGATTGATAATTTGCGTTACAAATGAGGCAGACGTCAGCATCCCATTTTGGAACGCGAATTTGGTTTGAAATTCAATCTATTCAGACTTTTGAAGTCCGACGGAAAGGGTTCTTTAATGTTTTGATAGTTTAATTTTATGTATGCTTTAATATATACATATGTTTTAAACATATTTTATATATATATCATATGCGAAATGAAAGGTGGGCCATAGAATTTAGTTTTAATTTTATTATTTTAAAAAGAGGGTTTATTATAATATGTTTTATATGTTACGGCATATAAAAATAAAAAGGACAAAAAAGCTTGGTAGTTTTTTTTATAGACAGTAGGTAAATTTTTTATTAGACAGCAGTGTGTAAAAAGTGAAAGACTGAGTGTAACTTTTTAAGTGTGTATACACAGCAGTGCGGAAGTGAAAAACACAGCAGAGTGTTTTAGAGACAAAGTATGTTTGTTTTGAACAGACAATGAGTTGGTTTTATGCACTACGTTTTGTAGCAGTCATAATTTTGTAATCCCTCTCAGTGAGGAAGAAGTGTAATAGTTTTTTTTTGAGTTATTGAAGGGAATAGAAGTTTGTTTTCAAAGTATTGAAACTCTGTCTCTTGTCAAAGAAATTTTTATTTTCTCTGTGTTAGAGGAAGGGAGATTTTTTCTCCATTCATTGTTCTGGAATTTTTCAATATTCCAACATGTGCAAGAACAACAGATGTTGTGGTTCCATCCCCAGCTAAATCATTTGTCTTTGCCGCAGCTTTCCTTACCAACTTGGCCCCAATATTTTCAACTGGGTCCTCTAATTCAACCAATAAAAAGGCCAAAACCATAGCATTGAGATACATTTCATTACACTGTCAATAAAAATAAAATTTGACTCATCCATAACCCTTTCCTTTTATTGTTGTGAAAATATTTATGCATTACTCTAATGTGGCTAGTCCATAGGCCAAGTAGACCACCGGGTAACAAATATGTTTCCTTTCACCTTTGAGTTTTCAAATTATGCCTACCAAATCTAAGACATTTAAGAGGGGGAACTAATACAACGTTAAAAAGAAAACCAGAGCACACATCTACAAATTACCTCCTTAGCTATTGTCACACCATCATTAACTATTTTTGGAGAACCATGCTTGCTCTCCAAGACAAAATTTTTCCCTTCGCCCCAAGGGTGACTCCAACAAGATCAACAAGTTTGTTCACACCGCCTGCAAGACAAATTGACAATTCTTTTAGTAAGTGTGCAATTGAATGCCAGACCATATGCCAAAACAACCCTCCATGAAAAATTAAAATAAAAAATTAAAATCGAATATAAGTGGACAAGGAAAGATCCACCGCAGTGAAGTTTCACGTGCAGGTGACCTTCCTTTAAACATAATTTTTTCTCTGACCAACAATTTTTTTGTCACTGAGCCATCCTTGTTGAAGTACAACTCCTTTTCCATAGCTCTTGTATTAAATACCTTCTCTCTGTCTCGTAATCTCAGAGTCCCTCTTCTGCTTGAGCGATTAAAGGAAATGGATGAAAAAAATGAAAGAGAAGACAATTGTCTACCATAATTATCAAACATTGCACCCAACTTCTTCCCCTTTCCATTGTTACCCAATGAGGTAGATGTGGCAATTGTTGTCATACTGCCCAAAGAAGAGGCCATCTTCTCTTATGCTGAATATAGAATTACAAGATCTTCATATTAGTATGAACCTTAAAAAACATGACTCCCATTGCTAAAAACCACTTTTAAGTTGTAACAGGCAAACTAAACAACTAACGCAAATTTTGGCAACTTCTGGAGCATTAAGAGAGAAAAAAACAAAGATAAATACAACCACAATCCTCATTTTAATGAGACTGGACTATATATTTGCATTAAGATAATAGAAAGAAATCACGACTATATTAAGGCCAGCACAAAACAATCTTTAACCTATGTCTCTCACGGCCTTCAGGTTGCCATGCTAGAGGTTGCATATTTTTAATTTAAATTCTTGACCTCTCGTGCCCATCTATGAATGCATCCAATGGGATATCTACATCAAATGCTCCTTTATATCCCCAAAAACAAATTCCCTACTACAAGAGCACCAGTATTGATGGATCACCCCACACCATCCCACCCACTAGAAACGGTGAAAAAGGAAACTCGAGAAAAATTCTGAAATATCTCAAGATGACTATATGGGTGGTTCTTATGAATCAACCAACCATTCAGAACATGCTCATCAATCCAAACCATGAGTATTATGTGACGGTATTCAAGCAGGCACTGAATCAGATTTCTAAAACTATGTTAGAGAAACCCTAAACTCTCACTGAAAATAGGTGAAATGTGGCACCACTCAGAGATTGACATGTGCCAATTGGTACAAGTGGTAGAAAATTGGCATGCTCAAACAACGATGTGATGCAAGAATGACATGAGGGAGAAAATATCAGAAAAGCCCCAAATCTAGAGAACTAAAGCTCATCACCAACCTGAGATTAACAACTTTACATGATGTAACCTATAAAATCGTAAATGGAGAAATCATAGTAACAATAAAGTAACCTATGTAACAATAAAGTCGGATTCATCCTAGGAGTGGTAATGGGATAAATCATAGTGAACAACAGGAAACATGCAGAGTTGCTTACAATCAAATAGATGAAAAAACACATACAAAAAACCTAGATAATAATCATGAACAAGCTTAATATTGAATTATGAACCGTAAAGGAACTTACAAAATGTGACATTACGAACCTGGTCAAGCGCACAAGAAAAAATATCCTGGACATGACCCTGGTTGACAAGTTGTATTGCTCATGATGCAAGAGGATTTGTACCTGCACTGCCAAGTCAATCAAAATCCATCATTATCTATATAATAAATACAAGTAATTGATGTAGTATTTTTTACTCTAAGATGCATTATTATGATAATGTTAGAACATATGTTGAAAATTTCAAAACATACCTGAATAAGCTCCTCTTCGTTTCAAGAACAATTTATTGGAGTCACATGAACTTGGAACAAGCCTCCCACGATCTGAAAGAGTAGCAACTAAGTCAACAACGACTTTTTTGTTGCTACGCTGGATCGAGGGAGGTTTGCTCCAAGATTAAATCACTCCAATAAATTATTCTCTACTAAACAGGGCCAACCACGTGAAGGTGGAAGCTCTTATGGCCCCTCTCCCCCCCCTCACATCACTCTCAATTCCCCAATACCCAATCTATATTTCATTTTTTACTTTCATGAGCATAAAAAAAAATATTCAATTACTAATAAAAAAACAATTCAACAAAAAGTACGCAAGGAAACATTGCAATTAATGCTTGACATAAAAATAGTATGATAAATGAGTTTTTTATATAATGCAAAAACGTTCCAAGTATGGTAACGTTTGTCTTATAATAATACAATATTTTACATTATGAAATTTTCTTTTTCTTCTTCCTATTTCTAAAGCTCCTAATTACATCATCAATATCATCGTGCTCTGCTCCTGTTTCGTGCCTTTCGACCCGCACTGCTGACCTAGTTGCGTAGTCACGATGTCTGGTCTCATCCAATGACGGGGCATCGCCTACAAAAACAGATAATATTAAATTTTAATTGTCAGTTTTTAAATATCATTGAACTAGTTCGGTAATATTAATAAAAAAAATTTCAATGAGATTATTTACCTGGTGCACCAGTTGTCGCCGCTGACCTAGTTGCGTAGTCACGATGTCTGGTCTCATCCAGTGACGGGGCATCGCCTACAAAACAGATAATATTAAATTTTAATTGTCAGTTTTTAAATATCATTGAACTAGTTCGGTAATATTAATAAAAAAAATTGCAATGAGATTATTTACCTGGTGCACCAGTTGTCGCCGCTGACCTAGTTGCATAGTCACGATGTTTGGTCTCATCCAGTGACGGGGCATCGCCTACAAAAACAGATAATATTAAATTTTAATTGTCAGTTTTTAAATATCATTGAACTAGTTCGGTAATATTAATAAAAAAATTGCAATTAGATTATTTACCTGGTGCACCAGTTGTCGCCGCTGACCTAGTTGCGTAGTCACGATGTCTGGTCTCATCCAGTGACGGGGCATCGCCTACAAAAACAGATAATATTAAATTTTAATTGTCAGTTTTTAAATATCATTGAACTAGTTCGGTAATATTAATATAAAAAATTGCAATGAGATTATTTACCTGGTGCACCAGTTGTCGTCGCTGACCTAGTTGCTTAGTCACGATGTCTGGTCTCATCCAGTGACGGGGCATCGCCTACAAAAACAGATAATATTAAATTTTAATTGTCAGTTTTTAAATATCATTAAACTAGTTCGGTAATATTAATAAAAATAATTGCAATGAGATTATTTACCTGGTGCACCAGTTGTCATCGTTGGGACTGTTGCCCTGTTTTCCTCTCTGGTGGTAAGATCCTCAAGGGAAACATTCTCTGTCATTTAAACAAAAAAATTTATAAGGACAACCATCAAGGTATAATTAGAAAAAATTATAAGTGGAAATTAATTACCTTCATGGCCCTCACTGATAGTAGCATTATCGGCTTGGTCCCCGCTACAATGATCAGGTTGCACGTGAGGATCATCTACATCTGGCTCTAAAACTGGGTTATTTCCTCATCGGTAGTGCTACTCCCCTGATTTAAACAAAGTTGTTAGACATTAAATTTATGGATGAAAACAAACATATTGAAAGGTTAATGTTTTACGTTATCAGGCATTCTGGATCTTGGGACCTGCCCCAAGCTTCTGCGACATTCAACTACGGCTTGATAGCCGAAATGGAAAGCGATATTTTTATCTTCCTCTGTAGTTTCTGTTCCGAAGTCATCATCCTACATTACATATGATTGTGTATTTTTAATCATATTTGATAGGATTACAAAAACGTTGGAAGGCGATACAATTAATTATAATATGTTTAGCTACTTAATTACAATTCTTGCGGCTAATTTCAAGTAGCCGCCCTGGCCTAGCTTGTGATGGCCCTTTTTTTCAATCCTAGCTTTCGTTGCCTTTGAGGTGTCAAGAAACCTAGCATCAAAAGATTGAAGTTAGATATGACGAAGCACACTTTTATTTTAGACATAGAGAAAATTAAAGCTATTGAATTAAAGTTGTAATTTACCTTGCGGGTCCAGTTGGCATTTTTCCTTCTTTCTTTGCCCTTTTCTCTTTTCCGTCATGGATGAGTGCTCTCCACTCACTCTCTGGAGTTGTGAGAGGATGCTCGCATATAGGGTTAAATTTCAATTGCATCCTATAGGTGTCCCTAGTATATTTCAAATATTTGCCGGCTACCCGAGCCACCGTTGTTCTGTCAAATGTGTCGACCCCAAAAAGGGCTTCTAGATAATCTAGAAGTTATTTTTTCAGGTTGGAATTCTGGGAATTCCACCCTATGCGAATGGTTGGGCCAAAAATTACCAACACATGGCTCTCCAAAAACATGTAGAACTCATTGTTTCCTACACAGAAAAAAAGAAAGATATTATCATTAATTTAAAAATAAAAATCATGATAAATATGTTTTAGATAAAGTACATGAAATAGTTAAAATATTAAAATTTACCTGGGATTTGTACGTGCTTTATAGGGACACCTTCATCGTTCACCAACAACGTTCCATTAATGGTCCCTGTGGAGCTGACACGTGTAGCTCTAGGAAACGCAATAATGTAGTTGGTCATATCAGCCTCATCAATGCCAACACGTTTAGCGGTTGGTTGGGTGTTTGCTTGGGCAGGGTGTGTTTCTTGGCTGGCACCTAAAGGAGTAGAAGGTGTACGAGAGGGTTGCTGGGAAATATCTTGCCCTTGTGTCCCACTACCACCAACATCGGGTTCAGCAAGTGCCAGAAAACGCTACATACAAAAGAACTTTTTGTTAGTTTAGTCAATGTAAAAATTAAAAATCAAACTATCACAATTCATCTCATGCAAAACAAAAAAAATATCCTTTTGACTTTTTATTATTACCTGATATCTTTCTAGCTGCCTCATAAGATGTTGTATCCTCTCTTCTGTTTCAGGTGTTTGAGGCGCGTCTATCAAAGTATTAAATTCCGATCTTGCATCTCGTGCCTTTTTTTGCAACAAGAACACTGGAGATAGGGATGAAGAAAGCTCTTCCTCAAAGAGGGAATCATCAGGCGTACCATGGCTAGGTGTCCGCATATTTGAACAAAATTAATATTATTTCAATTATGTAAATAACTAAAATACCTGAAGATAGAGCAATGCTGGCACTTTACATGTTCTTCCGTTGGCCTCTTTCCGCGATCATCCCGTCTCGGGGTTGTTCCTGTACTGCCCTAATCAGTCTGCCACATTGCAATAAAATTATAAATGTAAAAACTTGAAAAAAATATCTAACTTGAAAACACAAAATGAAAACTGAAATAATTTCTAATAAGACACCGGAAGATAGAGTTATAGTTTCAAATATGCCTTGCATTGAATTCAGTCCTGGAAACATGTCATTGCACATTAAGGCACCCAAACAAGAGACGAGTTGACAATGAAGACCTTATTGAATATATTGCTGGAGCAACTTCTAGTAAACTTGTTGTGAAGACCTTGAGGATATTTTTGGAGCAACATTGTTGAAGCTGATGGTATAGCATTGTTGGAGACGATCTTGAAGGGCCTTGAAGTGAAGCTTTTGGAGCAACTATTGAAAAATCCTTAGAGCATTTAAGTAAGGCACTTTCTATCTTCCATAACCTTTTTCCTTTCAATATCTTTTAAAAGATTTTGTTGATATTTAATGTTTGAAAATATGTTGCCAGGAAACGTGGGTTCGGGGACAGGGACGAGGACGACATTTTTTGAAACAGGGTGCGTGGGTTTGTTTGGGTATTTTTATATTAATATATATTATAATTTATATATCATATATAATACTATATTTTCTAAATTATAATTTATAAATTATAAATTTAATGACACTAATATAGTAATTTGTAAATTACTAATAATTTATAAAATTTAAAATTTAAAGATTTAAATATGCACATCATTCAACATTCAAGTTTCAACATTCACATGTGACATTTGTCATTGAAATTTCAAAATTTCTAGTTTGATAATATCATGATTCATATATGATATCAAGTGAAAATTGGAGCTCAGTTTACATATTAATAACTTATAAGAAAGTAGAATCATGATTCAAAATTTCAAAATATATGTCCATTGTCATACTAAATTCAAAATTTGCCTCAAGGCATCTCCAAATGGCAAACTGTAAACATGAACTAGGAAATTTTGATATACTAAAATAAAAATAGCTAAATCCTAATAGTGAGCAATGGCTTCCTCAAGCCATATCATCAACATCCATGTCATCAACATCGCTTAGATCTTCACTTAGCATGCTCTCCAAGTAGGAATCACTCTCATCTTGAGGCTCTGGCTCATACACAGCAATTTGAGGATGGATGTTTGTGGTAAGTCTACGCTTTCGCTGGGTAAGTTATGAACTTATGATTCATGGATAGGTAGGTATGTTTTAAGGTTTAATTTATTTTTTAAGTTTTAACTTCCCTTTTTATAATTGAATATAGCCTATGGGGTTGGATAGGCTAATTTGTCCTCCCTTGGGAAATTTAATTATAAGATAACATTACAATTGGAATACTGTTCACTTCCACTGTTGTTTTGTATAATATTTCATAGTAGTCCCAAGGAAGAAAATTCACAGAATTAAGATCCAGGAAACCTCTGGTTAAGAGATTAAATTTCGGTTACATTTAAAGTCAAAGCCAGCAGAAATTTCTTCACCAGTAACTACTTTGTCTAAGCCATGCCTAGTATGATAGATATGTTATTTGTCCAGTTTTGCTTCATATTCATAGTATCTACAACACCTTTGGTGTGAACAAATAATCCCTCTTGGAAATTAGGCTATGTATGTCCAGATTGTATTCGATCAACCCCATGCCAATAAACCTGTAGGAAGCATTTTATACATCTACCATAACAGAGCTGTAACTTTAATGTCTAAGACTTCTTTACCATTAAAAAATAGACATGTTTATTTCTAAGGTTTGATCTTTCTAAATATGCCAGACCAATTCATCCAAATATCATACCAATTCATTTGAATCATTTAAGTTTTAACTCTTAAGTTTTAAAATTTAATTGTAATTTGTACGTTTTAAAAAATAGTTAGAAACAATACCATTTAAAAACTAGGGTTCTCAGTCCTTGGCATTCCTTCACCTGGGCCTAGGGGCACACTAGAATAATTTCACACTAAACCATTCAAACTTAAAAGTAACTTAATAGATCCATAAAGTAATAATAATCATAATTCCTAATTTCCTATTGTACGATATGATGCAAATTATTCAAACATGAAGCAATGAAGACATGCAATGTCTGAATTTCAAGATTGATGAACCAATACAAGAAGTTAGAAACTACAAATTTGATTCAATACTCTGTGTCCTAACTCCAGGAAGGAATCGAGTTTGTAGTACAGAACATGCATCGTGTATTATCAATTCTTAACTGACAACAACTAAAGGACATCTACCTCATCAATTCCTTCCCATTTTATGTTTTTATGTTATATTCCTTATAAAAGTGTCAAATTTCTCTCAAAGTAAGCAACCACTGAATAAAATAAAAAATAGTTGAGATATGATTGAGAAATGGTCATTTATTTCTTGAAAGGATCTTCACGATTTCTTTGGTTGTTTTTAATCTCAAGAAACAAGAAATGACCTAAGAAAATATCGTGATGTAATATAAGAAACAACACGGTGCAATGGCCATTTTCAAAGCCAAATGATGTCCATTAAGGACATGGCCTTTATTTGGTTCCTGTTTCATAGGAGTTTTGGGTAGAAATGGAACTTTGTTGTACCATTTCCAATAGTAAAAAGGGAAAACCTTCTTTTTCCATGGGAAATAATTTACCTTTCCTTTTTCAAGATAATCTAAATCACAAAAAATATGAACTATACCGCACACATTCTTGGATAATGTGAAAGTGGAAAAGGAATACCCTACACAAGTGATGCACACATGTACATTTGAACACTAATAGATTTTTGTAGTTGAAATGCAATGCTTGTTTTCATTTAAATGTAGGGTTTTTAAAGCAGGGAGAAATAATGGCTGCCAAATTAATAAGTGTTTCTTTGGGAAAAATTTAAATATTCTATTGGGTGATGAATATAATAGAGGGTATTGAATCTTGATTCTTGACATCTAGATAGAACCCTACAGCCTAACACAATCCAATGGCATTGACCAAAAATACCCAAATAGAGTCAACCCTACTATAGGAGGAAGGGCCTGCAGTAAGAACTTACCATTTTGCAAGAGCTGAGGGTGAATGTTGTTCTGCAAGAGCTGAGGGTGAACGCTGAGGGCGAATGCAGGGTGAATGCTATTCTGCAAGATCTCAGGGTGAATGCTGAGGGTGAATGCTGTTATGCAAGAGCTCAGGGTGAATGCTGAGGGCGAATGTTGTTATGCAAGAGCTCAGGGCGAATGCTGTTATGCAAGAGCTCAGGGTGAATGCTGAGGGCGAATGTTGTTCTGCAAGAGCTCAGGGCGAATGCTGAGGGCGAATGCTATTCTACAAGAGCTGAGGGCAAATGCTGAGGGTGAATGTTGTTCTGCAAGATCTGAGGGCGAATGCTGAGGGAAAATGCTATTCTGCAAGAGCTGAGGGTGAATGCTGAGGGCGAATGTTGTTCTGTAAGAGCAGAGGGCGAATGCGCGCGTGATATTAGACATTAATGTAGCTATTGCGACGGATATAAGTTTCGTATTTTTAATAAAATCATTTTTATGTAGCACGCATATAAGTTTCATATTTTTATGTAGCGCGCATATAAGTGTCGTTATACCGACGGTGGAAAAAGCATCACTATTACAACGGATGCCTCCAAACGTCACAATTGCGACACTTAGACATTGTGTTGCACTTGCGACGTTTGGAGGCAGCCATCGCAATAGCGACGCTTTGGGGCATAGTGTCGCAATTGCGACGTATTCCTCCAAACGTCCCAATTGCGACACGTTGTCTAAGTGTCGGTATTGCGACACTTTTCTATAAACGTCAGTATAGCGACGGTTTCAGGCGGGATTGAAAAAATTTGGGGAAATTTCCGACATTTGGTCAAAAGCGTCGGAACCAAGTGTTAGAATTTCCCCCAAATGTAGTAGTGATAGTACATCTTGACAGAACTAAAGTAGAGGTATTAGGGGAAATTAATTATGTTAGCGTTAAACTTTCATCAAATCCTAAATTCTGTCGAATAATAGATATTTTGGTTGCTGACATTCATGAATTTTAGTCTAATTGTAATTAGAGACTGGTCTAAAAAAATCCATGGATATTTTGCTACATATTTGTCTCACATGTGGCTTCCTTACAATGGGAAGCCAAATCAAATTCAATTTGACTGATAAAAACACTCGAAACATACAGTAAGTGAATTTGAAGGTGATAATGAGCCCATATCATTCAATAATAATATTATTGGGAATTATTCATCTGAATCATTTTTATGGAATTTTAATGCACACAAGTCTCCTTTTTTGGAAAATTCTATCATCTCACAGATCGAAAACGTTTCACAAACATAATCTACCAAGTGCAAAAATTTTGTAAATAAGCCAATAGTTAAAACTTTGTTTTGGACTTTGTACTTTTATGGTTCCAAATCTAATGCTGGTGCAGGAGTTGGTTGTGTTTTAATCAAACCAGAAGGAGAAAATACCATGTTATCTTGCAGGTTAGAATTCGAATGTATAAATAATATTGCAGAATATGAAGCATTAATACAAGGATTATATAAAGCGATTGACCTCAATATCAAATATTTGCAGGTTTTTGGAGACTCAGAAATTATCATTAGACAGGTGAGAAATACTATACAATCCTTTCTGGACATCTTAGACATTATCAATCATTAGTCCAAGATCTTACATCTCATTTTTTGGCATTTAATATTTCTCCTATACCAAGACTACACAATTCTAGTGCTGATCTGTTAGCGAATGTTGCATCAAAACTTATATCATCTTAGGAATTTAGTCCTGATAGATTTTCTATTGAATTAGTTTTTAGACCACCCATTCCTGATAATGTCACAAATTGGCGAGTCGTCAATGATGACTATGATATTATGAATTTTATAACATCAAAAGGGTCATACAATGATCAAATCATAGATGAAAATGAGCATGACATACAGTTAGAAAAGAACGTTGAAGATGAAAATACAATACCTAAAGTTGTAGTCAAATTGGAAGATTTTTATGATCTCAAAGAGAGATTTAAAAAGGTAACTAATGCCAAAATTAAAAGTTCAACTCTGAAATTTGAATTAATAAACCTTGGAAATGATGACAAGCCTCAGAATATCAATCTAGGTTTAGATCTGTCCTTTGATGAAAGATTATCATTTATTCGACTGTTGAAGAAATATAAAAGTATCTTTTCTTGGGATTATTCGGATCTCAAAACCTATGATACCTCTGTTATACAACACACTATACCCATGATCTCTAATGATAGACCAGTGCAACAAAAACTAAGGAAAATTCATCCAAACCTTGAAAATGAAATCAAAATAGAGTTGAATAAACTTCTCAAAGAAAAAATCATATTTCTTGTTAGGCATTCAAAATGGTATCCAATTTAGTGTCTGTTAGGAAAAGGAATGGTGATATTTGTATATGTATAAATTTTAGAAATTTGAATAAAGCATGTCGGAAAGACAATTTTCCACTACCAACCATGGAACAAGTACTGCAATTAGTAGTTGGTTCTAAGCTCATGTCTTTTCTTGATGGTTTTTCAGGATATAACCAAATCTTAGTTCATACAGATGATAGATTGAAAAACACGTTTAGAACTAAATGGGGAACATATGCTTATCAAAAAATGCCTTTTGGTTTGATTAATGTAGGTGCCACATTTCAAAGAGCTATGGATATAGCCTTTAAAGGACTCATTAACAAATCAATTGTTATTTACTTGGATGATATCACTATTTATTCCAAGAAAATAAACAACCACTTGAACAACCTTAAACAGATATTTGAACGATGTATGAAATATGGGAACTCTCTAAATCCAAAAAAGGCTTATTTTTCTTTAAGCAAAGGTAATATTTTATGATTCATCGTATTAAAAAAGGGTATTTATATTGATCCAGAAAGAGTTAAGGAAATTGATAAATTACCTTTAACCCATATTAAGAAATCAATGCAGAGTTTCCTTGGACAAATAATTTTTTTAAAAAGGTTTTTCCTCGAATTTTCACAAATAGTTTTACCTTTACAGAATATGATTAAGAAAAATTCAGTTTTCAAATGGGGTCATAACGAAGAGGAAGCCTTTGACTTGATCAAACAAGATATTATTAATGCTCCATCCCTGACAACTCCCAAATTTTCTAATCATTTTGTTTCATACACATTTGCATCAAAAACATCATATGTTGTCGTTTTAACACAACTCAATGATCAACAAATAGAGGCAGTCATCTCATTTTTTAGTTTGAATCTGCAAGGTGCCAAATTAAATGACACTGCTATGGAAAAACAAGCACTTGTTGTCTTCAAGTCAATAAAAAATTTTAGACCATTTCTCCTCAAAACTCATACTAAAATCATAGTTCCATTTTCAGTAGTAAGGAAATTACTGATTCAAAGAGAGGTAGGATAAAAAAGAGCAAAATGGGTAACTGCATTACAAGAATATGAAGTTGAAATTAGACCAAATAAAATTTTTAGAGGTCAAGGTTTTTGCAGAATGTTAACATGATCATCCAACTTACCAGAAGAAGAACATTCAGGTGATGACATTCAAATATCTCAGGTAAGCCTCAACAATACTACATCTCAATATGTTGATCTCATTTTATATTTAAAAAATGGATATGCCCCTATGCAACTCAGTTACAAAAAGAAAAGAGATTTGAGGTTGAAAGAAAAGAAATATCAAATGATCAATTACATTTTATTCAAGAAAAAATATGATTCTATTTTACTAAGATGCCTTGAAAAATATGAGGCAGAAAAGGTGTTGCGGGAACTTCATGATGGATTAGCTGGTGGACATTTTAGAGGAGAAACAACAACAAATAAAACATTGCATGCTGGCTATTACTGGCCAACCTTGTTTAAATATGCACATGAGTATGTAAGGAAATGAAAAATCTATCAATCAGCTGCTGGAAGACAAAGAAAACCTACATTCCCATTACAGCCAGTCAATATTGAACAACCATTTGAGAAATGGGGACTGGACATAATAGGTGAGATTGTTCCTCACTCTTCAAAGAATGAATATATATATATATATATATATATATATACTACAAAAAATGATTACTTTACTAAATGGGTGGAAGCAATTCCACTAAAGGTAACCAATTCTGAGAACATTATTGAATTTATTGATCAATTTATCATTACCAGATTTGGATTACCAACTTCCTTGATGTTTGACAATGCATCTTATTTACCAGGCAATGCTATTATAGAATTTTCTCTCAAAGGAGGTTTCAAACTTAAATATTACGCTAACTATTATCCTCAAGGAAATGGTTTAGCAGAATCAACTAATAAAAACCTCATTAGGATCATTAAATGAACTATTGATCAAAGTCAAATAAATTGGAATAAATCTTTAACATCTGCTCTATGGGAAAATCAGATAACACATAAAGCCTCCATATGTACTTCTCCATTTAATCTAGTCTATGGAAAAGAGGTTGTTATTCCTACAGATGTAATTATTCCCACTCTATCCTTGGTTCAATTTATTTAAGAAACTCCTTCTTCTTTTTAGTTAAGAAAATCATAAATTATCAAACTTGAAGAAGTGAGAGAGAAATCCAAAATGACGCATGCACATCATCAACAATTAGTTAAATCTTCCTTTGATGCAAATTTTGTTAGTTAAAAATCATTTCAACTTGGAGACCTTGTATTGAAATGGGATAAAACACACGAGGAAAAAGGTAAGCATACCAAATTCCAAAGAATGTGGCTTGGACCATTTCAAATTGCGGAACAAATCAGCCCATCAACATTTTTATTACAATATTTATCGGGCAAGAAAGATTCTTTGCTTATGAATCAGAAAATTTTGAAAAAATATTTCTCATAGGAGATAACCTCTTCTATCCCCTTTACATTATTGTCTTTACTTTTCCTAGGAAAATAAAAGTTAAATAATATAACTATTGGCCTTGCAATAAAATATTTTGAAATATTTTGACTTTTTTCTTGTGTAAATGGAAATTGTTAAGGAAATAGTTAAGAGGTTTGAAAATTAATTAAGTTTTGTCTCTCTGAAAATTTTATTTTAATACCAAAATTATTTATTCTTTGAGGAACTCCAACTTTATAAAATACTTGTGTTCTATTATCATTCACAAAAAATATTTTTAAGCAAGTAAAAGACTCTTAGTAGACAATCATCCTTAACTCTATAAATTGTCATCCATAACTCTTAAGGAGGCAATGAATCTCCCTGTCCAGTAAAATTTTCTCTTTTAGAGTGTAATCCTAAATAACATACTAAAGCATAAAAGATAAGAGGTCTCATCAAATCTTTCTTACCATATTCATAGGGAAATCATAACACTGACATTACCACTATTGTAGACCAAAACAGGGCAATGGCTTGAGATTATCTTAATCAAAAGATAAGGGGTCTCATCACGAGCCAACTTGTTCAGTTGAATTACAACCAATGAATGGCATTGTCATTATTTGGCCATCACACCAAGGAAATGGCTTTTAAGTAATAAAAAAGAAGAGCTATTTAAAAAAACAAGAAAAAGTACATTATTGTGGATTTATCTTTAAAAACTGCATTCTTACATGGATGGGATACATAATCATTGTCGGTTAAAAGGTAACCCTGTCGAGGCTATAAACACCTGCTGGCAGTAGAGGCTCTACCTATGACAAATGAGTTTATTTAAAAATATAGTCTACAAAAGCCTCCTAATTTATCTTTAATTTTAGTAATGATTGATATACGCACATGGATTTTCATATTTAAGAGGATATAAAATGAATTATAATTAGGGGAGTTTGTTTTATTATTCATAGAAATGTTACTTATTTAAGTTTTCATCCAATTTCTGTTTTCTAAACTATTTTTATTTTGAAAGTTTTAGAAATTTAAAAATTATCAGAGATAACTGGTTCTTCCAGTGAATCGCCAACTGTTGTACTATTTATAAACCCCCCCATTTTATTTTTATAATAATTAATATTGTAATAATAAATGGGGACCCTTCGCTATAATTGGAAGCGGAAAACTGATAATTTTATTTCCATATCAGTCAGCATGTCTTCATTGTCTGTATACCCTAAGAAAACCGGCATTCCAAAGGAGCACATTGCAGTCAAGGGTTCAGCTCTGGTCAAAATAAAAATACAAGCGCACCCCCTGTTGAAAATAACACTACTAGTGTCACCAAGCCTGGCACCCCGGACTGCCTAGAGGCTGGAACCAGGGAAGGAGAAGGTAATGAAGCCAAATATTATGTTGATGCAGCTGCCAGAGCTTCCCCAGTCAAGGGTTTTCTCATGCATGGGATCGATGTTTATAATGGGGACGCTGCGACTGTTGAGTGAGTGCCCTGTAATGAGGAAACTGCGGCTGCTGAGCAAGAGCTCTGTAATGGGGAAGCCACGACTGCTGAGCAAGATACATGTAATGGAAAAGTTGCAGCTGCTGAGCAAGAACCTTGTATTGGAGTAGTTGTGACCACTGAGTAAGAACCCTGTAATGGAGAAGTCGTGACTGCTGAGCAAGAGCCCTTGCTAAAACCCTAGAAGATGCGGAAGCTCTGTTTCAAAAGGGTTGCGATGCATTGAAGGTTGATGACCTTGTCGAGGTTTCTGACTCTCTGTCCAAGCACGAGAACTCCATTAACCACATCAACGAGGATTGGATGGAAGCCTGGCTCTAACCACCACCTCCTCTATAGGATCTATCCAGGCCCACACGTCGCGACGCAGCCTCAGTAGTATTCTGCGCAGATATTAGTCTGAAGCACTCCAGAGTAAAGGACCCCATCAATATTTGCATGAATCATATCTATGCACCTATGAAGGCCATAGGTAAAAAAATTCCATCCACAGTCTACCTCTGATCCATATTGAACCCTTTCTCTATCGCACATCTCTCGTAAAAGCATATATGACCCCCTCCTTCCAGATCCAGATCATACTCCTCAACAATAAGACACTACTCTGCTAGGTGCGATCTGCAAATCGGGTGCAAAGTCTAGCGTAGGTCCTCAAACTCAAGCTGAGGATCCCTTCTATAATGCAGTGATTACTCTACATAAACAATTCGAAAACACTCTCCCGCTCTCTTTTTATAATATTGAGAAAAATGCTACTTTGGTTTTATCCCTTCGTCTACGAGAAGGGGCTTCTATGAAACCCTCCTCTGCACAATATTTTTCATACAAGGATGTTGTGCACAACACCCCAAGAAATCTGCTCCACCTCCTGAGGCTCCCAAGCCTTTTTTAGTGGAAAAAACAGAGGACATAGGAGTGATTGAAATATCCCACCCAACAGTGGATGAATAGTTTCAATCATATGCAGAAAAATCCATAAAATGTTGATTCAACAGATTATGGCCATGCTCAGCATATCTCTATCAATGGGTTCACTCCTCTTGGATCAATAATATCAGGATTTTCTTCTTCTCAAAGGGTTTCTTCATAGTTATGTTCACTTTCGAGGAGGACTATAAAAAAGCCTTAACAGGAGGACCCTAGTTTTGGGGAAAATCTGGGCTATTCCTCATGCCATGGTTCCCAAACTTCTACCCCTCCATGGCCGTCATTACCAAGCTTCCTATCTATGTCAGGCTCCCAAATCTGTTGACCCTTCTATGGCACTTTTCTGTCTTTCAAGGAATCAGAAATACTCTAGGATGCTTTCTGGCAACGGACACCTCCAGGGGGGAATCATGAATATACACCTTCGGTAGAATATGCGCTGAAATAGACATCAACAAAGGCTTTATAGATCAAATCATTATCAACGTGGGAGACTTCCATTGGACACATAACCTGGACTATGACAATACCACCTTCTGATGATGTCACTTCCATCAAGCAGGACACCTTCAGAACTCATGTTCCTCCTTCCTCGCCTAAAAGAAGAATAAAATCCACAAATCAAACTCCAAGAGCTGGAAGCCATGTGTTCTGCCTCCCATGGATGACATTGACTCCTTCAATTCGGATGAGGAAGAGATCGAAGTAGAGGTGGAGTTTGGAAAGCAAGAGAAGGACATGTCCTTGATAGACCCTGAAGTTCCCACCGGTCCCTCAAGTGCTCATAAACAGTCTCATGAAACCTCCTCCTCAGATTTTGATAAGGATCCCACTCCTTCAGACACCAAAAGGCTCTAAGTGGTACTAGCCCAACAACCCCAGGATGGCTGGGTCAGAGTTTCAAAAAATAAAGGAAAGAAATGGCATACTGAGGACGCAACTCAACCTGGGTAGATTCCAATGTTTGTCTTGTGGCTCCCTTTCTTTTCTTATTGCATCTCTTGCTTCTCTCTTGGCTACTCAATGGGACTGAGGTTGAATGTTTCTTTATTTCTGGTTCCTTATTATCTATCCTCTACTGTTTGTAATCCAGCTTGTACCATATGCTTTCTAATAGAAATAGACTAATTTACCAAAAAAAATAAATGGGGACCCTTTTAAAATTTTCAAGAAAAAACTAGCAAGAAAGAGTTTTCCCTTTAAAAAGTTTTAAAGCATTAAATCACTTTAGACTAATTTCTTTTCACAATATCACAAATTGTAGAAGCCAAAGGTAACACGAATAATCATTTGTTGGAATCTGTGATAAAGCGATCAATAAAACCCTTTTTAAGATTAAGTGATATATTGCACTCTTTATAAAGGCCTTAAAATATTTTTAAAAATCATGAAGCACTTAAAGTATAATTTATATAAGGAAAAAACTGCTCAAAGAATACATAAATAACTTTCAAAATACCACAACTCTAATCTTGCGATATTGCGATAATGCGACATGGAAAATCTTGTGGTGTTGCGATAATGCGACATGGGATAATATTTCTATCCTACGATCTTGCGAATACGTGATATTGAAATGTTTCAAAATATTACCATTTTGATATTGTGATATTGCGATTTTGCGATATTGGGATTTATCGCAATCACAAAATTGACATTATACTTAAATCTTAAAATTTCGAAATAGCATTCAGGTTTGCAATGAAATGTTATGACATGACCTGAAAGGAATCACACAAAGGCCATAAAGCACAATTATTGGAAATAAATTGCATCTACTCTTTTAAAGGCTCGAGGATATTTTTATCTCTTTACTCGTGCTTGTAATAAAATTCCCATCCTTATCGAATTAACTATTTTAATCAAACTTCTGCTATTATTTCTGCTTTATGTTCATTTTTATTTCTCTATTGTTAAATCTTAGGGAATAACGCTTAGAGATGAAAAAGAAAGGAAAAAAGACAGCAGAGCCTTCTACATCCGAGGATTAAGACATGTTACCCCTCTTTAGTGATACTCCATGCAACAAGGATTGCAGAGCTATGTCGTGGGAAGCCATTTATAATATGTTAGAAGATGAAAATCCAAAGGCATTGGTAGTCAGAGCAACGACTGACGCTAAAGTATCATCTGAAGCTTCCTATTTTGAAGCATCATGTTCATTCTTACACTAAATAGCTGCAAGACCTAAAATCCTGCCATATACAGATATGGTGAAGTGGATTATCAACAACATGTATATCTCAGACAGGAAATTCAATAATTTAAGATAGGAGGTCATGGGGTCATTTTCTGCAGTCAATTTGCGCATAATGTATCATCTACCAGAACCTAAAAAGGTTTATGATAGAGCTTTCAATGAGCAGTTCGCAAAAGAGAATGAAGAACCATTAGATGTCATGCAAACTTGGAGATCCAACTCCAGCAAATTCAAACGGGAGAAAATTAGTATGTACCCAATTGCACCTCTATCAGATCCACATAGTTATGTAGCTGCTATGATGTGTAGGCTTTTTGGGAAAGCTGATAGTACAAATTTTTCTATGGAATGGATTCCATTAATTGATGCATTTGTCAACTCCACGATTATGAATTAGGGTAACATTTCATCCGATAATTTGGCTATGGCTATCAGACTGTATAAAAAATATAAATTTGCCTCTACTCGGGTCATCCCTCCATTTTTAATGAGTGCTTATGTGATGGATGTCATCTGTTTCTGTAAAATATTTCCTAATATGCGTTGGAATTGGACTCTCAAGACCCTACTCCTATTCATGTATATCATAAGGTTTTATTGGAATCTCAATTTCGTCCCCATTTTTATAATATTTTCATGCTGCCCATCTATCAAACTATTTTTGATACAAAAACCCCCAGGCTTTCAAAAGAAGCAAAGATAGATTTTTGTTAGTGGCAGGATGGTTTGGTGAAGAAAATTTTACTTATATCATATTTTTTGGGAGTATTTCTGCTCCCCATGTTCTTCCTTATTATGTTCCAGATAAGTTATTGGCGAGACAAATTTCATACCAGACAATAGGGGAAGGTCCTACCAAAACCCTAAAATAAGCAAAGAAATATATCTGGCTAAATTTTCTAGTTCAATGTGGCTCTTTTTCCTTGTTTGTTTTGGACACGCAGTTAACGAGGTGCATAATATTACATGCTTGAATCTGACTATGATTCCTAGGAGACAATATGATCCCAACAAATTCGCTCAAGACTTTACTGCTTTGGTTAAAATTAGGTAGCTCATGCATGTGAAAGATGAATTTGATGACCTATTTGAAAAGGTCGAGACTTTCTCATAGGTATTTAATTTGGGGTCAATCAAATTGACTCCAGCCGACCTCAATCATTTTCATATTTACATAAAAAAAATATTGGCAAGGGTTCTGTTAGACCTATTACAGATTCAAGAAACAAGAGAACCCACTCCCAGTATAATTTTAGAAGAAAATTCTGATCACAATTCTAATCAAGAATAACTTGAGAAATTCAGTCAGGGTTTAGAACTTCCTGAGCATCAATCTCAAAATTAAGAAGAATACCCTAAGGAAAGTTTTGAAGAGGATACAGAGAGAAATAATGGAGAGACAGTTAAAGAAACCTTGGTTGAAGAAAAATTGAACATTAATTCCACACAGGATTAGACAAAGACAATCATAATAGATGACATGGATAAATAATGGGAACAGTTCAAAGAAAATCTCTAGCTACCACCAACAGACATAGGAATGGAAGGAACTTCTAATTTTCAAACTCCTAAACAGACCTTACAAATTTAAAATTCAGAAGCAGATGTTGAAATCATACCGGCCTACCCAACGTCACAAATTGTTTTGAGAATTGAATAGATACCCCCTTTAGATATTTTTTATAGTCCAACACAGAAAGCAGTGGTAAGAAGATAGAGAAAGAAAATAAAGCTTGATTTATCAGCAGCAACTCCAGAGAATGAATCAATGGAGGTTATTTGGAAAGACAACCCCATTGATCCATCAGAAAATTTGATAAGACAGTCACAATTCACAGGTGTTTATGCAACATCTACGATTGATAAGGCAGTAGAGGTTAGTCTTCTACTTAAAGATAAAGATTCAAGAATTCAATTGTTAGAGAAACAAATTGAACAATAAAGGCAAGATGTCAATAAGCAAACAGAGCTGCAGATGATACAATTTCAGAAAGATTTTGAGCAAACGAAGTTACAACACCAGAAAAGAATTACGGAAAAAGATACAAAGATTCATATAATACTGAATGAAGTAGATAAAATCAGAAATCAAAATCAGACAAAATAATTCATCAAATAACCACTTGAGTTAAATACTCAATTGTAAAAAAAAAAATATATTTTGTCAAATAATCTCGATTATCAAACCATATTGTGAAACAATTGATACATTAGTACAACAAATGGTTGATCAGAGATTGGGATATGTAGATTTTGATAAGAAGATATCAGAGTTTATCTCCTGGAAAGAATCTGAAGAAGGAAGAAAAGTTGATTTGCCGAAGATTGAAGAATCCCACATAGAGATTCTATTTACAGATTGGGATATGCAATTGAAGCAAGCAGAAAGGGAAACAACTAGAGCATATGATATAGCAACTAAAGTAGTTGAAGCTATGAATGAAAACCTTTATAATATTAATGTGATTAAATAATGCAAGCCTAGAGTTTTCCTTGATATCAAAAAATTAGAGGGACAATGGAGGGAAACCTCCAGGAATTAAATTGAAGTAGTCAAGAAGCTATCCAAGCTTGATCATGAATCTTATTGGAAGTTTCTAGTAAAAAAATATAGTCAGCAGATGACTTTACACTATCTAACCAATTCCCCTCAAAAGATGATGCCACCTCTCTTCGATGTTTTATTCACGGGACAACTAAGATCTAAAGTCGGCTAGCCATCCCAAGTGAGACCAATGTTGGCTATCTGCGAATTGAAAAACTCAATGGAAAAGGACCGTTCAATCTAATCAAGCACGCCATTATCTTTATTTTCAGTTCTTATATTTTATTTTATTTTCAGTATTCTAAGGAAGCTTGTTTGAAACCTCAGCTTTTTATGTAATATTCTATTTTTGATACTTATGTAATATTATTTAAACCCCTCTCATGCATTTAGAGAGGGGTCCAGGATTTTATCTAAAACACACTGCAAAATCTTGCACTTTTGTACTTTTGTGATTATTTTCATGAAATACATGGAATGAGATCTTGATTTTCTTGAATATCGAAGCATACTCTACTGAAATTTCACTTCTATACTCTTCCAATGTATTTAGAGAGAAGGTGAATGTTGTTGATTTCATGAATATAACCTTTCATATTTGGTGTTATTATCTTTACGATTGAGTTCTATTTATGATTTAGCAATAAAATTCTTTATATCGTATTGTGTATGAGATCTAGATTATAGTTTTTCATTATGGCACTATTGCATGGTGTTTCAGCTGTAATTCCTTTTTGAGTATATAATCAATTGATATATGTGATACAGTTTCACAATTATTTTGTCTAACTATTTAGTCAAAATAATTGTATATAAAAAGTTTCATCTCTTTTAGCATGTAATATTCCTAATTAGCCCGAGCTAATAGGAATATTTCATTTTGTGTTAATTTTCTTAATTGAGGAATAAAATGTAATGGAGAACATAAAAAATCCTAAAAACATCCAAATAAATCAATGCCAAATGTGAACAGAGGTAAATCAGGGTTGTTTCAATAAAATACACTTGCATGTGAACAAGGGTTGAGGAGATTGATTGGGTCAACAGGACCAAATCACAACACTGTCTAGATACAATGTACCTCATGGATGGACAACACAGTTCTAGAAGGAGGCCCTCATGTGAAAGGAGATAATTCATCAAGGTAGTTTAGGGTTTTCCAAAGCTCTCATCTTATAAAAGGAAGGGGAAGGCTCAAGAGAAGGTTGTTCATGATATTATATTTTCAGAGTATATTGTCTGCTTAGACATATCTCATTCTCTTGGCTGTTTAGCAGAGAATTGCGAGGATTTCCTGTTTAGGGATTCTCTCTCCTTCCATTGAGTAGCTCTTGGAGGGCATTGAACTTCTCTTCCACTATCAATCATATGGCCAAGCTCCATCTCCCTTAGACAGCGTAAATCCTGTTTGGGTTTACTTTTTTTAGTGAACTGCAGCAAGTGGAGACTAGATCTACTTAGATCTAGATTATACTAGTGCCTCTTCTCAGTGAGCTTGTCTTTTAACCTACTTGAAGAGTGTATTAGAAGTTTGGGCTTTAGATATTGATCTTGGCATCAGGAAAATTCATGCTTCAATTCTACAGCGCAGTTTATCCTCTTGGATTGCGTTATTTCCGGTTGTAGAGTTGCAGGGTATTCCGACATTCAGTTGGAGAAGAGATCTCTGGTGTAAAGGAGTCTTCCTTGCACTGTGGTGATCCATGGATTGGCCAAAAAATCCATGTATGTTTAAGATCTGATTAATTTGTGTATCTACTTCAGAATTTCTGAAGCATTCTGCAGATCTGCTGCAGTAAAACTCATATCTATTCCTGTTCTTTCATGTAATGCTGAAAACCCCAAGGGGGATGTATAATAAATACATTTTTACATATGGATCTGTTGTAGATCTAATTTTTTATGTATTATATTGATATATATCTAATTTATAATCTACTGTTGCATTCTACTACATTTTTCAGATCTAGATCTGCAGATCTGCACTTTTATGCAATGTATCTCATGAAACCCTTGCCGGGTTATTCTCTGTGATGTATAAAGGAGATTAATCTCCATTTTTCTTCATACTTTCATGTAATGAACTCTAGATCTTATACTCAAACTATTTTTCATTCAAACTATTCATAAAATCATGTAGTCTGAGCTTCAGTAATTTTTTTTTGAGTCAAGTCATGGGGTTTGGGCATTTTTAAGCCATATCGGGAATGGGAGACCTGTTTAACATAGCTAGAGTCATTTGTTTTTGTTGAAATTTGGTATGTGAGTCTCACATTACCTAAGCTAAAGGATCCCACCATAATTTCCCCTTAGTTTTACGCAAATATCAGAAAATGACATTTTTAGGGCTAAAATAGCTTCTTTTCCCCATCTTTTGTGGGTAGAATGAATCATAATGTTTGTTGTTGTAAATATTATTAAAGGGAATATGATTTAATATCTGCTATGAGCTTAATGGTTGCATCTCCAACTCTGGAATACCTTAAGGTATTCTATTTGTTGTAGAAATTCCCTATTTTGGGATATTACAGTGGTATCAGAGCATCTTTCTTGGCTCAGCCTATGAGTATCAGCCCAAGAATATAGAGGAAGATCAGAATGATGAAGAAGATGAGATTACTCTCATCATTTTTCAGATCCAGAAAGGACCTCCCCCAAGAGGTTAAGCAGATGAGGAGTTGCAATGAAACTCCTAGAGGGCTTCAAGAAGAGGAAGAGCCATGCACTTCCTATTCTCAAAGAGGAGAAGACAAGAGACATAGAGGAAACTTGGAATTTGAGATTCTAAGTGAATACAGAGCTAAATCTAAATCCTCCAAGGAGACTCTAGCTTTACCTTAGTTCATTTAGCTAGAGGAATAGGGATCTACATCTTTGCATGTTGTTGATCTAGAGCAACAGAGTTGCACTGCGTTGTGAAAAGGTAGTGATGAAGAAAAGAGTACCCATGCTTTATAGGAGCATTCACATGACAGTTTCATTCATGAAGCAAAGGAGGAAGAAATGGTAGATAGTAGACATCTTGAAGTGAGAAACTCCTTCTCCTTTCTAGATGACACTTTCTCAATGAGCACTCCCCAGCTCAAAGACAAAGTTCTACCTGCAGCAGTTCTAAGGATTCACTGGTTTTGGAAGACCATGCATGAGGAGGAGGTCTCATCAAGAGATCCCATGAAAGGTGCACTTCAACATTTCATGGAGTGAAAAAATCTTCAACCGTATGAGGAGGCTCTTTCCTTCTCACACTTGTATCTTCATGGTTTCAAGGAGGAACAGATAGATGATGGAGGACATCTTCGGATGGATAAAAACTCTCATTTGTGTGTTGGACACTTCTTGAGCCATCCACATCATGATGGGAGGTTTTTTCCTACCACCTATTTGGATCCTTATGGGGTCAAATGGATCCTTGAGAAGATTGCATTTCAACATCCCATGAAATGCAAGAGCAAAAATCTGATTTGGGAGAATGATAGTCTTCCTTGGGAGAGTGCTAAGGAAGGAAAAGATGGAAGGCACCCACATGTGGATGAATGGGTGTGGATGATGAGAAAGAAGCTGGAAAGATATTTGCAGATCTATGATACCGGGCAACAGGAGGCATGGCTGCGTTGGTTACTCTTGAAAGAGTTTGGTCATCGACCTCTTTCCAAGGGTATGTGGTAGGATACTTGCATCATGGGGCAGAAAGGAGTATGGACACCTTGTGTTGACATAAAATTATTCATGTCATTCACCATGTTTTCATTACATGATTTTGATGATGGGAGTATAAGGAGGTAGCAAAAGATTTTTTTTCTTGGGATGTTCTTAGGAGAGCAAGGACATATTTTTGCTCACAGTTTTCATGATGTTACAGGAGTAGAAGATGGCACTATCACAGTGCAAAGGGGCTACTCCTTGGAATTATATTTTCAAGAGGTACTTTCCCCATAGGAGAGACTTCTTATGTGTAGCATCATTATGGGAGATGCCTTTGACATTCTGCATGTCAAATATTGGAGCCATGAATTGGGTGGAGCCTATTTTCATAGGCCAACAACGTTGCCACTTTGGAGCTGGGGTTTATTGATGGAGTATCCCCAGGATCATTCCACTTTTGGTGCACTTGATGGACAAGTAGGAGGTGAGAAAGATGGAGTAATGGATGGAGACATCTATTGATGTGTTATGTTCTTCTTGGCTTGGATCTCCAAGTACATGACGAAGGATCCTCATGCATGACATGATTCATTTCTCTTCATGAGAGTATGTCATATTCTTATGGAGTATTTGTTTATGGACCCTATAATGATCTTTCTCTTAGCACATGGTAAGGACCTTGTTGTTGCAATTGGTGATCTGCATACTCTTACCATTTTTATGCAGTGCATTGCTCCACAAGAGGGCAAGCTTTTCATTGAGCTCCATGGTCAACATTGGGCCAAATTGTATGATGGAGACAACCATCTCTTATATGGCCATGGGCAAGTGTTGTATTACTTCATGTATGTTCATTTTTTGTATGCGGCCATCTCCTATTCATTAGTAAATTAGATAACATACATAGACCACCATGTATCCAACAACCACTTGCCTTGTAAATTTCTGAAGCTGCAGTTGGAAAAATTGCGCTGTCACCACTTGGGAAACTATTGGTACCTTCCACCACCTTATGAAACCATCAGTAATACCCCTATTTTGATGCCAATCATGATCCCACTTGCTAGTGTTATTTTTGTCTTGATGGGAGACATGATGTTGAGTAAGGCACATGGTTTGAGTGTGTCCTTTGGGAAGGATATTCCCATTTTTTCTACAGTACATGTTCTAATGGGAACATGGGAATAGTTATGGCCACCATAGCCAAATATTTGTTTCTCTTGGAGGTGGGCCAAATGTGTGATGGGATGCCATATGATGATGCTCTCTTATCCATCACATGTGGAATATTTTGGGCCAACTAGTTCTACAACATTGGAGGAAGGATCTTGACAGATCTAAACTTCATGTTGCCACTTGAGGGCAATGTCATTGCAGCCCAAGATCAGCAAGAACTCTACACTTATCTTAAATGGAGAGGAGGACAGTGTGGGATAGGAAATTTTGTCTACTATGTTAAATTTTTCAGCCCACCTTCTTTGCAGGAACCTAAGGTGGAGGAGAATTTTCTTGAGTTACCATGTTGGGAGGTGATTCATTTTGTATGGATGATTTCTTGGGAGAAGATGCTTTCCCCATCCATTTCATTTCTAACCTTGCAGTTGCTTGAGGACAAGAAACACTTTTGGAGGGGAGGACCGTAATATTCCTAATTAGCCCAAGCTAATAGGAGTATTTCATTTTCTGTTAATTTTCTTAATTGAGGAATAAAATGTAAAGGAGAACATAAAAACTCCTAAAAACATCCAAATAAATCAATGCCCAATGTGAAAAGAGGTAAATCAGGGCTGTTTCAATAAAATACACTTGCTGACTGGGTCAACAAGACCAAATCACAGCATTGTCTAGATACAATGTACCTCATGGAGGGACAACACAGTTCTAGAAGGAGGCCCTCATGTGAAATGAGATAATTCATCAAGGTGGTTTATGGTTTGAAAAAGCTCTCATCTTATAAAAGGAAGGGGAAGGCTCAAGAGAAGGTTGTTCATAATATTATATTTTTAGAGTATATTGTCTTCTTAGACATATGTCATTCTCTTGGCTGTTTAGCAGAGAATTGTGAGGATTTCCTATTTAGGGATTCTCTCTCCTTCCATTGAGTAGCTCTTGGAGGGCTTTGCACTTCTCTTCCACTATCAGGCATATGGCCAAGCTCCATCTCCCTTAGGCAGCGTAAATCCTGTTGGGGTTTACTTGTTTCAGTGAGTTGCAGCAAGTGGAGACTAGATCTGCTTAGATCTAGATTATACTAGTGCCTCTTCTCAGTGAGCGTGTCTTTTAACCTCCTGGAAGAGTGTATTAGCACTTTGGGATTTAGATCTTGATCTTGTAATCAGGCCAATTTGTGCTTCAATTCTACAGCGCATTTATCCTCTTGGACTACGTTATTTCCAGTTGCAGAGTTGCAGGGTATTCTGGCATTTAGTTGGAGAAGAGATCTATGGTGTAAAGGAGTCTTCCTTGCATTGTGGTGATCCATGGATTGGCCAACCAATCCATGTATGTTTAAGATATGATTCATTGTTGTATCTATTTCAGAATTTTTGAAGCATTCTACAGATCTGCTGCAGTAAAACTCAGATCTACTCATGTTCTTTCATGTAATGCTGAAAACCCCAAGGGGGATGTATAATAAAGACATTTTTACATATGGACCTATTGTAGATATAATTGTTTATGTATTATATTTCTCTAGATATAAGTTATAAGCTATTGCTGCAGTATACTACATTTTTCAGATCTAGATCTGCAAATCTGCACTTTTATGCAATGTATCTCATGAAACCCTTGCCAGGTTATTCTCTGTGATGTATAAAGGAGCTTAATCTCCATTTTTCTTCATAATTTCATGTAATGAACTCCATATCTGATAATAAAACTATTTTTCATTCAAACCCTTCAGAAAATCACGCAGTATGAGCTTCAGTAAATTTCTGTTGAGTCAAGTCATGGGGTTTGGGCATTTTTAAGCCATATCGGGAGTGGGAGACCTGTTTAACATATCTAGAGTCATTTTTTTTTGCTAAAATTTGGTATGTGAATCTCACATGACATAAGCTAAAGTATTCCACCATCATTTCCCCTTATTTGTATGCAAATATTAGAAAATGACGTTTTTAGGGCTAAAATAGTTGCTTTTCCCCATCTTTTGTGGGTAGAATGAATCATAATGTTTGCTGCTATAAAAATTATTGAATGAAATATGATTTAATATCTTTTATGAGCTTAATGGCTGCATCTCCAACTCTGGAATACCTTAATTTATTCTATTTGTTGTAGAAATTCCCTATTTTGGGATATTACATAGCAATTGAATGATCTTTATTACCGTTTTATTTAAGATATCTTTGTAGATCGCATAAGTTAAATTATTCTCGATTATAAATTAAGTTAAAGATTAGGTTAAACATATGCATGTGTTTTTTACTTAGATATATTATTTACATTAGTTTAAAATCATTTTCCATTTCACCTTGTATCAAACCCATCATCACCATATCAATTTCTTTGCTAGGGAACTGTCCCATTATCCCCAGTCAGAGCCACTATACCAAACAGAATAGGATCTACTTTTAATTTCTGGAACGGGTGGTTATCCCCCATGTTGTTGCGACAGAATTTCGGGGCTTCAACAGTGGTATGGAAGGAAGTGTTATACCACCATTAATCTAGAGGTAACCACTTGACCCACTATGTTTGTTTATAAAAAACAAAGAAACGAAGATATCCTTCCAAAAATTTGTTCATTGTCTCATTTTTCCCATCAAATTTAGAATGATAAGATGAGCTATGAGCTAATTGAGTACCAAGACAAGAAAACAATTTTTTCAAAAATTTCCAGTGAAAATGGGATCTCTATCACTTATAATAATCTTTGGGTTTCCATGTAGCTTTTGAACTATTTCCGTAAATGTAGTAGAAAATGTATTGGCTTTTGAAGGATGATATAGTGCCAAAAAGTGTGCATAACTGGTAAGTCTATCAACTACCACCATGATGACACTCTTTCATTGGGACTTGGGTAAACCTGTGATAAAATCCATAGAGATCCCCTCCCACTACTGACTTGGAATGACTAAAGGTTGAAACAAACTCGAGGTCTTAATTTTCTCAAATTTGTTTTGTTGGAAAACTAACATTCTGCCACAAACTTTTGAATATAGGATTTAAGACCATCCCAAAAGAATACTTCTTAACCCTGTGATAAGTTTTTAAAAATCCTAAGTGCCCTCCTAAAGGAGAGGTGTGTAATTCCAAAATAACTTTTTGTTTGAGTTAGGGGTTCTTACATAGATATAAGTGATCTTTGTACCATACTGAATAATTTTTCCAGATAAATGTATCAAATGTATTGGGATCTTACTGCAACTTTTGAATGAGTTTCCACACCTCTTGGTCATTCTTCCATTCATCCTTTATTTCAGTTATCCAGTGAGGTTGGATAATAGAAATGACACATAGTAATTCTTCCACGTCCTCATCCCTTCTTGCGAGTGCATTTGCAACAACATTTTTCTTCCCTTTTTTGCAGATGATTTCAAAGTCATACCCCAACATCTTTGTGACCCATTTTTTTTGTCTTTTGAAGATAATATTTGTTCCAAAAATATTTAAGATTATCATGAGATTTTTTTACCTTGAACTTTCTTCCCAATAGGTAAAGGCACCATTACTTCTGTGCATGTAGTATTTCTAAAATTTCCTTCTCATAAATAGGTTTGTGTAAATACTTTCCCTTTATTGGAAGACATTCAAAAGTAATGGGTCTTCCTTCTTGCATTAAGAAAACACTAATTCCATTTCTCGAGGCATCACATTCCACAATAAAGGTTTTTTTGAAGTCTGGTGTGACTAAGACCAGAGGTTGGCACATTTCTTATTTGAGATGTTCAAAGGCCTTAGTTGTTTCTGAAGTCCAAATAAAACATCTTTCTTCCATAATTTTGTTAGAGGTGATTTTATTTTCCCATAATTCATAAGAAACTTGTAATAATACCTTGTCAACCTAAGAAATCCTCAAATATTCTTTAGGGTTGTGGGGATTTTCCATTCCTTGATAGCTTTAATTTTGTTAGGGTCTACCTTAACAACCTCACGAGATACAATATGAACCAAATATTCCACCTCATATACCCCAAAGAAAAATTAAGATTCTTTTGAATAAAATTATTTCTTTTCCAATAGTTGAAGAACCATGTCAATGTTATGAAACCAACTCCAAAAATAGAAGAAAGAGAGATCAACGACTTAGAAATCAACCACTTCAAGGGGGAAACCTCCTTTACATTACATAAATGAACAATTATTGGATGATATAAATGAAAAAACCTCATTTCTATATATAGGATTCCATGGGGTCACAATATAATCATAGCCTACCTAACAATAATAATGTAAGGGCACAACAATAAAAATAGTGGCTTTTATGGGGCACAATAATAACAATATGGGGGCTACAAGGGTACAAAAATAACAATAAGGGGGATACACTAACAACAATAAGGGACTACACTAGTAATATAGGGACCTACATTCCCCTCTCCTTCAAAAAAAGTGTTGTCCTCAACGCTTGAGTAGCAATGGATGCTTCTGTATAAAATTATCATCCTCCCATGTGGAATCTTCAATGAGTAAGTTCTTCCACTTGATGAGGTACTATGAAATTGATCAATTTCATAGCTGTCGAGTTCTTTTTTCCGTGATTGATTCAGGTTCCAATATGATTTTTCCTTCCTCATCAAGTTCTATAAATATTGTGTGAACTAGAAGTTTGTCACCTATAACGTTCTTTAAGCATGAAACATGGAAAACTAGGTGCACTCGAGAAGAAGCAGGAAGCTCCAATTTGTATGTCATAGTAGAAAATTTTGCAATACCTTGAAAGGAACATAGTACTTTGGTGATAATTTATTATCCTTCTTAGCTTTCTTGAGGGACATTTTTTGTATGGTTGTAACCATAAAAATACCCAGTTTCCTACATCAAAACTTCTCTCGCTACGATATTGATCCACTTTTTTTTTCATTTGATTTTGTGCCAAATTTAGATAATCCTTTGAGAGTTGGAGAACTTGTTGTTGATGCTCGATGTGATATTCCACTTCTTGAAACTTATAATTTTATCTTATAGATGATGTGATGGACGGTGGATGATATCCATAAAGTGCCATAAATGGGGTCATTTTTGCTGCGGTATGGAAGGAAGTGTTATACCACCATTCAGCCAAAGGTAGCCACTTGAACCATTGTGTTTGTTTATCAGATAAAAAATAACGAAGATATCCTTCCAAACATTTTTTCACTCTCTCAGTTTTCCCATTTTATTGAGGATGATAAGATGAGCTATGAGCTAATTGAGTACCTAAAAAAGTGAATAATTCTATATAAAAATTTCCAGTAAAAATGGGATCTCTGTCGCTTACAATAATCTTTAGGTTTCCATGCAGATTTTGAATTGTTTCCATAAATGCATTAACAAGTGTACTTTCTTTAAGTGGATGAGATAATGCAAAAAGGTGTGCATACTTCATAATTCTATCAACTACCACCATGATGACACTCTTTCCTTTGGAATTAGGTAAACCTCTCATAAAATCCATTGAAAACTCCTCCTAACATTGACTTGGAATGGACAATGGTTATAGAAGACCTAGGGTATTAATTGTCTCAACTTTATTTTGCTGGAAAACCAAACATTCCACAAAAAATTTTTGAATATCAAATTTAATGCCATCCCAAAAAAAAAATTCTTCACCCTATGGTAAGTTTTTAAAAATCCTGAGTGTCATCGTAAGGGAGAGATGTGCAATTCCAAATTAATATTTTGTTTTAGTTTGGAATTCTTATAAAGATACAAGAGATCTTTGTACTACAAGGACTCATTTTTCCAACTAAATGTATGAAATGTACTAGGATCTTGCTGCAACTTTTGAATGAGTGTCCACACTTCTTCTTCATTCTTCCATTCATCTCTTGCTTCGAATACCCAACCTGGTTGGATAATAGAAATGTCACAAAGCAATGCTTCCAACTCTTCATCCTTTCTTTAGAGAGCATCTGCAACAACATTTAGCTTCCCTTTTTTGTAGATGATTTCAAAGTCAGAACCCAACATATTTTTGACCCATTTTTGCTGCTCTTCTAAAGATAGTCTTTGTTCCAAAAGGTATTTAAGACTATCATGCTCAATTTTTACCTTGAAGTGTCTTCCCATTAGGTAATTTTGCCATTTTTTAGTGCATGTAGTATTGCCAACATTTCCTTCTCATAAATAGCCTTTTGTAAATACTTTCCTTTGATTGGATGACTTTCAAAAGAAATGGGTCTTCCTTCTTGCATTTAAACAACACCAATTCCATTTCCTGAGGCATCACATTCCACAATAAAAAAATTTGTGAAGTCTGGCGTAGCTAAGACTGGTGCTAGGCACATTGCCTCTTTAAGATGTTCAAAGGCCTTATTTTCTTCATGACTCCATGAAAATTCATATTTATTCAATAATGTTGTTAGAGGTGCTGCTATTCTCCCATAATTCTTAAAAAAATTGCAATAATACCGTGTTAACCTGATAAATCCTCACAAATTCTTTATGGTTGTGGGGAATTTCCATTCCTTAATGGCTTTAATTTTGTTAAGGTCTACCTTAACACCCTTCTGAGATGCAATATGACCCAAATATTCCACCTCTTGTACTCCAAAGAAACATTTGGAGGTTTTTGCATATAATTGTGTCTCCTCCAATAGTTTGAGCACCATGTCAACATGTTGAACATGATCCTTCCAAGACCTGTTGTAGATTAGTGACATCATCAAAATGCTACTAACACAAATTTTCTAGGAAGGTTTTGAAAATGGAATTCATCAACCCTTGAAATGTAGAAGGTGCATTGGTAAGGCCAAAAGGCATGACCAAAAATTCATAATGACCCTCATGAGTTCAGAATTGTTGTTTGGACTCTTCGATGATCATTCTAATTTGATGATATCCTGAATGAAGATCCAACTTGGTAAAATAAATTTCTCCATGTAATTCATCCAATAATTCATAAATCACAAGAATGGGAAATTTATATTTAATAGTGATCTTATTTAACTCCCTATAATACGAAAACATGCGCCATGATCCATCCTTCTTGTACACCAATACTACAGGAGTAGAGAAAGAACTTTGACTAAGTTGAATTATACCAACCTCTAACATTTCTGCAATCATACGTTCAATTTAGCTCTTTTGGACATAAAGATATTTGTAAGGCCTGATGTTTGGAGGAACACTTCCTAGAATCAAATGAATAGCATGATCATGGTCACAAATAGGTAGGAGTCCTTTGGGAGTTTCAAACACCTTGGAATCATTTTCCAAGAATTTTTGGAGATCTGGAGAAATAGTTGATTTTGATGTTGAAACTTCTAGTGAGTATAATTGTGCAATTACGCATCGTTGTTATTTCTTCAGAAGAATTTTCATGACATTAGAGCTTATTATCTTTCACGGCTTCCCTGCGATACCCCATAATTCAACTTCCTTTCCTTCCAAAAAAATTTTCAAGAAAATTTCTTGATAATTAGAAGCTACTGTACCAAAAGATTGTAACCATTGTACTCCTAGTACAACATCAGCACCTTCCATTGGAATGGAAAGCATTGGACTATTCAATACATATTCCCCAATTTTTAGCTATATATTATGCCATTTTCTAGAGCAATTTATAGTTCCTCCATTTTCACCCATCACTAGACACTCTGGTGCTGGGTATAGGAAGCAATCTAATTCGTTGGCTACCTTACAATGAATAAAATTATGGGTACTACCAAAATCAATCAACACTATTACCTTTTTCTTCTTGATATGTCCTTATATCTTGAGAGTTTGAGGAATGGTAATTCCTACCAATGCATTACAAGATATGGTCAGACTCATTTCTTCTTTCTCTAGGGTTGGTTCCTGGTGTATATCCTCTTCTTTTTAAGTTTCTTGTTCATTTCCTTCCTCCTCTTCACAATCTATGTAAAATAATTTCTTCTCAAGACACTTATGACCTTTAGTTCATTTTCTATCACCACTGTAGAAAATTCCTTTCGCTATTTTTTCTTCCAATTGTTGTGGTGTCAACCTTGTTGGTTGTGTAAGTCTAGGAGTAGCAACACTTCCATATTTATAGATGTGAGTGGTAGGCTTCATTGTTTTGATAGGTCAATTTGGGCACCATTCCCAATGACCTGGTTAACTGGGCATCATCTCCAGGACCAATGAACAGGGTCTATCATCCCCTATCATTTCAATTGTTATATGCCCTAAGACAAAGAACAAGACAAATCAATCAAAGACTTTCATCTGCAAAGGTTTCCAAGATTTGGAGTTTATAATATATCATATGAAATCTCATCAGCGATGCCTCTAAAGGGACTAAATGCATTGAATATGTAGGTATCTCCATGCAAGGCTGCTCTACAAAGCACTTCCTGACATTCAAAGGTGTGTTGATCACATTGGGAGCGAAATTGTCATTGTTTCGGAATCTCCACTTGGCTAGTGCCTTCTAGAAGAGTTCACATGTGTCAAAGTTCGAATCCATGTGTCCATTTGACATCTAAAAGGTTGGGAACATGTCTTGCCTATTATTGGAAATTCATTGATTGTAAAAATACCTTCAACTCCTCTATAAATTGAGCACAAATCTTAGTGTTTGATAAGGAAGAATTTGAGTAGAGAAATGCTGGTGAAATTTCAATTGAGGAATTGATTTAAGTGACATATTGTTGGAAATATCTGCATTGTGATGAGGCTGGGATGTTGTTGGAGATGGTGACACTAAATCAATCACTGGGTTGTAACCTCCCCTTCTATAATCAATAAATATTACTACTTATTTTTCCCTATATGCATATGTATAAGCTTTGATTTTCCATATCATGATTTCTTATTTGATGTATATGGTTTATGCTTTATTGTTTTAGCTAAATAACTTGAATAGACATCTGTATTATTGTTATCTCTTGTTGTTTAGTGTTCATTCTTGCAGGAAATATTTTGTACAGCCGGATGGAATTTGAAGCTACAACAAAAGCGACAAAAGGAGATTTTGGAAGCGTTTGGACTCCAAGTAGGTTTCTCATTTCATTCTGTGTCTATTTACAGTTAGTAAAGATAGTCGTAAAGTCTTTGATCTATTTTTCTAGATTAGCACCTGTCTAGGGAAGAATTATTTATCCGTAATTCATAATTCCACATAACAAATTGGTGACTCCACTGGGGAAATTACTCTTTATCCTAGGTGTTTTAGTCTCTGATTTTCTCTATTTATTCACCCAGTAGTTGTTACTCACAAATATTAGGCTTTTTAAAATCCAAATTTTTAAAATAAGTGTGTTATACAGATGTGTTTTTCTTTATACACTGGGCCCAACACACTCTTGGACAGGACACAGTGCTTTTCATAGCACTGTCTCCCTTTCAATCCTACATTGCAAAGCACTATCTCTCTTTAGAGACTACGTTGCCTCCTGAAACCATCCAAATTCCCTTGGATTTTTCTTTGCAATTTGTTTCAGCTTGTTTTATGATGTTTTTTGAAAATCCTGAACCTCATATTGACTACTGCATTCATCTACTTCTTCCTCCTTTCAAAGAAAAATTTGTTCAGTGTTTGTTTAAGGTGTTTTTCTTTATCATTGATGAATTGATTTCAAAGTATTTTCATTGTCCCATTAGATCCATTTGCTTTTGAAAAAAGGAAATTGTCATAAATTCTTCATTTCTTGATAGGAGAAATTGTTGTTTAATTCCTCATTTTTCCTTCAAAAGAGAAATTGTTGTTTGTATTCCTCATTTCTCAAAAGTAAAAGACATTTGTTTTTGTTTATTTAGTGCACTTAATTTATTTTCTGCATTCATAACATTAAAGTAACTGAAAAGAAAAATATGCATTTCCATGTAGTGGTTTGTGTGATTTGCAAAAGGAACAATTAGGAAATCTGCATTTAGTTTGTGTTCTTTGTTTTGTTTTCCTGCAAATTGATTGCTCTTTCCCTCTAGTATCTAGGATTTTCATTGAAAAACTAAAAGTGAAATATTTCTTATCATTCTTAGTTGCATTTTAGGAATTTCCAATACATCATCACGGTGAACCTTCGAAAGGAAAATTGTTAAACAAGATCAACATAAAATTAATCTCAATTTACCTAACAAAGCATTGGAACCATAACGATAACATTTAGAGGGTCTAGGCTAGAGACGTGTTCCAACATTGTAAAACATAGCAACTATCGTTAACTTGTCTATGATACATTCCGAGTGTGATACCTCACTCCACGTATGTAAGTATATCGTAGCTCATCCACGTACTTTCGGGTATATCGAGTGGTGTTACAGTACGATAAGTATAAAGGGGTGCTCTCACTGTGCGGTTTCGCATCAGATAGTGCTAATACGGACTTTTGCCTCCATGTACCTTCAGGTATGTTTGGGAGGATAAATTTTAGGTGCTATCCATCCATAGTGAACTGAGTTGGCCGCCTTGTAAATTTTGATACACCGAACACAACATTCGGGGAGATTTCTTACCCGTACTTCTTGGTTCACCAGGAGGTATTCTGCAGTTCACAGTTTCTTGGTAAACCCTTTTGCCTAGAAATGCCATTTTATTTTTTTTATTTGTTTTTGGTTAAAATAAATCAATAATCGTGGAAGAACAAAATCATTTTCCCCATCGTTTGCGTATATTAGCTTTAAAACCACCTTTACCACCATAAGTTATTTCCGGTAGGCGAAGGCAATCACGATCTGTCGAATCAAGTACAATTCGTACCTCTGGTGAAACATCATCTTCCCATAAACCAGAGTTAGCTCAAGTTTTTTCTACACATCCTGGTTCGTCTACTGTTGTCAAAACGAAGTCTTCACATCTACCCATGGTCACGATCCATCTAATCAGTGAGGCCATACCTCCTGGACCCGACGTTGTTCAACCAGAAATTGATCTAGATCTTGTCTCTTCTTTGCCAGAACATCTGAATCTTGAAGTCATACAACCATAAGTTGTTCCTACCTTGGTCATCCCACAAATTTCTTTAGCCATTGAATCTCCAATATCACACAGTCAAGCACCTGAAATATACTTTGGCCCAGACAATGAAATACTTCCACCTGGTTAAATTGGGATTGAATAAATCCCACAAGACGAGACATATTTAACTCCAACCCATTTTGGGGAGGACATTTACCTGTACGAGTCTTTTCCTCAATTGACACCATCTACTTTTGTTCATCTTGTTCCCATTCAAACTCTCGTCGATTTAAAAGGGTTTACATTTGGTCAAGTAACCATGCCTAAACCAACATCTTCGGTTGGGCCATCTGTTCCAATTACGTTAGCTCCTGCCCTCGCTACCCCGTCGATGTTCACAACTTCACTAGAGTCATATTTTCATGGTGGCCCTATGGTCCCATCAGGTTACAAATCATTATCTGGAATTTTCTTTGGTGCATCTTCAAACCCATGGACTTTACCAATTTCATATTCTGGTATTTTAACTGGTAATCCTATAGTGAGTACTAAACGACTTGATTCATTATACACATCATTAGGGCAATATCAAGTCGGTTCGTTTGGGTCTATTCCTTCAAGTACGATATCACCTGGACTCCTAGCATTTGGAGAGCAATATTTTCTGTCTTATTATCCTCCTCATGCTGAGGGGCAACCTTTGGTCACCCAATATGATAGTACTCCGTCACTTTTTGGTCAACCTAATGTCTAAATGAATGTTTGTAAATGGCAACCCACTCTACCTATTCAACAAACAGTTGTACACTCGTATCAACCAGTTCAACCTATTACACCCATATCATTTCCACTTGTTAATACATCTTTAACCCTACTAAAGAATTAAAATGTTGTACAACAACCTTATCAAGTGGGTCCTTCAACTCAGTATCATCAAATTTTGGGTCCACAAACTCCAAATCATTCGGTTAATTTACAACAACCTGTATCTGGAATCATTTATTCACAAGATGGTTTACAATTTTATGGGATGTCACAGCCACAAAATGGTTATACCTATCAACCGAATCCAAGTTATCCTAATTTGGGTTATAACATTAGTGGATAGACCACTTGGCAGCCACAAGCACAAATGCCTCAAAATTCATTTCAACAAGTATCATATCCAGGTTTTGGTCAACAAAATCCTCAAGTGTTTTCTTGTCAAAACAACCCCTATCTAGGTTACCAACAGCAGATTCCTTATGCTGGTTCTCAAAGGCCTGTTTCTCAAGCAATTCCATCTTACCCTGGCTATGCTCAACTTGACCTTAATAGATAGTTTTCCTTTGTTGCAACTTTAGAGTTACCAGATTTAAATTGGCTAACTAATGATCCAATTAACTATGTTCCTTGGTGGCCAGTGATACCTCACAAATTACCCTCAGATATTCCTAAGTTCAATGGAAACCCTAGAGAAGATCTGTCGACTCATGTTATGACTTATCATTTATGGTGTTCATCAAACTCCCTGAATGATGATTCTGTTTGACTACATCTTTTCCAGCGTACGCTCACAGGTCCGGCTGCAAAATGATATATTAAGCTACCTAGAGCTTCTTTTGATAATGTCACTATCCTAGCTACTATATTTTTGACTCATTTCGAGTTACCAATCAGATATGAAACTGGAAAAAAACTCTTGAACAATTTCAAATAGACTAATGCTACTCACATTTATGATCATATTCATGAGTGGCATCGTTGTCATAGAATGGTGAAGACATTTTTTCCGGATAAGCTCCTTGCTAAATGGTTCATTAAGTCCCTGTTACCATCTATAACTGAGGATGTGGCTAAGGGTGGCGTCGTCATATAAGATAAAGTTATCTCCCGTGCCCAATATTTAGACTTGATTTACACCCAGTCTGGCACGCTCTATGAAAAAATTCCTAACGCGCCGAGATCTAATTTTACTGTTCCTCCTCAATTAAATGACTCTCATGCCAGAGATGGCTTAATTGGCACTGCAAGCACACATCTCACTATTGCATCTGATCTTTCACCTTATTCCGAAATTAATTCTGTGTCGTTTGTCAAGGGAAAAAGTGGCAAGCAACCCAAAAGTAAGAAAAAGGGGAAATCTAAGAAAAAGAAAACTTCTAACCCGCAGGAAAGATCATTTGATCAATCGTCTGGACCTAGGAAACCTCATTATCCATGAATAATCTGTAAATGAGGAACACTTCGTTAGGGATTTTCCTCACCGCACTGAAGTCTCAAAAATCATCAAGACTTCTCATGTGTCAGTTGTGTTGACAAACCCATTTCCAAATCCGAACATAAACATGGTTGCTACGGATCCAGCTCCTAGTTCCCAAGTGTTAATGTTATCCATAAAACCTTCAACATATATTTTGGTGTCAATGGTAATAAATATTATGGTAGTCAGGCCACTGATCAACCTACTACCTCGACAACGAGTCTGTCTACGGAATCAGTATCGTCTATTGTCATTCCTGAATTGACAATCAAGCCACCAAAGGGAGTAATTCACAAATCGACATGTAATCCTTGAGCGAGAGCTGCAAAAAATTATAATATAGTTGAAGATTTGGCTCAATCCCCTTCAGCTATGTCTACTCTTGAGGTATTAAAAAATTTTCCCTCCCAAAAACAGGCTTTATTGTCGGCTATTGGTGGAATTGTTCCAACTGATTCTAATCTTGTCGTCTTTAATCATACGGGCTATGTGCCGCAACTACCAGCAGAATTGGCATTCTCCATACAAGTAAATGTTCTTAATCACCTTGTTCATCACACTATTATTGATGAGGGAGCATCTACATGCATTATGTCTCTAAATTTTTGGAAGTCACTTGGCTCGCCACGCTTATCACAATTATTAATGATGTTGAACGCATTTGATGGACATACATATAAACCTTGTGGTATTATTAATAACCTGCATATTGAACTGAGGGGAAAAATAGTGAATTTTGATGTCGAGGTTGTTGACGGACCCCTTAACTATAATATTCTACTTGGAAGGCCATGGGTATATGCAATGATTGTAATTGTTTCTACATATTTTAGAATGATTGCCTTTCCACATAAAGGTACTATCACATTCATTAATCAATTATCCTTCTTTGCCTCCACTTCACAGGTAACTGTAAGTGTTTCGTTAGTTCACATATCCCAACTAGAACTTCAAAACATTGGTGTAAGAATCTTAAAGGATTCCACTCTCATGGGAACCTTTGCATTACCACCACCTGCGACGTTAGCAGAAATTGCAAGTATAGAGACCTGCTACATGATCTCTTCCACTCTATCTGGCTTAAGGGAGAGTATGAGTGATTCTAAAATTACTACATTGAATGAGTTTCTGCCACCCAACCCTATTGAACTAGCATAGCAATCAATCTATCTGGCTTGGGCGGAAAATTCGAAATCAGCGTCACCGAGTGTTTGGGTTGATCGTTCCTTAGATTTTGGTACTTCTTCTTATCCTTTTTCCTCAACGTTCTTTACAGATGAGAATATTTTGGAAGCCATGATGTCAGAAGGAGAACCATGGGAAGATTATCATCATCGTTCCCATCTTCCTGATTATGAAGAAAACTATCTTAGTGAATTATATCACCCATCAATCAAAAATTTCTTTTTGAAATATTTACCAATTAATGCAATCAATTACAAGAGAAATCTATAAAATATTTAAGAAACCATTTCTATCGATATTTCAACCAAAACTGGCATTGTAGAAAATATTCATGTTGGTGTATCTTGTTCTCCATTAGAACTCGAAGAATATCTCTCTCTATTTCATGAATTCCGTGATGTATTTGCTTGGTATTACGAGGAAATTTCGAGCATAGATACTAGTATTGTTGAACACACTATTAATATCTATCCTGATGTCAAACTAGTGCGTCAACGGCTTCATCCTATTCATCCGAAGAAAGCCGCTGCCATCAAAGTAGAAGTTGAAAAACTTTTGCTTGCTGGTTTCATATACCTTGTTCCGTTAACTGAGTGGGTTTCCAATATTGTTCCTGTCATGAAAAAGCAAGGAACTATTAGAATGTGTGTCAATTATCGAGATGTCAATATTGCTTGTCCGAAAGACAACTATCCTACTCCCTTTATCGACCAGATTATTGACGATTGTGCTAGATGCAAAATATTTTCGTTCATGGATGGATTTTCCGACTACAATCAAATCAATATCCGCCCAGAGGATCAACATAAGATAGCATTCATCTGTCCCTGGGGCACATTCCCTTATAGGAAACTACCATTTGGTTTAAAGAATGTTGTGGCAACTTTTCAGAGAGCAATGGATTATACTTTCAATGAAATCAATCACATTGTTCAACCTTATCTAGATGATTTACCAGTGCATTCACGAAATCAGACTGATCACCTGATGCACTTAAGAGCCATTTTATTACACTATCGAAACTACAAAATACGCCTCAATCCACATAAATGTGTGTTTTGTGTTGGTTCTCGTCGTTTGCTTGGATTCGTAGTCTCAAAACAAGTATTTTGAATCAACCCATTGAAGGTTCACGCCATTCTTGATTTGCCTACGCCATCAAGCTTAGTTCAGATATAGAAACTTCAAGGAAAGTCTCACTTCCTAAGAAGGTTCATTCCAAACTATGTTGAAATGGCTAAAGGATTTACTCAACTTTTGAAAAAGGGGGTTAGCTTCCATTGGGACCAAGTTGCACAAGCTTCTTTTGATGTTGTCAAGGATATTCTTGTTCGAGCATCATTAATGTATCCCCCTAATTATCAAAATGATTATTTCCTATATATCTCCGTGGTTGAAATGACCATTGCAATGGTATTGGTCGAAGTAGAAAATGGAATTGAATATAAAATCTATTATTTGAGTCATAATATCAATGATACGTAAGTTAAGTACTCGTACGTAGAAAAGATTGCCTTGGCAGCTATTCAAGTTTTCCAAATATTTCGCCATTATATCCTACTTTGAAAAACCACTATCGTTTCGGATTGCAACCACATAAATTATATCTTATCATGACAATTGCTGGGGGGGGAATATTCAAAATGGATTGTCATTTTGCAGGAATTTGATTTGTAATTCATCAAATCCAAGTCAAAGAAGTCTTTAGTTTTGGCTGAGATTCTCTGTGACCTTCCCTCTGATAATACTGCAACTACGTCAGAGCCAAAAATTCCTGACGAGTCTCTATTTCTGATCAGATCATCTGATCCTTGGTATGGGGATTTCATCATTTATCTCCAAACTCAAACTTTTCAACCTGATACCTCTCACTTTCAACAACGACGTATTCAATACCAAGACAAAGGTTATCTGATTTTCGGCGATACACTTTATTGTCATGGTGTCGATACCATTTTAAGGAGGTGCCTCACTCATGAGGAGGCCGAAAAAGTGTTAAATGATTTTCATGCTAGGGCTTGTGGTGGAAATTTATTTGGACATGCTACCGCGCAGAAGAAACTCTGTGCCAGTTACTTTTGGCCTACTATTTTTTGAGATTGCATCCTCGCGGTCAGAAGTTATCATGCGTGCCATATTTTTTTATTGTAAAATCTGCAAACTGCCAGCGCCAATGCATCTTGTTGTCTTTGTGGGACCATTTTTGAAATGGGGTATTGACTTCATGACATGTAACCCTCGTTCGTCCAAGGGGCATGGTTATATTATTGTCGCAGTTATATTTTTTTCCTCATCCCTGACAATTTGAAGCACTTAAGCAGTTCACAATCTCTTAGGGCTCTTACTATACCCAGATTATTTAAGGCAACCATATCCTATTATTCATGTTCTCTTTCCCTCCATGTAATCGTCATTGTAATCCGATGGAAACCTGAAATACAACCATAAGAACCATTAGATTCCATTCATTGCAAAAAATTAGGAAAATTTTGGGAATAATGAAAAAAAAAAATCTATATTGTGCCCAACGCAATCCCTAACAAGAGACAGTGCGTTGTGTATGCAAGTAGCCTTCAATTTACTTGCTATGCAACGCAAGTTTTGACATTCAGGGGTGTGTTGTGCTCTTTTTGGGCAGAATTTACCCTAGGGACCTTAAAACCCTGAAAATTTGTGGAAATTAGAAATGAAATTATTACTAAAGGAAAGAGGAGGTTCATATCACTAACCTGGATCAAACGGAAATGAAATCCGTCAACAGAAACAATCACAATCAGTAGCTGAAGTTCGGGGGAAAAATCAGGTTCAAAGCTCCAAAAATGAAAATGGTAAAAATGAATAGTGAAACACTTTCTAATAGTCATTTAATTATTTGTAAATTACATTTATTGCTATGACTATAGTTTTATTATGTTCTTTTTATCATGAAATAGGTATTTTTAACCCATTTGATGTTGTTCTGAACAGTTCTTACAATTGATGAACAGATTAATCGTGCAGATTTATTTCAAGAATGATTTGACCACAAAGCATACTTTTTCTTCTTATTTTTCGAGCTTTGTTACAAACAAAAAATAATTTGAAGAGAACTTTTATCTCTTTTTCGAGCTTCAATAATAGAAAAAAATGAACCCCTGGAGTCTTCTTTTAACTCTTTTTAGACTCCGATAACGTGAAAATATTGCCGAGCACTTGTCTTTTCGAGCTCGTAAAAGTAAATGAATTGATATCTAATCAGTATAAGTTTAACCCTTTTCTGGACCGAGATAGATTATTTATGAAAAAAGAATACCTTGGTTCTCTTATATAGGTTCTCTCAGATATTATTTTACACTTTTTCAGGTCTGAGCGAAAACTTTACGAAAAATTACTTTTTGAGTTTTATTTTGTCCTCTTTTTCAAAATCTCTAAATATGAAAAAGGACCGGGCTATCACTGTCATTAAGCTCATTAAAACATAAAATAATGACATGCTTGTGGATCATGGAAAGAATCGAGTTTCATTCATCGCTAGGCTCATTAAATTATTAAATAGTGATACTTTATTCGCCCAAAGGGTTGAATTATAGATCAAGAAAATGTTATCCTCCTCAAGCTTGTTAAAAAAAATAAAGAGGTACTGGTCGACAAATGACCGGGGAAAATTTGGGAAACGTGAGCAGAACTCTTTATGGTAGCAATTCACTCTTGAACATGATACTTCACTCCATGTTTATGACTGTTTGGGTTGAGTAATATTCTTAACGGTTCATTCATACCTATGGTTCATCATACCTTCACTTCGGTTTTGGGTCAATGCTGCCAACTCATCTCAGTGTCATCGATATGTTCAAGAGAAGTCATCCAGTGAATACTCTTCCTTCTAAAATACTCATAAACCTTCATTCTCATGACCGTCATCCCTGAAAATTGCTATATCAAGTCATACCTTTGTCTTTGAAATCATTAACTCCCATTTCAAAATAAGGTGGCTTTCTGTCGATGAAAAATCATTATCCAGGAATTTCACTTAGAAACATTCGATTCCAGTACCATGAGGCTTGTTACAACATCGACAAGATCCTCGCTTTTGGATTTTTAACCAAAATATTTTGTTTGGCGTTCGACATCAAATCATCTATTCACGCCTTACAAAATGTACTGCAGTACCATGAGGGCCATTTACATCAATGGTGGTTATCTCGCGTTTATTAAAAACTCACATCATTGACTGGTAATCAAACAATGTCTTTCCATGGTCGACTACAAATCATATATTCACATGGCTAGAATTGTACCCAAATGATCGAGTGAATGAGATAAGAAGACCCTGGATCTAGTTTCAGTCATCCACGCTACGATTTCAAGATTGTTGTACACATCATCTATACGTGACTTTAAATACAGATCGTCATCCGAACATGGGCCTATATATGTAGCCATGTCTGTATTGGGAAACATTCCAATGTAGACAACTTACTGAATTATGTACATGTTATTAAATTGTTTATGTGTTGAACATGGGAATGAATACCCTTAGCAATTATGATCAAGAGGATATATCATGATGTAATTTATTGTAAGATTGATGCAGGTCACCACTCCGCTTCATCTCCAGCCCATCACGGTGTAAAGAATCTCAATCAAAATATTGTTATTACTATTCTGATTTCATGCTTTAGGGGGAAATTGTTATAGGTCAATTTGGGCACCATTCCCAATGACTTGGTTAACTGGGCATCATCTCCAAGACCAATGAATAGGGTCTATCATCCCTTATCATTTCAATTGTTATATGCCCTAAGACAAAGAACAAGACAAATCAATCAAAGACTTTCATCTGCAAAGGTTTCCAAGATTTGAAGTTTATAATATATCATATGAAAGCTCATCAATTTTTCCTCTAAAGGGGCTAAGTGTGTTGCATATGCAAGTAGCCCCATGCAAGGCTACTCTGAAAACCACTTCCCGACATTCAAAGGTGCATTGATCACATTGGGAGAGAAATTCTCATTGTTCTGGAATCTCCACTTGGCCAGTGCCTTGTAGAATAGTTCACATGTGTCAAAATTTGAATCCATGTGTCCATTTGGCATCTACAAGATTGGGAACATGTATCGCCTATTATTGGAAATTCATTGACTGTAAAACTACCTTCAGCTCCTCTATAAATTGAGAACAAATCTTAGTGTTTGATAAGGAAGAATTTGAGTAGAGAAATGTTGGTGGAATTTAAATTGAGGAATTTATTTGAGTGACATATTGCTGGAGATATTTGCATTTTGATGAGGCTGGGATGTTTCTGGAGATGGTGACACTAAATCAATCATTGGGTTGTAACCTCCCCTTCTATCACCAATAAATATTACTGCTTATTTTTCCCTATATGCATCTGTATAAGCTTTGATTTTCCATATCATGATTTCTTATTTGATGTATATGGTTCATGATTTATTGATTTATCTAAATAACTTGAATAGACATCTGTATTATTGCTATCTCTTGCTGTTTAGTGTTCATTCTTGCAGGAAATATTTTGTATAGCTGGCTGGAATTTGAAGCTACAGCAAAAGCGACAGAAGGAGATTTTGGAAGTGCTTGGACTCCAAGTAGGTTTCTCATCTCATTCTGTGTGTCTGTTTACAGTTACGAAAGATAGTCGTAAAGTCTTTGATCTATTTTTCTAGATTAGCACCTGTCTAGAGAAGAATGATTTATCCGTAATTCATAATTCCGCATAACACTTGTCACCATAATTTTACATTCAATTTTTATTGCCAACCTGAATGCCTTCTCCAATGAATTAGGTTCCCAAAGGTGAACCTCATGTTGGATGTTATCCTTGAAAGTCCCTATGAAGACATCAATCCTGTGTTCCTCTTGAATATCAGTTACCCTTATATTCATTTTTTGGAATTCCTCAATGTGCTCCACCATTGAAAGCTTTTGTTTGAGATTTATTAATTGGCTAAAGAAGGTGTCTCTTTGTATCTTCATAATGTGCTATCATTTCCTCCATAAAAATTGACCAAGTGAAAAATTTTTTATGGGAGCAAAGCCATCATTACCATACAAATGTATTTTTTTCTAAATATAAAGTTGAAATGCGTACCTTTTATGTGTTTTACACATTATTGAGATCAAAATATTGCTCCGTATGTAGTATCCATGTTACAGGATCCTTGCCATCAAACTTCCTCATATTGATCTTTGGAATATGGTGGGTCTTCAATCCAAAATTAGAGTTTATGAAATCACGGTTAACATTTATTTTATTTGTATCATGAGTTTCCTCTACTATCTCTTTGCCATTAGGAATCATTTCTTGTATCAACTTTGTGAAACCTTACTTCAAACCTTCCATGTCTTCTTTTATACCATTCTTCATGCCTTCCATGTTGTATTTCATTTTTTCTTCCATTTCATCCATCTTAGCTTCCACACCTTTCTTCAAACCATCCATCTTAGCTTCCACATCTTTCTTCCAAACTTCCATTTCATTTTTTGTTGCTCTTTGCGAGAGCAAAAATTGTTGCACTTGCTCTTCTAATTTTGATATATTATGTTGACCTTCTTCCTCTTGATGAGTCATAGTAGAGCCTTATGAGGGCTTAATGGAATTTGAATTCCTTTTAGGGGGAATTTTATAGCCAAATATTGATATCTATGCTTCAATATGCCCTTGGAATCACTTCAAACTGATTTTTCAAACAAGACTTATGCAATTTGAAAAAAAATACACACTTTTTTTTTCTTTTGAGGAGCTTGATATTGAAACTAATATATCTATGTAATTTTGGATCCCCAATATTTTATATTCAATGTTTTAGTAGCCCTCTAAATATTCTTTCCAATGCCACAGGTCTGACCTGATTTGGATTCTTCAAGACAAAGTTATGCCCAATCTCCCACAATGACCTAATTATGGACTAGTTCAGTAGAGTGAACTTATACGGCATGCCACGTGTCATTGTTTCCTCCTTCAGCTCTGAAATTGATTCACAGGAAACTACAGTCTGTTTAATTTTGGCCATGTTTTATAGAATTCCAATCTTATGCTCAGAGACATATTTATGACGATTTTCCCAAGTTCACCTCTTTGAGATGAAATTCAGGAGCCTGCAAAAACCCTAACTTCCACAGATCATATCTCCAAAAATATTTCGAACCAAGATCTGAATTTTTTACAAAAATTTTCTCTAGATTTCTTCGCAAATGGGTTTTATTTTTAGCTTCTGAAACTTTATAGAAAAACAAATATAGCGAAAATTCCATGATCACGTGTTTGAAGTAGCGAAACCCTAGAATCCAAAGCTCTATTACCAAATGTTATGAAACCAGCTCCAAAAATAGAAGAAAGAGAGATCAACGCCTTAGAAATCAGCCACTTAGAGGGGGAAACCTCCTTTAAATTACATAAATGAACAATTCTCGGATGATACAAATGAAAAAACCTCCTTTATATATATAGGATTCCATGGAGTCACAACATAATCCTAGCCGACATAACAATAATAATGTAAGGGCACAACAATAACAATAGTGACCTTTATGGGGCACAATAATAACAATATGGGGGCTACAAGAGTACAAAAATAAAAATAAGGGGGCTAGACTAACAACAATAAGGGACTACACTAGTAATATAGGGACCTAACAGTCAACATGTTGAACATGGTCTTTCCAAGACTTGTTGTGTATTAATATATCATCAAAAAATACTAACATAAATTTTCTAAGAAAGGGTTTGAAAGTGGAATTCATCAAACCTTGAAATGTGGAAGGTGTATTAGTAAGGCCATATTACATGGCCAAAAATTCATAATGACCTTCAAGAGTTTTGAATGTTGTTTTTGGAATGTCTTATGCCTTCATTCTAATTTGATGATATATGAAATGAAGATCCATCTTGGTGAAGTAAATTTTTCCATGTAATTCATCCAACAGTTAATCAATGACAATCATTGGAAGTTTATCTTTAATAGTGAGATTATTGAGCTCTCTATAATTTGGACACATATGCCATTATCCATCCTTCTTGTGCACCAATACTACTGGAGAAGAGAAATAATTTTGACTAAGTTGAATTGTACTTTCCTTTAGCATTTTTGCAGCCATACATTCAATTTCACTCTTTTGAGCATAGTGATATTTGTAAGGTCTGATGTTTGGAGGAACACTTCCATCTTTATATTTGTGAGTGATAGACTTCCTTGTTGCCATAAATTTTATTTAAACTTTTCTTTCCACCCTAAATTCATTCTCCAATGACTTATGTTCCCAAAGGTGAACCTCATGTTGGATGTTATCCTTTAAATTCCCTATGAATTCATCAATCATATGCTCTTCTGGAATATCAGTTACCTTGATATTAAATATTTGGAAGTCCTTAATTTTCTCTGCCATTGAACCCTTTTGTTTGATATTTATAAATTGCCCAAAAATGTATTTCTCTTTGTATCCTCATAATGTGCTACCAATTCCTTCGTAAAAATTTTCCAAGAGACAATTTATTTATGAGAAAAAATCTATCGATACCACACAAACTGATTGGGTTCTAAATATAAAGATGTAATTCATACCTTTTGTGTGTATGGCACATCATGTAGATTAAAGAATTTCTCCATCTGTAGTATCCATGTTACCGGATCCTTGCCATCAAACTTCCTCATATCGATGTTTGGAATGTAGTTGGTCTTAAACCTAATGTTTGAGTCTCAAAAATCATAATTCATATTCCTTTTATCCTCATCATGATTTTCATGGATTACCTTGTCACCACTAGGACCCCTTTCTTGCAACAATATTTTCAACCATTCCAAATTGAGCTTCATTGCATGCATGCATACTTTTAAAACTCCCATGTTTTATTTTAAAAAATCCATCTTAGTTTCTATTTCATTTTTTTTTATTCTTTGAGAGAGAGAAATCTGTTGCACTTGGTTCCGTAATTTCGATATATCATGTTGAATTTCTTCCTCTTCTTCATGCATCACAGTAGAGCTTTCTGCTAGATTACTGGGTGTATCCATACTGTTGTTTCAAGGAATTTTGGAACCAAATAATGATATATATGCTTCACTATGCCCTTTGAATCACTTCAAACTAATTTTTCAAATGAAATTTATGTAAATTTTAAAAAAATACACACCATTTTCTTTCTTTTAGGAGCTCAACCTTGAAATTGTTGTTGTAATATTCCTAATTTAGCTTCAACTAATAGGAATATTAATTTTTCTTCTAAAAGTTAGATAGATGAATAAATGGGCAAGGAGGCTCATAATTTTCTCAAGAATGAATAAAAATCCATCCTAATGTGAAAGGGGATCATGAAATAACCAGTTCAAGCATCCACATGTGTGAACAAGGTCTAAACTATGTGGACAAGGTCAAGTTTGACCAATTCAACATGATTTATTCTCAAAGAAGTGGATCCTAAATAAAGCCAGCTCAATGTGAATAAAGATCAATCCAGCTAGACAAAATTAAGGCACCTTGAGTGTGAAAAGGGACAAGGCATGAAGATTCAATCAAGATTGAATAAGTCAACAAAGCTGTCTAGATACATTGAACCACCTTGATGGATAGCGTAGCATTTGTGGAGGAGCCTTTGCATGGAAGCAACCTCATAGTGGGTGGGACCCTTGGTAAGAGAGCTCATAAATTATATAATAAAGGAGATGGAAAGCATATGAACATATTGGAGATTACATTTTCATGAGGTCTGCTTAGAATTCCTACATACTTGGCTATTTAGCTAAGTTGTTGCACTGCTTAGTGCAAGGGTTTGCCCGGGTGGGGATTCCCTACTCTTTCTTGGAGATCTTGCTTGAGAAATCGAAGAGGAGGTTTTTGATCTGAATTTTCCACTACCTGGTGTTGGTACAAGCACCTACCTTTAGCAAAAACACATTCCCTTAAAAAAACTATGTTATTTCTTAAGGTGTGTAGTGGAAGGGGCTAAAACCCCATTTTGAGGAGCTAGTTTCCCAAGAGGAGGATCAACCTTTCTTTGGGAAAGCTAGAGGGAGAATATACAGCCATTTCTTTGAATTTTCAGCCATCTATTGTAGAGCTCCATCCATACAGCATTATTCAGCCACAGATTTGCAGCAGCTTTCTCTTGTATATCTTTTCTGTCGAGAAACCCTTGCCGAGTCTTCTTGGATTTGTGTAAAAGAGATTCGATCTCTATTTTTATACCTCATTGAGTATTATAATAATATTATCAGACATATTTCTCTATTTTCTGAGTTAACCTCTATTTATACTGCACATTCACTTGTGCAGCTGCTTCGACATTTTGCAGTCTTGGGGTTTTTTCCATTTTTAGTTGTTGTGAGAATGGGAGGCCTGTTTAACTAGGCTAATTGCATTTGTTTCTGAAACTCTTTTGCATACATGTCCTATATTTTCTATTTTAAGGGATACAACCGTTATTTTACACTGTTATAACACCATCTTCATAAAATAGCATTTTTGAGGTCAAATACCTTAAGGTATTCTTATTGTTGTAGAAAATTCCATATTTGGAACATTACAGTGGTATCAAAGCAACAATCTTGGCTCAGCCTGTGAGCTTCAAGAATAATGGAGTCTTCTCATGGGGAGGAGGATATTTTCAGAAGAAATCAAAGAAAACCCTTGTTGTCTAGAGAAAGGAGGTTCTCAAATATTCTTTTTTCCAAATCTGCAGGGTAGAAGCAAGGGCATCAAAGAAATGAGGAGGAAGAAATCTGAAAATCCTTTAGCAAGATCTATACAAGAGGAAGATCCTCAATCCTCATCTTATGGATATGATCACCCAACCATATCATCGGATCTACCACATTCTATCAACAATTTCTTCATGAAGAGGAAGAAAGGGGATGTGCCAAAGAAAGATATTCTTGGTTATTATTTGCAGGAATATGAAGATCAATATGAGGAGTTCAAATATCACTTGAATTTCCAAGGGTTTTGCCAAATGAAGGAAGAAAGAAGCACAAGGAGCAATAATCAGGGTGAGGATAGATTTTTTCTATCTACTTTTGATGGATCACCTCTATGTCCAGCTAGGGCTTGGGTGAAGGAGCTAGACGCCTTTGTGCAACAACATCAAGTTTCAGAAATTGAAGCCATCAAAGTAGCAACGATGCATTTTGAGGGTAAGGCCTATGCTTGGTGGTTGTTTGAATCATTTTCCTTAAATAATGCAAATACATCTACTTATGCAAGGTTCATTAAAATATTAGTAGAAAGGTTTGATGATATTTCATGTGAAACATCTTTTATTGGAACTATCAAATGACATCAAACAAAACTTTTGCATGAGTTGGGAGGGTCTATATATCCAACTCCATTTCTGAAAACCACTAAAGAGGTGGTGAGATTGTTTGATACTTTTCCAAGGGAAATATCTCCTTTGGATGAAGGACTTTCTTCTCAAAAGAAAGACATGAAGATTCCTTCTTCAAAAGAAGACCAAGATCTAAGGTCTCTTGTTGGAGATAAGGAAACTTCAACTATTGAAGAGGAGAAAGGGAAGCCAAGAGAGGATAACACAGACATGAAAAGGGCACCTAAAACACCTCATGAAGAAGAGGATGGAGCACTTTCTCCAAGAAAATAAACTTTTGAACTCTTGCAAGGAGTTCCAAAAGGTCTCACACATAGAGCTCTTGGCATAACACATGAGCAGCATGTACCATCATCGTCAAATGATGAGATCTTGAGGATAGAAGGAGGAAAAGAGGAGCAAGGGCATCAAAAGATGAAGAGCATGTACCCTTCTCTATTTCAAATTTTTAAAGAACAAAGAAGGCAAGAGGACCTATGCAACAAAGGGAGGGGAAAATCTGTCCACCTACATCCACTTCCTACTCTATGCTTTGATGCCTCTTTGCAAGGAGGCGTTTCAGCAGGAAGACTTCCTGATAGGAGGAAAACTAAAGTGTTCTCTCAACTATATGCAGTAGCTACATATTTTTCTAAATAAGGAACCTTGGAAGGAGCCACTACAGCACTTAGAATCATTGATGGAAGGCTAAGCAATTTTCTAAAATTGACTTTGCTATCCTCCATTCATCTATTTGCATTGGAGAGGATAGATTTAGAAATTTGTATTGATATGAGCATAGTATCAAAGGGCCACTACATATATTTGGAGTAGCAAAGGATACTCCAATATGTAATGAAAATTTCTGAACATAACAAAAATATAATTTCATTTTTGTATGCGGGAGAAAAATTGTGGAGGTTTTGGAGTAAGAGAACCTTTCAAAAGGAGGGTAACTCTCCTAAACTTCAATCTTGTCTTGAGCAAGATCAGATGCAAGAGAGGCAGCAAAGGAAAGTTGGGAATACTCCAACATGTGACCTTGACATCCAGCATGTCAAGGAGGAGAGCCATCATATGAAAAATTCCTCATTTCAGACCTCTACAGTGCTGTCAATGTTGGGGAGCCTGGACCCTTATTGGGAGTCCCAACTCTTGATTGAATATTCTAAGGACCTATTCACATGTAAGGTTCTTGATGGGAAAGCAATTGATGAAAAGTATAAGGTAGTTAATGGAATCATTTATGTTCATGATCAGATCTACTTAACTAAAGGTTCCAAGCTTAAGAAAAAACTACTTAACACAACCTATGAGGTCCTGCTTTCAAACCCCACTGGTTTCATTAGAACATATCATACTATCTTAGATGGATTCATGTGGGAAAATTTCAAAGAGGAGATGCACTCTCATATGAGGAAGTGCATGGATAATTTTTTGGTTGAGGAGGAACACAGCTCTTGGGAAGAGTTATCATTATCACCTCCTTATTCATTGAGTGTGAGAGGGAGCTCATCCATGAGCCACCTTGTTGATTTTAATCAAGTGTATGATAAACATTTTATTTTTGAACCTCATAATTTATTTATTGTATACTTTCATTTTCTTAACACTCATGTGCAGGTCTTGGCTCCAAGAGGGGGCACTTTTTCTGATGGGCTTCATGAGCCACTTTGGCCATGAACAATGGTGATGCTAGCCATTCATTGGGAGATCTTGGAGAGGTGATGTACTCTTCATGGTGTGGTTTCTTAACACCAAAAATCATACACCTTCTCCAAGCATGCAAGAAGGATGGGGCAGCAAACAAGTGTTGGGGAGAATTCTTGTCATATCATATTCTATGGCAGTTAAGAGGAAAATTGTGCTGGTTGCACATGAGGCACCATTGTCCTTCTCCCTTATTGTATATGGCAGCTAGCATGATCTTACTCATGATCCCACATGTTGAAGATGTTATTATCTTTGTTGGAGGCATGGCTAGAGGAGAGGCACACTTGTTGGATGTGCCCTTGGGGGAAGAGAGTCCCTACATTTTTTGCACTACATGTTCTAAGGGGAGCATGAGTAACTATATGGCCACCATTGCATACAACTTGTTTCTTTATGATGTGGACCATATGTTTGGTTGGAGCACTTAGGGAATGCCTCTCATGAGAAATTGGGAGGAGCTTTTCTATGAATTACCAAGCTGGAAGGTGATTCATTTTATTTGGATGATAGCATGGAGGGGGGGAGACCTTCAATGATGATGAAATTCCCCATGATTGTCATCACTTCTATCTTGAGAAGGCCATGGATCAGCAAGGAATTTTCCACATAGACCTTCCATTATTTTATAAGGAAGGCCCTTGGGGTTATTCACCAAATTCCAACTTTTACACTTGGGAGGAGCCATTGGGAGATGGGATTTTTGCAGAAATTTCGGAGCAATGGTGGGGACTATTGGATGAGGGGGCCACAAGAGGAAGAGGGGAGATTTTGCAACACCCTTGCAGTTTCTTGAGGACAAGAAAACTTTAGGAGGGGGAGACTATAATATTCCTAATTTAGTGCCAACTAATAGGAATATTAATTTTTCTTCTAAAAGTTAGATAGATGAATAAATGGGCAAGGAGGCTCATAATTTTCTCAAGAATGAATAAAAATCCCTCCTAATGTGAAAGGGGATCATTAAATAACCAATTCAAGCATCCACATGTGTGAACAAGGTCTAAAATATGTGGACAAGGTCAAGTTTGACCAAGTCAACATGATTTATTCTCAAAGAAGTGGATCCTAAATAAAGCCAACTCAATGTGAATAGAGATCAATCCAGCTAGAAAAAATGAAGGCACATTGAGTGTGAAAATGGACAAGGCATGAAGATTCAGTCAATGTTGACTAATTCAAAAAATTTGTCTAGATACATTGAACCACCTTGATGGAAAGCGTAGTTTTTGTGGAGGAGCCTTTGCAAGGAAGCAACCTCATAGTGGGTGGGACCCTTGGTGAGAGAGCTCATCAATTATATAATGAAGGAGATGGCAAGCATATGAACATATTGGAGATTATATTTTCATGAGGTCTTCTTAGACTTCCTGCATACTTTTCTGTTTATCTAAGTTGTTGCACTGCTTAGTGCATGGGTTTGCCTGGGTGGGGATTCCCTACTCTTTCTTGGAGATCTTGCTTGAGAAATCTAAGAGGAGGTTTCTGATCTGAAATTTCCACTACCTGGTGTTGGGCCAAGCACCTACCTTCAGTAAAAATGCAGTCCCTTCAGAAAACTGCGTTATTTCTTAAGGTGTGTAGTGGAAGGGGTTAAAACCCCATTTTGAGGAGCTAGTTTCCCAAGAGGAGGATCAACCTTTCTTTAGGAAAGCTAGAGGGAGCATATATAGTTATTTCTTTGCATTTTCAGCCATCTGTTTTAGAGCTCCAGCTATACAGCGTTATTCAACCATAGATTTGCAGCAACTTTCTCTTGTATATCTTTTCTGTCGAGAAACCCTTGCCGGGTCTTCTTCGATCTGTGTAAAAGAGATTAGATCTCTGTTTTTATACCTCATTGAGTATTCTAATAAGATTATTAGACATATTTCTCTATTTTCTGAGTTAACCTCTATTTATACTGTGCAGTCACTTGTGCATCTGCTCTGGCACTTTGCAGTCTTGGGGTTTTGTCCATTTTTAGTTGTTGTGAGCATGGGAGGCATGTTTAACTAGGCGAATTGAATTTGTTTCTAAAAATGTTTTGTATAAATGTCATATATTGTCTATTTTAAGGGACACAACTATTATTTTCCACTGTTATAACTCCATCTTCAGAAAATAGCATTTTTGAGGTCAAATTAGCTACTTTTCCCCATTTGGTGACTTGTATAAAAGCATAGTTTTTTGTTGTGATTGTTTCTATGAAATCCAAGTGTTTAAATACATTGCATGAGATGTTCATTTGTTTTTCTCCAACTTTAGAATACCATAAGGTATTCTTATTGTTGTAGAAAATTCTAGATTTGGAACATTATAGTTGTATCTCTATAATTTTGGATCTACAAGGTCTGGGATTTTCTACATGAAATTCATCAATATTTCAGCTTCTAAAGCCTCACAAAAAAAAAAAAAAAATTATAGTGAAAATTCCAAGATGACATGTTTGAAGTAGCTAAACCCTAGAATCCAGAGCTATGATAACAAATGTTATGTAACTAAAACACAAAATAGAAGGAAAGATAGATCAACAACTTGAAAATAAGCCTTCTCAAGAGGGAAACCTCATTTTAATTCAAATAAATGAATGATTATTGGATGATACAAATGACAAGACCTCCTTGATATATATAGGAGTCGAAAGGGTCACAATATAACCAAGGCCTACATAACAATAATAATGTAAAGGATCAACAATAACAATAATGAGCTTCTATAGGGAATAACGATAACAATATGGGGGCTACATGGGGCAGAAAAATACCAATATGGGGTTTACACTAGTATTATAGGGACCTAACATTCTGGAGTGGGCATAGGGGTAAAAAGGAGAGCACCCATCCTCATAGTGGATTGAGGTCAAGGAGGAAGAATGCCTCGGGAAGAGGAGGTAATTAAATGAAAATAAGGGGATTGGTAGAGAAGAGAAAAGGGTAGAAACAAAAAACTGGAGAAGTGAGAAGTTAACTATTGAAAAAGAGAGAGATCAGAGAAGGAGACAACCAAAAAGAAGAAAAAACAGAAGCTTGTAGAGAGTGCAAATAGACAAAAAATAGTTGATGAATAATGTAGGTTGGTAAAGAAAATTGGAGCATGAAAAAGATTTCCCTAGATATTGAGATGGAATTCCTTTCATGTTGATGAGAAGGCCCTGAACTGCATATGTATAAGCCTATATGGATAGTGGGAGGCTCAATGGAGAGTTGAAGCACTTAGTGCTTGCTAAGTAAGATGATAAACCATTAAGTGCTTGTTGGATAAGATGTTAAACCACTTAGTTCTTGTTGAATGGGTTGATAAATCACTAGGGTACTTGTTGGAAGTGTTATATTTTGGCAACATTGGACATGTGTTCCATTCTCTATTTGTGTGAAAGAGACTAAGAAATACAATAACTCCAAAACCCATAAAAATTTTTCTATATAAGCTTGTGAAACACCTTAATTAAATTAATTGATCAATAATTAAAAAATGCCTAAGTCTAACTTAGGAAAATTGGTTAATTAATGGGAATTAATTAAGGATAATCAAGAATACTCTAGAGACTCACATGGATAGAGTCTAATATCATAATATCCATTGATGAGGATATAATCATGGTCGTTGGTGCTCTAGTGAGAGGATAAACATAGTTGTGAGAGAAACAACAAGGTAGATCGAGCTACCCATTGAACAGAGATTCAAAGAGGGAATATTTTGATCCTGAGGGAGAAGAATTAGTGATTGAGGGAGAAGTAGTTGAGAATTTATAGAGAAATTATCGACCAATCTTCAAGTTTCTAGCCACAAGGAGGGAAGGCCAAAATTTCCTGCAGAGAGGTCGAGTTTTGTAGTACGAGTTATCAAGTTGGTAGATCGAGTTTCCTAGAGAAGTTCGATTTAGCTACTAGTGCAGGGATCTATCACCAGGAGGCCTAGAGAATTATTTCTGGAGATAGAAATAGGAAATATGACTCAATTGGAGGGCTTTATACGGTAGTTTGATTTACTCAGGAGAAACAATGCATATTTCCAGTCTAGCTGAGCAAATTTTCCAAGGAGTGTGAGGTTCCTAGTGAGGGCCATATTGACTTGGGGAGAGGGAAAAATAATTTTCCTAGTTGAGATAAAAAAAATTGAGCTGAGCTAGGGAGGAAAACAGTTGTAATACTCCATTTTTCCGATCTACTAGACCAGTTTTCCCTTTAGGGTTTTCTCGGGGACTATTAGTCCATTTTTTTTTTGTTGATTTTATGTGTGTTCATCTATTTCTTAGTTCCTGATTTTATTATCCACATCGTATTTTTATGGTGAAGATTACAATTTTGAGTTATTCGTTAATTTCCATAAACAATAAAACTGTTAAAAATTAGGAGAGTACTATTTAGTAATTGCAATCAAGGAATTTTCACATGGTATCAGAGCATTTAAGATCAAATCAAATACTTAGCAGCGAGAGAAGAATAATTTTGCAGTTTTAGAGAGAGATATGAGCACAATTTCTCCATATATACACAAGCCATCCAGATAGTGCGAATTGATGCTCATAAATAGATTTCCATAGGTAGAGTGTAGGAAAATTTTGATTTTTCCATAGCAAAATTCTAGTAGGTAGAGGATTTTTTGGATAGAGAGTTTCAGTGAGAATATCAATAGATTCATTGAGTAGATATGGGCACATAAGTTTTGCAGTGAGTGTTTTATCTACATATCTATGCAGGGATAGGAAGAGAAAAGAACATGAAATTATAGCCAGGATGTCTCCAGTAGATTTCTTATATTTCTCTAGTATGGATGTAGATGGATTCAACATTCAGGAGGCTACGAAGTTGTCTTTCACACTCGAAGATGAATTATCTTAGATAGCTTGCCTCTTTGGTTCAACTTAATAGGGTGTATAGTATATAGAAAGTGTAGCATCAACTCATATAATAGTAGTTAGAGAATACTTCTCAAACTACAAGGAGGGGAAAATGGACTTCACGATTTATATGGGAAAAAAAAAAGTAAATATCCTCTAGTCGTAGTAGGTACCATCGAGATTCAAAGGGAGTCTAGGGAACCAACTAATGTTACAGATGTGTTGCATGTGCTTGTCTTGGGTATGAACCTTATTTCAGTATCCCAGCTATAAAATAAGGGATATGATGTCCAATTTTTAGAGAAGAAGGTGTTCATTAAACGCCAAAGCTAGTAAACGGTAAGGCGAATTGGGTTTCATAGAAGCATATTATACAAGTTGCAGATCAACTCTCCAAAGACACTATTTAGTAGCAACAACAATGATAGCAGTATCAGTGGGAGAGACATGAATGAGTTATGGCACAGGAGAATGGGGCATTTACACCATGGATCACTTAAGATTCTTAAGGAGATAGTGACATGTTTCCATAATTGAGCACGAAACACGATGATGTGTGCATGGGGTGCATACTTGGGAAATATGCTAAGGAAAAATTCCCAAGAAGAAAAAATAGATAAGACAATGTGTTATAACTTATACACTTGGATATTTGTGGCCCTATGTCCACTCTATCTCTAAGAGGGTATAAATAGTTCATTACCTTCATTAATAAATATTCCAGAAAAACCTAGATTTATTTCTTGAAGACAAAAGATGAGGTCTTTAGTCACTTCAAGGAGTTCAAGGATCTATTAGAGAATACGATAGGGAAAAATATCATGGTACTTCACTTAGATAACATAAGAGAGTACACATGCAGTGACTTCCTGTGATTTTGTGCAGAGTAAGGTATCATGAGAGAGTGAACAACTACATACAATCCACAATAGAATGGAGTGGCCGAGCAGAAAAATAGGTCTATAGTTGGGGCTACAAAGGCTATGTTATATGATGAAGACATGCCCGAGTTTATATGGGTGGATGCATGTAACACAATAATACATATATAGAACAGGGTTCCTCACAGTGCATTTGGGAATATCACGCTAGAATATGTATTCTCATGGAAGAACCTTGGAATTAGTCACTTCAGGATATTTGGTTGTGTAGCTTACTACCATATACTAGATGAGAAACACACTAAGTTGGATCAGACTATAAAGAAGTGGTTCTTCGTTGGGTATAGAGAGACCTTAAAAGCATACATAATATATATTCCTAGCAACACGAAGATTATCGTGAGAATAAGGAATATGAAGTTCATGGAGGACAAATCCTTCAATAAATCTTGCGATATGTGAATAAGCGATTAGAGTGAGCCAACATAAGCTCCATTGGTATAATAGCAGGCGAGACCACATGGAAAACAACAAGGATATTCAAGAGGATCTAGTACAATTACCAGTACTAGAAATACCTTGGGTGCAGGAGTTCTAGTGAGTTCATAGTAGAGGGAGAAATAGAGGCAGGATGAGAATTTGGTCGATCCCCCCACCGCTAGTGGTTGAACCAACAAGGAATTTTGTCAGACATTAAGGGATGCAAAGGAGTTCATAGGAGATCCTAGGAAAAGTAGGAGAGAACATAGATAAATATATAAGTACCAAGCATTGGTGGCACAAGTTATTGAACCTTCTAACTATTATGAGGTCACACAACAACAAGTGTGGGTAGATGCCATGGTAGAGTAATATAGCTCTATCATGAAAAACAATGTTTGAGAGTTAGTTCCAAGACCTATGGATAGGTTAGTTATGGGATCTCGATGGATCTATATGATCAAGTATGTTGCAGATGGTAGTGTGGGGAAGTAAAAGGATAGGTTCATGGAAAGGGGTATGTGCAGAAGGAATTTATAGACTCTGAGGATACCTTCACCCCAATTTACCCATAAAATTCTATTTAGTCAGTGATATCTCTAGCAACAAATATGGGATGGCAGATTCACTAGATAACATTCTTGAATGGGGTGATAGAAGAGGAGGCATACATCGAACAACCAAAGGGATTTGAATCACATGAGTGGGTCACACATGTGTGCAGGATTAAGAGATAACTATATGGGTTAAAAAAAACTCCTAGGGCATGGTATGGCTAGATTGTCAGCTATTTGTAGAAGATGGTATTTTTCAAGAGTGACGCTGATTACAACCTTTACTATCTGATGGTAGAGAGTGAGCCACTCATCCTAGTATTGTATTTGTATTACCTCATTCTAACTAGGTCATTAGGGCTGATAGGGTACTTTAAGAGGAATATGGAAGCACAAATTTAACATGAAGGATTTTGGATTGATGCATTACTTCCTAGGCCTGGAAGTATCGTATAAGGATGGGGAGATATTCCCTTGTTAAGGGAGATATAATACATAAATTATAAATATATTCACGATGCATAATTATAGGACTATATCCATGCCTATGATTATGAACTAGAGGAAGATAAACACATCAGAGGATGAGAGCATTGACCCAACCTTGTATAGACAGCTCATTCGTTCCCTCATGTATCTGGTCAACAGTAGGCCAGATATTTTCTTCACAGTCAACACTCTCAGTGAGCTTATGGTTGGACCTAAGAGAGTGCATTAAAAAACAGCGAGGCACATTTTGAGGTATTTACATGGCCCAATCGAGTATGGGTTGAGGTATACTCAAGCTTATGGTATCAGGTTGTGTGGTTTCACAGATGCAAATTGGGCAAGAAATTCAATGAAATGGAAAATAACATCTAGGTGTCGCTTCAACATTGGATCAGGGGTTGTGTCTTGGTGCAACAAAAATTAGAAGTATATGGCACTGATCTCTACATAATTAGAGTACATTGCAACTAGCATGGATGCAAACAACGCTATATGGATTTAGAAGCTACTAGCGAGTTTTTTTAATTAGAAGATGGAGGTGAATAATATCTATTATTATAATTATATTTGCATCAAGATTTATGAAAATCCAGTGTTCCATGATAGGTCAAAACATATAGAAATACAATACCACTTCATCAGATATTGTGTGCAGCATGGAGCAGTCCAACTACTGCATGGTCCTATAGAGCAACAGGTTGCATATATACTCACAAAATATTTTGGGAGAGCTAATTTCATTTATTTTAGATAATATATAGGTATAGTGGAGAAACCTTTCCAGTTTTAGGTACAGTAGACCAATTCTCAGTTGTGGTAGTTGTAGAAGCAACAAAAACATGAGATCAAATGAAGCACATGCAGAGTTGGGACGAGTGCAGGGAGCTACAATGTAGTGTCAACAAAATCGTATATGAAAGACATTTCATCTACAGGTTTAGCAGGTGAATCAGAGTATGCACAATATCTTTGTGGATAATTATAGATTGTTACAAATGTCAGACATCAACAACGTGGTCCATCTATAGAGGGAAGATGTTTATGAGAGAGAACATCTTCCTCGCTAATAGGGAGTGTTAGATTTTGGTAGCATAAAATAGGTGTTCTAGCCTCAATTTTTTTCTAAGATACTAAGGAACATGAGATATCCAAAACCCAGAAAATGTTTCACGAGATAAGCTTGTGAAATGCCCTAATTAAATTAATTGATCAATAATTAAAAAATGTCCAAGTATAGCTTAGGAAAATTGAATAATTAATGGGAATTAACTAACAATGACCAAGAATACTTTAGAGAATCATAAGAATTGAATCTAAGATGATCTTAGAAATTTATGAGGATGCTCCAACGAGATATTACACGAGGAACTCAATGGGATGGAGATAGACACAGTTGTGAGAGAAACAACAAGGCAAATTGAGCTACCTAGTGCGTAGAGATTTAGCGAGGGAAGAGTTCGAACCAGAGGGAGAAACAAGAGAGAAATTATAGAGAAATTCTTGAGTGATTTTCCAGTTTCCAGCCACAGTGAAGGAAGGCCGAAATTTCCAACAGAGAGGTTGAGTTCTGCAGTGCGAGTTGCCTAGTTACCAAAGAAAGTTTCCCAAAGAGGTTGATTCATTTTTTGGTTCCTAGATCTAGCATCAGGAGGTCTAGAAAATTGTTTTCAAAGGTAGATACAATTAGAATGAATCAAATAGAGGGGTTTCTAAGGAAGATCGATTTAGTCAGGAACAACAGTGCGTACTTCTAGTCTGGCTGAGCAAATTTTCTAGGGAGTGCGATTTTCCTAGTGAGGGCCAAATTGAGTTGGGGATATGGAAAAATAATTTTCCCAATTGAGATATATTTTTTGGAGCTAAGCTAGAGAGGCCATTAGTTGTAATTCTCTATTTTTTTGCATAATCATAAAATAAACCCTCATATGCTACACTAGTTTTCCCTTCGATGCTTTTCTAGGGATTATTAGTTCATAAATTATTGTGTCGATTTTATGGGTGTGCATCTATTTCTCAGTTCCTGGTTCTATTATCCACCGCGTATTATTTTGGTGAAGATTGAAATTGTGATTAAGTTGTTAATTTTCATAAAAAATTAAACTACTAACAATTAGGAGAAACCACTAAGGAATTTTCAAAGGAAGGTTGATAAACCACTAGGAAAATAATTTGTGTGATTGTGGTGCTTGTTGAAAGAGATGTTAAACCACTAAGTGATTTTAGGGGAAAGTGATAAACCACTTAATTCCTGTTAAGTAAGCTAATAAACCACTTGGGCCGTGGGCTGCAATTTTTTGGAGTGCTTATTCTAAAAATCTAGATGATAAACTACCTAGATAGTGGGTTCAATATCCTGGAGCTTATATAATACCCCAACTAAGCCTTGGGTGGAATGTTGTGCTTGGTTTAAGAGAGTATGAGGGTGACTATGGTGCTTATTAATAGAGAGAAAATGACAAACCACCTAGATGGTGGACTCCTTCTTTTGTTTGTGTGATTAAACAATGGGTGTGATTTTCTTTGAATACACATCCCCTTAGAGTTTGGATTTGGCTTGGGGGTGGTCAGTTGCAAGAAATATTACAGTGTGGATAGCGTATAGTTGGGTATAGAGTTGAATTCCCTCCGTTAGTTTCAAGTTTCCTTTAAACACATAGATAAGTGTACATTGCTTACGTATATTATCTTATCGAATGTGATGAATCTTATGATGTTGTGAATAATGTAACATATTATGTGTTTTAAAAATAAATTATTTCTCAAGCTATGAAACACGTTGATATATCCATGATTAGAATAGTGTCCTGTAAATTCATGGATTGATGTCTACTTGGATTGTTCAATTTATTATTATGACCATGAAGTATGTTAGTCATGTGTTTATGGTTACATTGATTTACTCTGATAATATGTAAATGAATACATAGTCAGACTACTGCTTCAGTTACCTTGTTTAAATCAAGAGGTTAAGACCTCATGCCTTGGGCCATAACTCCTAAGAGTAGCATTTTCCTGTAATATTCCAAAATGCGAAAAGTAGGAATATAGTGCATAAAATGAAAGTAGAAGAAAATATTTAACAAATGAAACCATGAGACCAATATAGAGCCATATTATTGATCATTTATGCAGAAAATAAGTACAAAACAACGATGCACAAAATATATATTGTGATCACACAAGCCTCCAATACATAAGCACTCTCAAAAGTGAGATGTTGGTGCTATAAAAAATGTTGGAGAGATGCTACAATGTAGTAATATTATGCATAAATACAGCTCGAGATGATACAATGATGTAAAAATACTGATATAGGCCCCAATATATTCTAGACATATAGATCTGGGCACTAGATCATCTTTCCAAGACAACCCAAGAGGGTTTCCGAAAAATGCACACAATGTGCCAATGTGAGTTGCAGCCCTAGGGTTGAAAGTATGTTGCAACAATAGAAATGAGAAGATACGGCTGAAGATGATGTAGAAACTACAGATCTTCCCCAATATATCCTCCTGATGAGATAATGGCTCCTCCACTGAATAAATCACCTCCCAAAACAACCACTGCAACCAACCCTGCAACTCCTCCCTAAAATACCGCAGATCTGGATTGAAACTGCACTGTAGGGGATAATTCCTCCTTATCCTAATTCTAAATGTGTCAATAAAGCTCAAGGGGCTTATTTACAGGCTTCGCAATGGATGGAAACCTTCCTCAACCACAAAACTGGCTCTGAAGACACCTAATATGATTCTCCACTACTGCACCCTGCAACACAGCACAATATTCTACAGAAACTGCGCTGATGAAGAAAGATGTAGCTTGGCCTTGAGCCTGAGTGTGGAATTGTAGTGCAATTCTCCTCTAAGAGTCCTCTCAAGGAAAGAGATGGGATTCCCTCTCGGGAACACCCTGTGCTAAATAGCACAGCAAACTCAACTAAGCATCTGAAGAATGCCAAAAGTCTAAACAGACCATATACAAAATAATAAGCCAAAAACATGCCCAATATGGCTTCCATCCTCTTCCTTATATAAGTTATGATATTCCTTTCCCTTGGCCCCACTCAATTAGGACACTACCTCCATGAAATTAATCTCCCTCCAAAACTGTGTTATTCCTCATTTAATATCCACTCATCCATAACAACGATGTTGATTTGGTCAAAGTTGACCTATTTAACATGATCTAACCCCTGTTCACACTCAAAGGTGCTTTATTTAGCTGCTTAAAAGGTCTCCTTTCACACTTAAAGTGTTTTTATTGCTGCTAAGGAGATCTATGGGCCTCCCTACCCATTTATTCACCTACCTAATGACAAAATAATCTATAATATTCCATTTAGCTAAAAGCTAAATTTTAGGAATATTACAGTCCTCCCCTCCAAATTTTTTCTTGTCCTCAAGCAACTGTAAGGGTTGAGAAAAATTCTCCCCCCCTCCTCTTGTGGCCTTCTCATCAAGTAGTCTCCACCATTGCTTTAGATATTCTCCAAAAATTTAGTCTCCCAATGGTTCCTCCCAAATGTGCAAGTTGTCCTTTGGTGAATAAACCAGATGGCTATCATCATGAGAAAATGGAAATTATATATGGAAACCTTCTTGCTGTCCAATGGCCTCTTCAAGGTTGGAATAATGACAAGCATAGGGGATCTCATTCTTAAAGAGAGACTCCCATCTCCATGCTATTATCCAAATGAAATGAATCACCTCCCAACATGGTAATTCATAGAAAAGTTCCTCAAAAAAGTTCATGAGAGGCATATTCCCAAGTGCACCAAACAATCATATGGATCACCTCATAAAGAAATAAGTGGTCTACTGTAGTGGCCATACCATTTCTCATGCTCCCCTTGAAGCATGAAGCATAAAATGTGTGGGAAATTTCATTTCCCATGGACACATCCAACCAATGTGCCCTCCCTCCAATCATGTTACCAACAAAGATAAGCACATTATCAACATATGGAATCACAATCAAAGTCATGCTAGTTTCCATGTGTAGTAAAGGAGAGGGACAATGGTCCCTCATGTGAAACCAACGCAGTTTTTCTCCTAACTGCCATAGAATATAATATAACAATTGTTTCCCCCACCACTTGTTTTTTGTCCTATTCCTCTTGCATGCTTGGAGAAGGTGTAAGATAGTTGGTGCTAATGAAGCACACCATGAAGAATACATCATCTCCCAAAAATTTTCTAGGGAATGGTCAACATCATCATTGCTCATGGCCCCAAGTAGCTCATGAAGCCAATAATTAAGATTGCCCCCTCTTGGAGCAATGCTCTGCACATGAGTGGTAAGAAAATGCAAGTGCGTAGTAAATATATCATGATGCTCATAAATACAATCCTTACCATACACTTGGTTTAAATCAGTGAGGTAGCTCATGGATGAGCTCCCTCTCACACCTAATGAGTAAGGAGGTGGTGATGGTAACGCTTCCCAAGAGTTATGTTTCTCCTCAACCTCCAAACAATGTATGCACTTCCTCATATAATAGTGCATCTCTTCTTTGAATTCTTCCCACATGAATTCTTTGAGATTCTGGGTTTGATCCCCAGTGGAGTCACCAGTTGTTAGTATGAATATTAATTGCAAGTGTACGAAAAAAGACCACTTTAGCTGTGCATAAAAAACAACCCTAACAACAAATATGGCTGCCAATATCTTCAGATCTGCAATTAGGTGATCAAGATAAATGCTGCAAAAATCTAGATCTATGCATCAAAAGACATTAAGCAGTAAATAAAAACGAGATTTACTCCATGCATCTAATAGGCAGGACAAGAATATGTTGAATGAATTTTATATTAAGGGCGCCTGGGAGGAAAACATAGAAGGATGTTACCAGTTCTCCTCAACAGGATGGGTTCTTGTAAGTCCTCAACACTTCAGATCTAAAATTCCTCTCTCTTGACGGTGTAGAAAACCCAGACAAAAATGGAACTCAAAGGGAGCTCACAAGAAAAAGATAGAAAAATATGACAATGATGGTGGATCAAAGTTATACCAAAGGTGTAGATCCAGAGTGATCTTTAGGCAACAAAAGGTGATGAATGAATGAAAAAACCCTTCTATTTATAACAAAATATTGAGTTATTCTAGATATTGGTGCATAATTAGAATATTATTAACCAAATCAGGATCCAACTTTTATGGAATATTTTATTATTTTTGTTGGAGGGAAAAAGAATTTGACTTGGGTCAAATCCCTTTATTTGTAAATAATAAATAAATAAATGATTTATTTATTATTTTAAGGATGTGGTTGAGTAATAATTAAACAAATAATGATTTATTTAACTATTTATGAGTGATTTGGTCAAATTTAACAAGGAATATTATTTAAATAAGGTTTAAATAATTATTCCTAGAAAATAATAAGATAAATAATAATTTATCTAATTAATTTCCCTGTTTTGGGTTAAATATGACCAAGAATATTAATTAAACTGCTGTTTAACTAATTACTTCCTTGAAAATCAAACAAATATAGATTTTTTTATTATTTCCTTTTGGGGTTTCCTGTTTAGACCATAAGCAACTTAATAAAGGTGTTTTACTAAGTTATTTCACATAGTGAAAGCAATTTTACTTAGGGTAAAATTGGTCTTACATGGTGTACTTGGGTTCATCTAATGATAATAGGTTAGATGACCAAAAAATGGTGTAACAGTATGGTATGTTATAATTGTGATGGGATTGGAAAGCAAGATCTCATAGGCTACATGTAGTAGTTTATCCTTGAGCCTTGAGTCTCTAGTCAAGTAGATCTGATTATGAAAATAAATGACTCCATCAAGCACTCTATACCTCCCATCTATCACTTGCTCATCAAAAACCTTGCATGTGAAGAGGTTCTTGGAATATTCCACCAATAGTTGGGACTCCCAATGTGGATCTAGGCTTCCCAACATTGACAGCGTTGTAGATATCTGAAATGAAGTATCTGTCACATCATAACTCTCCTCTTTGACATACTCAATGCCAAAGCCACATGTTTGAGTAATGTTACCCCACTTTTGCTGCCTCTCTTGCAGCTGGTCTTGCCCAAGGCAAGATTGGAGTACATGGAAGTCAACCTCCTCTTGAAAGGTATCTCTCCTCCAAAACTTCCATAGTTTTGCCAATGCATGCAAGAGTGTTAATAACCTCTTGTCATATTCAGAAATCCTCCTCATGTGTGGAAGTATCATTTGCTGCTCCAACGCTATGGAGTGGCCATTTGACACCATGCTCATGTCATCATAGATTTCTGAATCATTTTTCAGCGCAAATAGCTGAGTAGGAGATAGTGATGTCCATATCAGAAAATTGTTCACCTCTCCTTTGAACACATCAAAGGTCCTCTGCATTGTGCTAGCTCCTCCCAAGGCTCCTTCCTTAGCCAAATATATCAATGTTGCACCATGTTGAGAGAACTCTTTATTCATCTTCCAATCAGGGGGTCTCCATGGTGGAATGCCTCCATGTAAAGAGACATCAAAATCTGAAGTAGACTATATAGGTGAGTGGACTG